>JAWZYT010001057.1:112500-170000 GCA_034508575.1 Petrolisthes manimaculis | reverse complement strand
AAGAACACACCTCGTATTCAGCTCTCCTCCTTGCCTTGTCTGGGGCCTATAGTTTTAACGTAACGTCGAAATTGTTTAATTACTTTTTCACAAGACTTATTGTTAATTAACTCACTATTCATTCGCTAGACGAGAATCAGTAAGGTGTCATTTTATAGGTGAGGAGAGGGCTGGCAGGAATTTACGAGTGTGTGTGTGTGTACGAGGGACAGTAAACGAGTGTGGAATTGACATTGAAATATACCAACTGGGTTGCTTGATTTCCATTACTATTACGATAACGTAATTACCGTCTCCTGTGTGTGCGAGGGGAAGTGCTAGCTCGTGATAAGTATATTAAAGTAAAGTAATATTACTGTCCACGTGGACTACGAGCGACTGAGGGAAGCACGTGTAGAGAGGAGCGACGAAGAGTAAGTAATATTTTTATTGATAGTTACTGTGAACGGAAGTGTGTGTGTGTGATTTTTGATTGAATTTAATTATTCATTTGTTGGCTTGGAATTTATTAATAAATAGAGAAAATTGGCATTTTGTGTGGTAATTGACCCTTATTGCATGCTCTATAATCATACATATATAGCAGGACGAACCCAGAAATAAATTTATTGTGTTGGAGGGAAGGATACAGGGATTATAACTCTGGGTAACTCGCTGCAGCCAACCAACGAGATTACATATTAACCAGTAAGGTAAGCTTTGGAAATTATTATAAAGCTACATTCATTGATATCTATCAGTCCACCCCCACATAATTGGCGCCCGAACATGGGGCCTGCTCTTTGTATTAATTCCAGTCACACACGCGCACACCTTCACGAGTAGATAGATTACGGTTGTCCAGGAATTAAGGCAAAGGAAACAATAGAAAATATTTTAATATGTATACCATAGCCGAATTAATGGAGGAAGCCCGAAGCTTGGGATATGCAGATACGGTCGAGATTCGACAGTACGTAGAGCGTCGTCAAGAGGATGACAGGCTCGAAAGGTTGAGTCAGAGAGAGGCTGAAAAGGAACAGAGAGAGGCAGAAAAGGAAGAGAGAGAGAGAGAGCATGAAAGAGAAAGATGGGCACACGAACAGAAAATGGCGGAACTGCAAGCACGAGTGAATGATAGTCAAACCGCGAGCGGAAGCAGTACTGCAAGCTCGACTACAGTAACTCCGAGACTACAACTGGCGAAGTATGTAGAGGGAGACGAAATTGAACCGTTTATTGAGCGATTCGAGATGCTTGCAGACACATACGTCTTTGGTGACGATATAAAGAAAATAGAGTTCCTTAACCTGTTTGATGGTAAAGCACTTAGTATCCTCTACCGACTCGATCCTGACACCAGGAATTATGCGAGCATGAAAAAAGCTCTGTTACAAGCATATGGGGTGACGGTCGATGATGCACGGAAGCAGTTTTTGAGTGCTTCCTTGCAAGATAAAGAGACCGTTGCACAGTTTAGTGCACGTCTCGCTAGCCACCTGGATCAGTGGTTTGATAAGGCCGAAACACCCAAGACGTTGGAGGGGATAAAGGATTTGTTGCTTCGCACGCAACTGGAGAAGTCGTGTCCTCCAGAATTGTCGGCCCAGATTAAAACCCATAAGATTAATTGCCTCAAGGAGATGGTGGAAATGTCGGATGCACATTTTACCGCATACGGTTACCACACGCCGGTTCAGTCGTGTGAGAATTTAACTCAGTTAAATAAGCCTTCCCAAGACTCTGCTGGTTCATATAATAAATCGAGTAATAATGATTATTCACAGCAGCAGAGTCAGGTTGTACGTCAACAACCTAATCCTCAGTTTAATCACGCCAAGAAACAAGGCAATAATTATTATTCTCAGCAGTCAAGTCAGTACCGTTACCAGGGGAGAAGTAACGGGAAGAGTTATAATAATAACCACGGTGGTAATAAGGGTTATTATCAGCGATCGGCTGCTGCTACATATACATATAGTGAACCACAGTACCCAGCTGTAGGTACGGCAGCTACGGCTAGCGCTGCTGGGGAAACTCCCGAGGGTGGAGAAGGATATACCCAGCAGACGACGGAAACTCGCCAGGGTGAGAAGGATGAAGGGTTACATGTTCACGGGGACCATCGGTGGTTTAAAGGGAAGTGCTAGCGTTGGGGCAGACCTTATGTCACGGTTGCCTGAGGAAAATTGAGCGAGTAATTAATTATGGGTTATGATTAGGATTCAAATTACTCGTTTTATTATTTATCTTCGAGTGCAACGAGCACAAACCCTTTATCCAAACTCAGATTTGGGGTTCACCTCGGTCTGACGTTTGGATATTGCATTGGGTCTTCCAAGACTTGGGTTCCAGCGGTTATCCCTGACTCTAATCTTGGATGATTAATTAATATATATATTGCCTTACAGGAATTGATGGCAGTTGGATGGTCTCCAGAATAATTTTTTGCATTTTTATTATTACATATTATGTAACAATGACACAATGTATTACATACACCACACTTATATATTGTTTAAATGTGTACTATTGGTACTAGACATTACCAGGTATAATTATTCTTGCCACGGAGTTTCTCCTTAGATTTTTAAAGTTAAAGTAACTGTTAGGAGTTTTTCACTCATTGGCAAAAATAAACACTTAACTGGTATTAAGTCATGACACATACAAGAATGAGTGAAGTGTGAGTGAGTTATTATTGTAATAGTTATACATGCAAAGACGTCATTACCACTTCATTATTTTATTAAACATTGCATAGAGCAATGTCTCTTCTGTGTGTGCGAATGTCACGGTTTGATCCGTGACCATAACGTAACATACGTAAGTAGTAGAATGCTATTAAATATATGTATATTAACAAAGGGGTAAAATCACGTGTATGGAAAATTCCATTCAGTCAAGTCAGGAAGACAGAGACAGAGGAACGTGAATATAGGTACAGGCTATTAATCCCCAGGTAGACAGGAAAGGTCATGTCATGTCAGGTCAGGTGAGGTCGAGTACCCACTCACTCCATCCCGTGTCTGGAGGTACTGCTACAATTTTGCATTAATAATTATGCTATGGGGGCATCTATTACTTATCAAAATTGATTTTGAAGTGGAAGGGAATCATTTGCAAGCAGTTGCATGTTATGGGAAAAGTGATTTGCATGTATAACTAGGTATGAGTGACAACATGTAAACGTAGTCAAGGACTAGGCCATACGAACACGTAGATATTGGACAGCTTTGATGAGTCACTCGCCAGGTAGAAAAAGGGTAATTATCCCTACCACCTTGTCTTGATTTTTGAGAGATATATTCAGTTGGTAGAGACACACTCGACGAAGAACACACCTCGTATTCAGCTCTCCTCCTTGCCTTGTCTGGGGCCTATAGTTTTAACGTAACGTCGAAATTGTTTAATTACTTTTTCACAAGACTTATTGTTAATTAACTCACTATTCATTCGCTAGACGAGAATCAGTAAGGTGTCATTTTATAGGTGAGGAGAGGGCTGGCAGGAATTTACGAGTGTGTGTGTGTGTACGAGGGACAGTAAACGAGTGTGGAATTGACATTGAAATATACCAACTGGGTTGCTTGATTTCCATTACTATTACGATAACGTAATTACCGTCTCCTGTGTGTGCGAGGGGAAGTGCTAGCTCGTGATAAGTATATTAAAGTAAAGTAATATTACTGTCCACGTGGACTACGAGCGACTGAGGGAAGCACGTGTAGAGAGGAGCGACGAAGAGTAAGTAATATTTTTATTGATAGTTACTGTGAACGGAAGTGTGTGTGTGTGATTTTTGATTGAATTTAATTATTCATTTGTTGGCTTGGAATTTATTAATAAATAGAGAAAATTGGCATTTTGTGTGGTAATTGACCCTTATTGCATGCTCTATAATCATACATATATAGCAGGACGAACCCAGAAATAAATTTATTGTGTTGGAGGGAAGGATACAGGGATTATAACTCTGGGTAACTCGCTGCAGCCAACCAACGAGATTACATATTAACCAGTAAGGTAAGCTTTGGAAATTATTATAAAGCTACATTCATTGATATCTATCAGTCCACCCCCACAGTATTGTTGCTATAACCAATATATAGTAATCTAACATAAATATTCATTTGTAAGTGGAATGGAAATATCAAGAATATTGATAGATGGTGAAATATGAGGTTGTTGTTGTTGAAGTTCCTGAAGGTGTCTGGCCCAGCAGCCCCGAGCTCCTGAGGAAGGCCATGACCTCAACCAGGCTTTCCCACAATGTCCTCAGAGAGTGTATGTTGTGTTGTTGGTGAGTGTGTTTGTGTGTATGTTGTGTTGTTGGTGAGTGTGTTTGTGTGTATGTTGTGTTGTTGGTGAGTGTGTTTGTGTGTATGTTGTGTTGTTGGTGAGTGTGTTTGTGTGTATGTTGTGTTGTTGGTGAGTGTGTTTGTGTGTATGTTGTGTTGTTGGTGAGTGTGTTTGTGTGTATGTTGTGTTGTTGGTGAGTGTGTTTGTGTGTATGTTGTGTTGTTGGTGAGTGTGTTTGTGTGTATGTTGTGTTGTTGGTGAGTGTGTTTGTGTGTATGTTGTGTTGTTGGTGAGTGTGTTTGTGTGTATGTTGTGTTGTTGGTGAGTGTGTTTGTGTGTATGTTGTGTTGTTGGTGAGTGTGTTTGTGTGTATGTTGTGTTGTTGGTGAGTGTGTTTGTGTACATTGCAGTTTTCAATAGAATGAGGTGCTGTGTTGCATCCCGGACAGGCATCCACAATGGCTCCATCCAGCTTCTCAGTTTTTTTTTATATGATCCGACACTGGACATAGGCTTCATGAAGCCCGTTACCATGGCCCAGGTCAACTGCTGCTCACACACACACACGTCACGACTTCCGAACTGGTACCCAGCCACAGAGAGGGAAGTGAGGGTTATTCCCAAATACTGCAGCTGTTATGGTACCAGCCAGGGTGTTTTACGATGTTCGGTGGCCTTATAGTTAGTGCCTGACACACAAATTGGAAGAGTAAATATTCTGAGGCCCTCACCTGAGAGGATCGATCTCCCGACCTCTTGGTTTTGAGTTCAGAACACTATGTCAGAAGGGCCGGGTGGTGGCCACACTGGACTTCTTATTGAACATTCTTCATACAATTTCCCAAATAAGTGTCCCTGTAAGTATCCCTGTATAAGGTAGCATTACATGCAGAGGCGGGAAGTTAATTGGTGACCTTCTAGGAAAGTCATTGCTCCCATTCCAAAGTAAATATATACAAATAATATACATGATTTTTATGTATATCCACAAACTAAAATAGTCTCCAATAGAAAAATGGAAATGAAACGGGTGATTTTGATTCCCAGAAAGTGTGAAAATCGAGGACGCATATAATCTCAATATTTACCATAATTTCCTTCATATATTGGTTATTGTTTTACCAAGTCATTTGCCAGTGTGATGGTGAATTTTAACTACCACACTTGTACTGTCCACTGATGATTGTACCATGTTGGTCGTTTCCAAACTGACCCACTCCTACCTTTTGAGGGTCATGGATGTTGGTCTGGTCTTCTGTTACTGATTAGTTGAGGGAACAACACAAACATTACTCCCCTAGTTAACCTCCTCTACTCGAGTATTACCTCACAACCTCGTCACTCACCCTCTTGAAACGCCAATAACCAGCCGTGTGTGTGATCCTATGACCCTCTCTCTCTCCATCAACACATGCTCTTCTATATGTTTTACCTTCATCATTCTCTCTCTCTCTCTCCTTTCACTAAGGGGTGACTACAGTCCCAGTTGTCACTCCCACACTATACGGTGTACTAAAGTCAATCACTTCAGTTTCTGTCATTTCAAATACTATTACCTTACTTTTACCAACAGTTTTCTTTGTTTACACTGGGACTGAAACTCATCCACCACCCTCTGCAGCTCCCTATTACTCTCAGCCATCATCAAGTAAGCTTGTCACCAAGGACAATATTTTTCCCTTCAGCCTCAGCTTCACTTTGACCTTCATCTCCTTCAATGTCTTCCAACAACCACTCACCAACACCATAAATCCTTAGCACAACTACCATAGCTCTCCTATCAACCCTATCATATGCCTTTTTCTCCATCCATTAAGGCACATACAGCTTCCTACCCTTCACAATATATTTATCCAATGTTGATTTTATTGTAAAGATCTGGTGGACACATTCCTTTCTGAACCACACCTAACTTTATTCCCAGTTACTTCAGTCATCACTCAGTAAAAACCTTCCCATACACCTTCCCTGTCACACGAAGGCTTTTTCCACTATAGTTACCATACTCATCCCTAGTCCCCATACCATTCCTTATACAGTCATAATTATGGTTCTACTCCAGTCCTCTGGCACCTCTCCCTGCCTCCAAGGCAATGTTAATGAATAGCACAAGTCTGGGAACACACTCACTAGCCTTTTAACACAGGGTCAGTAAATCCCTTAGTGTGTATGGTAATGACTAACACAAGCCTGGGTTCTTTAAACACAGGGTGAGAATGGTAATGAATAACAGAAGGCTGGGAACACACATACATTTTGTGGTCATCAATGAGGAACTGAGTGTAAAATGAAGACAGTGATGGATACAAGGATTTATTCATTTTATATTCAGGGTTTACAATATCAGCAACATCCACTCCACAAACACCACTACCACTACCTCTACACACACACACACGCTTCAGTCCTACATATACTATACATTTAATATTATGGACCCTGTGATCGTATATGAGAATTAGTGGCTTCTGATTCCTCCTGACTACACCACAAAACAAACTCCTTCCATGTAGGTGGTGTTTCATAGCAGTAATTGAAGGACTCATTTACCTCCAATTTTCTGACTACATCACAGGGTCCTTTAAGACACCAACCTGTCACTACAAACAGCAGCTGTTATTTTAACATATATCAAGACCACATTATATTATATTATATCAGACTTAAGTTCTAATAATACATTTAATATTAAGACACCAACCTGTCACCAAACATTACTGTCATCTTTGTGTTTTGTGTGTGTGGCAGTGTGATTTTTTTAACAATACATTTAATAATCAATATTGTTCCACATTTATTATGCCACACACATCTATTCTACTTTTTCTGCAAGACTCCACTATCTCTCTCCTTTTCATTTCATGCACCATTCCATTCACATTGATCTCAACCACCTTGAAGCATTTTTCCCCTTTCCTGCCCCCCAAAGGGACTACCAGAGACTCCTCCACACCACTAGCCGCAGCCGTCCTTCCCCCTGGTGGCTGGCAAGGCTACCGCAGTGCTCATTCCCGGAGGGACACGGGTCATCAGCATTGTCAAATTTAAAAACCAACACAGTATTAAAAAAGAAAGAAAATTACACATAAACACTTAAAAATACATGTGGTTAAAATATATACATTACAAGCAAAAATTAAACCCTATATGTTTTTACAATAAAATAAATTAAAGTTAGGGAGGTGTGACCCGAGGTTACCACGTGGAGGCGGGATGAGACTTACCTACCCTTCCTGAAGAAGGATAGGTCACTGAGATGTTTTGAAAACTTTCCAATGTTTGATGGTGGCCTGTGTACAATGGCCGCACCTCTTAACCTCATTGGTTATGATATTGCCACAGCACAAATGTGTCAACAGTTTTGTGTAACATGAGTTGGGATTTGTCAGTAAACTTTTTACCACATTCATTACATTCAAAATCCTATACTCTTGAATGAACTTTTATATGTTTATTAAGGCTAGATTTCCAACCAAACTGTTTACCACATTCATTACATTCAAAATCCTTAACTCCTGTATGAACTTTTAAATGACTATTAAGTCTAGATTTCAGACCAAACTGTTTACCACATTCATTACATTCAAAATCCTTAACTCCTGTATGAACTTTTAAATGACTATTAAGTCTACATTTCAGACCAAACTGTTTACCACATTCTCCACATTCAAAGTTCTTCACTCCTGTGTGTATAAGTAGGTGTTCTTTTAAATGACATTTTGTCACAAACTTTTTACCACATTCTCCACATTTAAAGTTCCTCTCTCCTGTGTGTATAATAAGTATGTGTCGCTTTAGATTACTTTTTGTCACACATTTTTTACCACATTCATTACATTCAAAGTTCTTCACTCCTGTGTGTATAAGTAGGTGTTCTTTTAAATGACATTTTGTCACAAACTGTTTACCACATTCTCCACATTTAAAGTTCCTCTCTCCTATGTGTATAATAAGTATGTGTTGCTTTAAATTACTTTTTGTCACACATTTTTTACCACATTCACCACATTCAAAGTTCTTCTCTCCTGTGTGTATACGTATGTGTTGCTTTAATTCACCCTTTGTCCCAAACTGTTTACCACATTCTCCACATTTAAAGTTCCTCTCTCCTGTGTGTATAATAAGTATGTGTTGCTTTAAATTACTTTTTGTCACACATTTTTTACCACATTCACCACATTCAAAGTCCTTCACTCCTGTGTGTATAAGCATGTGTCGCTTTAGATTACTTTTTGTCACACATTTTTTACCACATTCTTCACATTCAAAGTTCCTCTCTCCTGTGTGTATAAGTAGGTGTTCTTTTAAATGACTTTTTGTCACAAACTTTTTACCACATTCACCACATTCAAATTTCTTCACTCTTGTGTGTATAAGTATGTGTTGCTTAAGTTCAGATTTCCAACTAAACTCTTTACCACACTCATCACATATAAACATTTTCTTTCCAGTATGAGTCAACAAATGGCGAGTGAGACTGCTTTTGTGACGATACTTTTGACCACAATGTTGACAGACCAACTTGTTACACTTCTCTTCTCTGACAACATTGATGGTGTCACTTCCTTCCATCTCCATCACTAACACAGCTTTATTCTACCACCAATATGACCACTTGGTTATTACTGTTGTCAGGGTTGACAACCACACTGTTGCTGGTGTCAGGGCAGCCAACCACTGTTATGGTGTCGGTGTTATCTGAAACAAAAATATATTTTAACAGCAACCGGGAAGGAAAAGATGGAGAGTTAAAGAGTTGAAAGCTAGTGGCTGGGGCCTAAGGGGTGCCAAAATCCTTACACCCTTAAAGTATTGGCCACATCACTATAGAGTCTGAGTATAGACAATACCTCCCTACTGGAATATTTCTACAAAACACACACACCTATATGGAAGGAGTTTGTTTCGTGGCAGTGTCAGGAGGAATCAGAAGCCTTATACATGATCACAGGGTCCTTAAAGGGAAAGTACAGTGTTGGTAAATCTAGAGTAACTGATTACTCCAAACTATTCCAAGCAAGGCGCCATATGACTTCACTGTTGCAGTGCCTAATATCAATTCATCTATTCCAAGCAACAGGCCACCATTAATTTTAGGTATTTATTGAAAGAATTGCAGTTTTGTAGCAGTGTTGCCAAATCCGGCTAGGTCCCAGTATTTTGCCCCGGTCATTTCCTGTACTATACCATGATTATTTCCCAGTAGTTTGCCCAGGTTAGGTCCTGGTAGTCTGTTGTGGTCTAGGTTAGGTTAGGTAAGGTCAGGGTAATTTCAAAATGCCCCATCTTGGAAATGGGGCAATTGCAGACAAAATTACATAGAAGAAAATAATCTTTGAATTGTGTAAATAAGTGAGTAATGAAGGTAGAAAACAGTACGCGACAATGACAATTCTCTAAATATTTAACAAATTTTGTTCCTCAGCTCCTGTTTCCTGGCATAATACTTTGAAGAAATCAAGGCACTCCAATGTATCCAAAGTGTATTTTCCCCTTAATTATGCCTCCAAACTCTCCTCCTACCTCTTTGTATGTATAGAAGTTCATTTGAGTCTTGAAATACAAAGTATAAATGATGGTGATGGGTGACATTGAACCTGAGGCATGTGCATGTTGTAGGGTGCCAGAAATTGATCTCTCTTAAAACTCGGAGTGATGTTTATACCAGGGATCGAACCCGGGACCTCTAGCATACGAGGCGCCATCTCTAGCAATGAGCTAAAGAAGTACTCCATTAGCCCAGTGACGAGATTCGCCTTTTCAGGTCACTACAATGTGAGGGCATGATCAAGATATCTTGCCCAATATCCAATAAAGAAATATTGAACTTGACTTTATTAGCCGTTCACACGAGCAGTAAGTTCAATATGATATTGAACTTGGGCAATATCACCCAAGATTTTTCAAAGTAGCTCCAGAGGTATTTTGTTTGATATTGAATACTGATATGTAAACATGACCAGTGTCTCTTGGCCATATTTTAGCAGTGTTGTAATGCCATACAGAGCCTGGTTCAACCTTTTGATGTGAGATGGAGCAGCTATCGCCCAGTCACCGGTGTTATTGTTTGTTTAACGCTGAGCGGCAGATAAGATGAGCAGTAGAACCATGGAGGCTTCCCAGACGTATCATTATCCATGTTTTAATGGTTATTTTGGCATGAATTTTACAGACATATACACACACACACACAAAGTCTTATTGTATACTCTATGCTAAATACATGCACACAATCTCACACTCACAATAAATACGTCGTCTCATCAAACCCTATCCTCTATGAGGGGCCTCCATTTCAGGTGTCTGCAATTGTACATTTGGCGTGTGTTTTTTAGCAGCTCTTCTTAAAGGTTCTAACCGATAAATATAATATTTGACATTTTAACGCAATTTTTACTCAAGTTACGTCATAAAATACTTTGCCGGTGGTGCTGATTCAGAATACAGTAAGTCCCTTAATCCGGAGGTCTACACCTCGGAATGCTCGCACCCCCGGAACTTTTTGGGTCCACCAATTTTACCCATAATTACTGTATCCCAAAGAATTGTAAAAAAATAATAATGATAATTATTACCAAAAATAATGAGCCGAACTCCCGCCATTTTCCCAACCAGTGTGTGTTTTTATGGTTGAGTCGATTCAGTACCTGCCTCATGTGCATTCCTCTCGTATCTCCAGGGAGTGTATTCATGATGGCTCCTAGTAAACCACCAAAGAAGACCACTAAGAAGTTGAGACCTCATAAGACATTAAATTACAAGTGTCTGCTGCGATTATCATCATCCCACCACCCCCTCCCGACACTCATAAATTATATGTGACAGTCAGTGTTGCCAGGTCTGATGCACAAGATTTCCCCAACTTCAACAACAGAATTTCCCTTATTGCCTCAATAATTCCCTGTTTACTTTTCTCTTGAACATTGACAGTCTTTATTTTATATATTTCGTCTGGTAGAAATTTCCCAGTATATTCTTGAACTAACTTTATATAATTTTGTTGTGTCCACTACAAAATTTCTCAGTTTTGGGGAATTTTGAAATACACACAGGGAAATTATATAAAGATGGTTCAATAATAACCAGGGAAATTTCTACCAGCTGAAGAACTAAGAAGACCATAATTGTTCAAGAATAAACAGGAAATTATTTAGGCACAATGGAAAATTTTAAAGGTGAAGTTAGGGAAATTTCATCAAGCAGACCTGGCAACAGCTGCGATCCTCCCACCACCCCCTACACCCATCATAAATTACGTGTGACAGAGAAACCTGTATTCAAAAGTAATCAAGAGTATTTTATACATATTTTGGGGGGTATTTTCCGAAAACACGGAATTTTCGTTAATTCGGAGGTCTCAACCCCCCTGCCTTCCGGATTAAGGAACTTTTACTGTATATAATTTTTGATGTCAAACTGGGTTTTGTTAGCAGATTTAAAGTAGATGACGTAATTTTTACGTCGAGTTACTTCATATCAAAACCTGCGCCTGGTGATGGTGATTCAGAATATAATTTATACAGTATGTGTTTTGGATGTAGATGTAACCATTTTTAAGTTATAAGAGGACAAACAGACACAGTTTGCCATTTATAGTATAGATTGAGAATAAATTATTATAATGTCATAATATTATTCTTATATTTCAAGTAATGATATATTTCTATTAATAATGTTAATATTATACACAGCCTCTACATTGACTTATCACCAATGTAAACAAACAACTGAGAAATTAATCAGTAATAAAATGATCTTGAGTACCTGTAGGAGTACTGTAATGATAAAAAGGTATTAGTACAGAAGTACTCCGTTCACTATATTGTATATTTTAGTATCATTACCCACTATTTTGGACCATTCTAATGGTGTTGACAGATGAGGCTAGGTCCCAGTATTTTGTACAGGTCATATCCTGTACTTTACCATGGTTATTTCCTGGTAGTTTGACCAGGTTAAGTCCCTATAGTCTGCTCTGGTCTAGGTTGGGTTAGGGAGGTCAGGTTAATTTTTTTAATATTTGAATATCTTGCAATATCATGCGGAGAAAATGTCATAGAAAAAAATAGTCTTAAGAGTGGTCTAAATAAGTGGGTAATGAAGGTAGAAAAACTGTACACAATAATGGCAATTCTTTCAATATTTACCAGATTTACTGAGCCTGTGTTAAATCTAATTATCTTATATGAGGGAGATGATTGCTGTATTTGACTTGTTTTCCTTCTCTTTTCACTTGTATATATTATAAAAGGATATATGTATTAAGTTTTATTATTTTGGGTATTTATCTAGACTATTGCCATTTTGTAGCAGTGTTGCCACATCTGGCTAGTTCCGGTAGTAGGCCGAGATTAAGTTCCGGTAGTCTGCTGTGGTCTAGGTTAGGTTAGGTAAGGTCTGGTTGATTTGAAAATGCCCCATTTGAATATGACTAATCTTAGATACGAGGCATTTCCGAAGATGATGCCATAGAAAAAGAGTGTCTTAGAATGATATAAATTAGTGGGTAAAGGTAAAAACATCATAATAGACAACGGCAATAGAATAGATAATTACCAATCATTAATATAAGGAAATATAATATACTGTAATTCTTCCTTATTCACTTGTATATACAGTACTCCCTCGTTATCAACGGATATTATCCACGGACTAGCTATTTAGTATAAAAGTGAAGAGAAGTGTTCAGTACTGTTACTTTACAAATGTAAATACAGTATTACAATTAGTTTTAAAGATATTAAATGCATATAACAATATTCATTAAGGTTTTCGCAGACAACTCATGAATGAAATGAGTCGTAAGCATGTGTGGTGGTAGGGGGAAGGGGGGAGATGGCGTGATATCGTTTGTTTACATTTTATTGAGCCTATTCTAGTGTTTCCTTCTTTCTCTGTTCGAGAAAAACCTTCCTGCTTGCTTTGGAAGGATATGACCTTCCTTTTTGTACATGCACCACCTGACATGACTGAGTGTTGAAGCTGGTGATTAATAACTCGTAATTACTAAAAATGAGCGAGTGACAAGGCAGGCTAGGCCTATAATCCTTTGACCTTGAGCTAGGGTGAATAGAGACTGAGGGTAGGGGGGGAAGGAGCGCGGGAGAAGAGGTGTCAACACAGTCCCAAGTCCGAAATTTTTAAAGTGGTAATAAAAATTTCAATTTTGGTGTCCGAGTGACCTATGCGGGGATTTTCCGGGTTTATTGTTACATATAACTACATGATTCACGTACAGCTGGGCCATCCACACTCTCACACCTATTAGGCGTACCTATGCGCAAATTAATATTAAGTGGAAGTGATTTTTCAAAGAAAATTGCTAAAATTAATTAATACAAACTAAGGAATGTTTGTGCACGAATGAAAATTCAACGAGTTTTAGTGATAACTGAAATTTTCACCCCACTGTCACTCACACTGGCTTGATACACTGGTGATAAACCTAACCCCTTTATAGCGAAAAACTTCTCAAAACTGGCATTTTTCATACTTTTAACACATATCCCGGTACAGACATGTGATATGGTGAAAAGTGCAAGTGATGGTATGAGAAAATTACAAAGAATAATTAATAAAAACTAAGGAAATATGATTGTACGAGTAGAAACTCATGAATTATTGGTGTTAACTGAACTTGTCAACTCGTCACCCACTACACACGCTATTAGGCCTAACCTTTTAGAATGAACAACCTTTAAAATAATTCATTTTCCATACTTTGGGCTCAAGTTTAGAGTTATTTTTAGTCATTAGCTGTGTATGGGAACCAGATATACGAGTGAAAGCACACGTTGTTTAGAGAGTGGGTGTACAGGCAGACAGTCAGTCATACGCATCAAATTTAAGCCCTCGGATATCTCTGATCTTCTGATAATCTTTTTCCATATCTGTATTTGGAGGTCCAACTGTATATATAATATATATATTGTACAGTACAGTACAGTACTTTAATATGTTATGTTAATGTGTAAAGGAATTTTTTTTTATACTCTAATGTGGTATCGACGGATTTTCTTATCGACGGCCATCTTAAGAACCTAACCCCCGTCGATAACAAGGGAGTACTGTACTATAAAATAATATTATGTGTTAAATTTAATCATTTTATAGAAATAAATAAATAAATATGAAGGTAGAAAAACTGTACATGATAACGGCAATTCTTTCAATATTTACCGTTTTGGGAGTGTAACCGTTTTTTTCAGCGGATTTATATAGTAAATGACGTATTTCTTACATTGAGTAATGTCATACCAAAACCTTCAGCTAATATTGTGATTATCTGCACCAGTGAACTAATGGTTAGGTTAAGTTGGGTTAGGTAGCATTTGGTTACCTTTATCAATACCCAGTGGAATTATAATGTGAAAAAAATGAATTCTTTTGTTAGATATTTCAATTTTCAGATACAACATTTTTGTAGAGGAGGGCCGAACTAAGGTCGGGCGGATAGTGTTACCAGATCCCCTTGGCAACATTGTGAAAGGTCCAGCAGGCAGTTGTGTACAATACACCCAATACAGTTGTTGTGTACAATACACCTGACCCACCCAATCAGGATACTTTTAGCTCGTATCAACAGTATCTATTTTATTTTTAAAGGTCCCAAAGGACATTAAGATAGGTCTCAAAGGACATTAAGATAGGTCTCAAAGGTAGCAACAGTCTAGGTTAGGTGAGATAGGTCAGGTTATTTCATCTGGTGTTTAAAAATTATTTGTCCCAATTTTAAACTATTGAATTTCCCGCCTAACTGGACTACTTATTGAACATTCTTCTTACAATTTCCCGTATGGACAAAATTTGTCTAAAACATGGATGTATTCCTTAATCTGGCAACACTGCAATCAGAGGTGGGAAGTCGAGGACCCGCTAGGAAAACCTCGCTCCCATTTCAAAGTAAATACATACAAAGGTAAATGTATACAAATGTTATTAAGGTTATTTACGTATTCCACATAACAGTCTCTAAAATACAACGGGAAAAGAAATGGACAATTTTGGTTGAACAGAAAGTGTGAAAATCGAGGACGCAGAAAAATAATTGCAATATTTACCGAAAATTTATCCAATAATAATAATAAGGTAAATTTACAGAAGAACTATGTTCACTATATTGTATATTTTAGTATCATTACTAATTATTTTGGACCATTCCAACACACTTTCCAACTATGGTGTTTCTCTCAGTGTAAACTTATCATAAAGTGACTGGGGCAAATTCCCTGGACCTAGCAAGATGTGGTAACACTACGCGGCCCAAGGCAAAAACCCCGATCACTTTATGATAGCTTACATTGGTCATATCCCGGCAGTTTGTCTAGTTTAGGTCCTGGTAGTCTGATGCGGTCTAGGTTAGGTCAGGCTAATTTCAAAATGCCCCATTTGAATATGCCCTATTTTGGAAATGGGGCATTTATGGAGGAAATGGTATAGAAGAAAAGTCTTAGAATGGTCTAAATTAGTGGGTGATGAAAATGGAAAAACCATACGCAGTAACGGCAATTCATTCAATATTTACCAAATATACAATATAGTGAACACAGTCCTTTTGTAAATTTATCTAATAATACTAATAATAATACTAATGATAATAATAATAATAATACCATAACAATAATAATAATTATAAATACCATCTTGGTGTTGTTGTTGTTGTTGTTTACACTTTTGTTGTTTCTGCCGTGTACACACAGCCTGGAAAATTTGTATACATAAGTAACGCACACAATATGTATGTTTGTATGTGTAGCCTACAATTATTATTATTATTAAGGGGGTGTGGGAGTAGGGGACAAGCTTAGGGGGGGGGGGTGCAGGAATAGGGGGACAGGCCTGGGATGATTAGAAAGCCTGTCCCCTATTCCTGCACCCCCTCCCCCCCGAGCCTGTCCTCCTACTCCCGCACCCCCCACAACCCGCCCAAGCCTATCCCCCTATTCCCGCACTCCCCCCAAGCCTGTCCCCTATTACCGCACCCTCTTAATATTATTAAGAGAAAAAACCCTGGTAATTCTGCATAAGAGATCTAAGTTTTTTTAGTTCCTGCCTATTTTTACTTGTTCTATTCATTAGTGACCATAATATTAATAGGAAACCACTTGGTTTATACATATTCCCTAACCCCTTCCATCTTTAAGTTAGGCAGGAACTAAAAAATAAACCCACATGGAACTTTTATGCAGACTTACCTAAATTAGTTCAAAACACACTATAAACCATTGCAATCTGAAAACCTTTGAGTCGAAAGCAAATTATGGACAAACACTTGACTATTACCGAAAATAGTCTTAGAATGGTCTAAATAAGTGAATAATGAAGGTAGAAAATAGTCTTAGAATGGTCTAAATAAGTGAATAATGAAGGTAGAAAATAGTTTTAGAATGGTCTAAATAAGTGAATAATGAAGGTAGAAAATAGTTTTAGAATGGTCTAAATAAGTGACTAATGAAGGTAGAAAATAGTCTTAGAATGGTCTACATAAGTGAATAATGAAGGTAGAAAATAGTCTTAGAATGGTCTACATAAGTGAATAATGAAGGTAGAAAAACCGTACACAATAACGGTAATTCATTTAATATTTACCAAATTCTTTTAATTATTTGTATACCAAATTCATTCAATATTTACCAAATTATTTTTATTATTTGTCTACCAAATTCATTCAATATTTACCAAATTATTTTATTATTTGTCTACCAAATGATTCTTTTTCATTCTATAATACATATCCATTTTATCTATAGAAGGCACATGGCCACGGAGAAACAGATAACAAAAATACAACTAAATAGGCCATATTCAAGAACATCCGTGGTGTATACGATGGTGTGGTACTGTACGACGGCTCTCTGGTTTGTATGTGGTGTCATCGTATCGGTACCATGCCATCGTATGCACCATGAATGTTTTTTACTATGGACCATGAGGTGTTGAGTACTTACAGTTGTTGTTGTCAGAATGTCAGTGTTGCCAGTGCCAGGGGAGGTTGTTGTCAGTGTTGCCAGAAGTTATAGTTATCAGTGATGCTGGCAATATATTATAGATTAAATATAGCGTTATTATATAACTTCTATAAAACAAAATAAAATAAAATAAAAATAAGATTAATTAATTAAAGGAGACATGGAACAAGAGCAAAGGATAAAACAAATAAGACATGTGCCGTTGAAAAGGCTACACACCCTTGCTCTTGTTCTTTGCTGTTACAGGAACCCCGGGTGTTTATTCCAGGGTTGGCCTTTGTATCAGCAGCTCCTGTAAATAGAAATAGAAGAAAAAAAACAATACCACGCATATCTATTCACTTTCTACATCTTGCATACTACATTTTCTCCACGAATTCTTTCACAGCACCAATCATCTCATCTCATCTGTGGTCTGCTCACACAAACCTAACAGTAATATCATCCATTCTCTCCCTGTTAATTCCATTCCATCACATTCCATTTCAGTCAAGATGATCTGCATCATCTCTGTTCTGTCTTTCTCCTACTTCTCACATCCCTGGCAGCATCACATGTTCTACCGTTTCATCCTCTTCTGTGTCACACATCTGGCATACCAGAGACATTTGTCTGAAGTCAGAGTGCCCGGATTTTCTCGTCCCATTGTATTATATCGTAATTGTAGACCTAGGGTTAGGGGTATGTTCGTGATGGTTTTTGTGCGTCAATTTATAAGTCTCATATTTGTGATTGTTGTGAGTTGCAGGTTGTTCGCATTTGTGGTGGCCGTATGAATTTTTATGTTTTTAGTGTGTATCGGAATCCTGATATTGATGATCATGTTTATGATTGTTTGTTGGACTCCATGGCATCAATTCAGGAGGTTGATAGTCGTGCTGCTTTTATTTTTGTAGGTGATTTTAATGCTAATCCTGCAGAATGGTTGGGTTCTCCTCGGACAGACGTGCACGGAACTGCTGCTAGAGACTTTACTGATGTGTCTGGCTGTGATCAGCTGCTGGGCTGTAGCACCATTCCTGTGTCCCAACTGTACATGACAGATACACCAGAAAGACCTTGTAGTCACAAAGGACAAGAAGACAGAGAGGAGGGACTACAAGTAAAAGAAGGAATAAAAAGGAAATGAAGGGTGAATGAGATGGAATGGTTGAGGTCCAAAGGGGCGCCCAAACACATAAAGTACTGATCACATCGATCACTGTATGCAATACCTAGCTACGGGTTAGTTTTACAGTAAATATTGAAATGATCTCAGATGAAGATTGATTAAATTGAGTAAATATTGAACTACTTAAAACCAATTCTTTGTACAGTATACTTAAGTCAGGTCAGTGAAAGTAGAGCGTGTGAAAGAATTTCTGGAAAGGGTACGTGTGGTTGAAGAGGAAATGAGTATACTGTATAGGGACGAACAGGCTGTATACAGTGTATAGGATATAGTGGGTGAAAGTAGAATATGTGTACATGTATTATTTGGTCCTGTTGGTTTGTTTTATCTCCACAAAGACTGTAGATGAAGACAGTGAGAGAGCGCCATTTTATAGAACAATATAATAGCACTTACAATTTGGCTTTAGTGCTATTTGGCAACTGCTTTTCTGTGTTTTTGTTGCTCATTTCTTGGTGGTTTTAATTATTTCAGAGTCCTAACATAATAAAGAGTAATAAGTCAATAACAATCAGAAGGTTTTGTGGGACATATTATAAACAATATCGCCTTCTTAGCGCTTTTCGGGAGTAAGTTTAGCGCCGTAAGAAAATTCCCGTTTGCAACTCTGGAAAATAATAAAGGAGAATAAAATAAAATTCTTAGAGGCTTATTAGTGTAACATAAATAAAATAAAACAAGATCCAGACCACAAGAACTTATAAAGCCGTCATCTGGTCGTCCAAGCGGAGGATTGGGGTACCGAAACCGTCTTGGGAGCGCTTGGTTTTAGTGACGAGAACTGACCAAATACGTAGAAACTGTGTTCTCGTCGTCCAGATACGGATTGGGCAGAAACAAAAGAAAGTTTGTAAACAAAGTCATAAGAAAATACTACAAATTTTCCTTCACTTTTCTCATATTATGAAGCAAATTTGTGTCCTAAGTTGCATGTATTATACACCAAAAGATGCAGAATTAAGAAACGAATAAGATGATACCAACTAGAAGTATCTTGATATGATCTTTTGTTGAAGACTTGCGATTTTTATTACTTTATTCTCGATTTTCGGTGAAAAATTTACTATACTTGCTAGAGATAGGTTGCCAAAAAGGTGATTGATTAGCTATATTTCTGGAATGTCTATCAACCATTTCGCAACACTTCAGACATCCACCTTAATTGCTGAAAGTGCACATGATATTTATTCACCTTTTTGGTACTCTCTTAAGTTCCAGGCTCAGCTCATGGACTAATAAAGTGTTTGTGTGCCTCTCATCATGTCAAGATGATCCTTGATTTTGGTTTTATGGTGTGCAGCCTGTGATTATCTTTAGGGCTCTATTCTGTATGGGTGTGAAGGGTGTTGGAGATGAGTCTCAGTAAGGTCGGTGGTCTGTAGGTGTGGTAGCTGTGCAGTCTGTCATTATCTTTAACGTTAGGGCTCTATTCTGTATAGGTGTGAAGGGTGTTGATAGTCTCAGTGAGGTTTGAGGCTGAGGCAGGACTTACATAATCCATCATTAATCGAATATAGTAATTGTTTGCATATTGTAGTTGTGGTTTCTTTGTTGTGTCCAAATATTGAGCTGGCAAGTGATCTGAGGGCTTTACATTTTTGCATGCATTTGTTTTTGATGGCCATTATGTTATTTGAATGTCATGGATGTGTTGTATATTATGCCAAGTATTTTGTATGTGTGTGTAAACTCAAGGTCAGTATAGGTAGGCAATGCAGTGTTGATTGCAGCTTTTATTTCGTGAAAATAAACTCTTAGTATCAAACATAATGCTGTATACATTTTCTTATCCAAACAAAATTAAAAAATTATCACACAAAGTACAAAAATATATATTCATTATATAGGGTTATTCAAAAGAAGTTTCTGCTAGCATGGTAAAATGAGTACGAGCTTGCATTCATGAAAATAGATTACAGTTGAACATATGATCTGCTATTGCTTCTTAAACACTGTAAATAAGTTCTGTATATTATGTCTTAAATACATATGTACAGCGTATAATACACATTTAGTTAATATTATAATATAGATATGAATCATCCTGTACATATGGTACAGTACTTGGTTCAGCACTCACATAATCAAAGAAAAATGCGCACATGTAGGAATGATGGTTGTGAAAAAATGAGAATGGTCCGAAGATTGGAGAAGTCTTCTATTGTGTTTTAGGTCTTCAGCCATTATGGCAGGAGTTGTTGTTGAAGTTCCTCAAGCTGTCTGGCCGAGCAGCCCGGAGCTCTGGAGGAAGGCCATGGCCTGAACCGGGCTTTCCCAAAGTGCCCTCAGAGTACAGTATATGTTGTGTTGTTGGCTAGTGTGGTTGTGTGTGTTGCAGTCTTCAACCACCCCCGAAGGCTGTCAAGGAAGGCAGCTATGGGAGCCAATCCATCACAACACCAGGGGGCACGAGTCCCTGGACATGGAGTAGGGCTCATCAGTCTAGAATAGGTGCAGTAGAAATGAGTTACTTGAGAGGTGCATGTGGACTTATAAGTTGGGATGGAAAAAGTAATGAGAGTGTGTATGAGAGATGTGGTATGAGTAAGAAAGCAATTGGTAATGAGTGTGGTGTGGTTGAGAGTGAAGTGTAATACATTGAGGTGGTTTGGATATGCTTCCTCTCTCCCTTATGCTCTTCCTTGGTTATTGTACCAGTAACATTTGTAAAGTACTAGTTAGTATCAATGAGACAACAAGAGGAGTGTCATTGTTAATTAAGGAAACTGAACTGCTCTAAACCATTGCATATAATTATCAGGGCATACATTGTTAGTAAAGGAAAAAGTTTCCTTGAATTAAATATTGAATATCTATTTTTGCAAATGACTGTAAGTCTGGATTAAAGTATTTTTAGCTTTAACCTACTCTCAGCAAAGGAGGTCGAGGAGATGGGCGATACTGAAGGAAGACTCTCCGCTTGTGCTTCAACTAAATGGGACTGTATGCAACTGAAGGCATCATTTGGGTCATCGAATGCACGTTCACAGTACAGACACACAGTCCTGGAAGTAAAGAATTTAATGTAGTAACCTACCATGGTAAGAAACAGTTAAAGAAGGGAATACAGTATCTGGTACTTGACATATTAAACACACATGCTTAATACACTACATTTGCAATGTAGTACAAAAATTACCTCTCCCTATATAACGATAAGAAAGTTATTGAATTAGTTAGACCTAACTTAATTATTTTATAGAATTTATTGCTGTTCTGTAGCAGTGTCCAGCTATGTCCCGATTAGGTCATGGTAGTTTAACAAGGTTAGGTGCCATTGGTTGCTCTGGTTAGGTGCCGGTAGTTATAATTACTGCAATCACATTTGAAATACACATGAAGGTGGACCTCTTATATCCAACAGTGATACTGTGTTTAAGTCAGAACCGGTGAAAGTCAAAGTCCATTCCTGTATTTTAAGATTGATTAAAAACAGAAAAAGTTGGCATGATTCTATAGTTTTACCAAGAACTGATTTCCAATAAAGTACAATACTTCCCTTCACCTTAATAATATTACATAATTATCAAGAATGGGTCACATAACCCCTAAGCAATCCATATAATCTCATATAAGTTAAATTAGATACGAGAACATAAAAAAAATAAATAATAATAATAATTTATATCATTATCGTGATTCTCCAGGTTTTAACAATTACTATTTTATTAGAAATGGTAGACTAATATGAACTCTACACCTGCTCTAATCTGTCATTGCTATACTTAAAGCCTTATTTGTGTTGCTATCGCTCTATTTTACAGCCTGTTGCACCTACAATTCATGTATTATTATACTATTAACTTACTTGTCATATCTTTAATGGCCGCCATATTTACTGCTATACTTCTCCTATCCTCCTATCAAGCTTACCGAATCGCTGCTTTTTGGCGAGCTTGGATGGATACGTTGTTGGTCTTGGTTTAAGTGGCTGGCAGCAGGGTCCATCTTGGTGGATCGTCGAATCCTTTTGACCGACCAGAACAGTTCCGCTTGCTTTAACCCAAGCGAACTTCGTATCCGATTGACGTCCAGATGACGGCTTATGTTGCTGCTACCAAAGATGACTCCTGTGCAGGGGCCAATGTCCGGCACAGCTGCTCAACCTTAGGAGCTAGTGTCTATTACTCTCTTAGAGGAGTGTTGTCTATAATTCTCTTTGTATATGTGCTCAAGGTAGAGAGAGAGATGCAGTGAATAGTTCCCAATTGGTTTAATGTCAAAACAAGTTTATATTTATTTACAGGTTGCGACAGACATGAAGTTAACATTGGTAAAAGTATTTTATGCTAGTAAATCTATAATACATAATTTGTACATATGAAATTTGGTAAGAGTATACAGACAATGTTATGACATAATATGGTAAAGAGAAAATGCTGAAAGAAATTACATAGACGAAGGAATGTAATGGTAAAAGAATAACAATACAGGGCAGGCAGATAATGGTTAACAATGAAAATGGGCCAACAGTATTTTTAGGGTACACTACAAATCCATGGTCACACGGGGTCACGGAGAGCTTTGTTGAACATCTTGTCACTATAGTAGACTAGACTAGACTAGACTAGAAGAATGAAGAGAAGGAGTAGAATTGTTGATATAGATAATAATCGATAAAGATTTAGATAATAATCGAATAAATATTACCCCTGAGAGAGAGAGAGAGAGAGAGAGAACATATCACTAACAACTTTCCTCTCTCATCAGAAAGTTCCGCCTACAACCAGTCATCCATGGTGTCTCAACAACCATTAGAGATGAACAAAATCGGTGAAGGTGTCCTCGAGGCTCGCTTTCAGTTGTTGTCTCCACCTGATAATAACACCACGTGGGGGACAAGTCTACACATCATGAATCAAGAGGATAAACAAACTCTGGCAAGACTTGACATTGATCACATTACTGGACCTCATTACCAAGTCAACATCAAGTGTTCCTGTACTAGTGAAGATGATTTTTCCAGTGTCAAAACCATCACAGGACCAGATGTCACCACCAACGTGTGTGTGTGTGTGTGTGAGAGAGAACGTGTGTGTCTGTGTATAAGAGAGAATGTGTGTGTATGTGTGTGTGTCCTTCATCATCACGTTTCATAATCATAACCACAATAATACCCATCTTTCATTACAGCAAATCTGAACTTGCATATTCTCTAAATACTCTTTTTGTGTCTGTATGTGTGTGTATGTGTTTTTTTTCTGTTTTTATTGAGTAATGTTGTTTATCATCAGTTCTTTATTACTTCTATGTATGTATGTATCACTTCACCCTCACTGTCCATCACAGATAAAAATACTTTAATAAACAAAGGAGGACTGATAATAAAACACTGATCTGCAACAAATGCAAACTTTTTGTGTTTATTAAATCACAGGTTACAATCAAAGCAAATAATTCCAACAATCTATTATTTCCTGGCATACTTTGGGTGAATCAATGTACAACCGAGCTCATAATTTCGCGACCAAAATGTTTATGTCATCTGAGCTGGTAACACTGTGTGGGGAAAGTGTCATTGTAGGTGAAAGATTGTGTCATGTCCTTCTACTATGTTTCACCTAGAAGATGTGATCAGCTTAAATGGCATAAACATACGTGGTCACGAATTTACGAGCTTGGATGTACAGCCACAATCAAATATCCACCGACACTTTCCTTACATCGTAGTAAATATCTTGGTAATAAAGAACAACACGTGTATGATTTTGCAGCACCTCATAATGATAATAGATGGGGGTTTAGTTGACATAAGATGTTGTTTTATTATTATATTTTGATATGACACTGATTAATTTGCATGATGGAAGTAAAGTGTCGTTGGTTATTTGATTGTGGCTGTACCAAAATTATAGGCTACTATCTCATTAAAATACAGGTTATAGTTAAAGTAAATACCAGTACAAAAAACAGTAAAGGTCTGTGTGTGTGTGTGTGTCAGTCCAACAACTGAGTGTGAGAATCACTCATCAATTTTATTCTAGATGTAGAATACAAACACACACTTTCTCTTTCTCCCTCTCTCTCTCATACACAAGAAAAAAAACCCACCAATTCTGTCTCTTTCTCATCCCACTCACAAGAAAACACACACACACACACACACACACACACATACATACATATGTTATAACTACTTATAGTGGGTACATAGAAATGATATAAGTTGTTGACATCATGTTATAACTCTTTATAGTGGAGTATAACAATATAACAGCAGGTCCTGTATAAAAAAACATATCAACTTAATATAATATGCAGATTATAGTTTATATTGTTATACAATAAAATATTGAAATTGTTAGTAAAAATATGGCATTAGAAATTATTACTGAAAACATGAAATTAGATCATTATTATGATAAACATAGAATAGGTTATACTGTTTATCAAGAGTTACTCTCTGTAAACAATGTTCATTATGTGATATGTGCTTCATTGTTAATGGTTTGTAGGTATTTGTGTCTGTTTGTGTGTGTGTTTCCTTGTAACTGGTTGGTTGGTAATTGCATCTGTTTGTGTGTGTGTTTCCTTGTAACTGGTTGGTTGGTAATTGCATCTGTTTGTGTGTGTGTTTCCTTGTTACTGGTTGGCTGGTAATTGCATCTGTTTGTGTGTGTGTTTCCTTGTAACTGGTTGGTTGGTAATTGCATCTGTTTGTGTGTGTGTTTCCTTGTAACTGGTTGGTTGGTAATTGCATCTGTTTGTGTGTGTGTTTCCTTGTTACTGGTTGGCTGGTACTTGTGCTCGTCTAAAAAAAAGGAGGGCCAGCCTACGATATATTGGGGCAAGGTACTGCATAAGGTTAATGTCCACAAACCTAATCCAAAAAAAGTATATAAATGCAGATATTATTGTGGCTAAGAACAATGTCACTATTTCCAGCCTCGGCACATACAAGGCCACACTCCGGATTTCTCCTTTCCACACCTGGTCACACAACGTTATGTTCTGTGTTGAGTTTGTATCTTGTTCAGAGTCAGTAGTGTTGGGTTCAAGGTCAGACATTTCTTTTTTAATTTCCGTGATATCTTTCTCAATGTCCGTAGTATCTTGCATAATGTCTGAAATATTAACACACATATTGAGTATTTAGAGAGAAAACAAATATATTAACACCAATGTTGAGAGAGAGAGAGAGAGAGAGAGAGAGAGAGAGAGAGAGAGAGAGAGAGAGAGAGAGAGAGAGAGATTAACACCCATGTATGAGAGAGAGGGAGAGAGAAATATTAATATCCTTGTTAAGTATAATTCAGTTCATACAAACATCAATATTATACTGACAGTCATAATAATACACTTGTTTATTAGTATATAAGGTGAAAAAATATGTGTAGTTTATCATTGCTCCAATCAATGTGAAGAAAAACATAAAATATGATATAATATTGGCACTTTATTTCCTGTAATAATAATAATAATAATAATAATAATAATAATATTATTAATAATAATAATAATAATAATAATACACACAAACACACATGACTTATTGAATCCCCCTCTCTCTCTCTCTCTCTCTCTCTCTCTCTCTCTCCTAGTTATTCCCGCTAGCACTTCAAGAATTATTTACATGGTATTAAAATATGAAATAATGATCAATGAATTAATTTTATTACACAATTTTAACTCTAATAAACTTTTAGTGTCTGATATATAATGTTCATGAATAATGAGAGAGAGAGAGAGAGAGAGAGAGAGAGAGAGAGAGAGAGAGAGAGAGAGAGAGAGAGAGAGAGTATCTCATTATATCATTACAATCATATATTTACTTATACTGTGAACAATGTATTAGTTCTTAACAATAAAATACTCTTTAAGTGTGTGTGTGTGTGTGTGTCACTGAGTTATCTTATTAGTTGGTGTTTCCCCTTGTGTGTGTGTGTGTGTAAACCAATGAGTTGTTGACATTTTTCCCTCTGTGTGTGTGTGTGTGTGTGTGTTGGTAGATCAGGTTGTATGTTATATGTGTATAAGATAAGTTTGGTTATACTCACCAGTGGGACAGAATTGACTCACTGTACCACAATCGTCACCATAATCACAATCAATAGTGATGGTAAGATTAGGATGGTTTTTAATAGGATGACTACAGTTGTATTGTTGTGTAGTCTGGTTGTGTCCTGGTGTGGTATCAGTCACGCTCATCCAGTCTATTCCCACCTGTGGTATTACATTATGATAATTACACATTCATAAACACACCTAGAATAATGTACAGTACAGTTGACCAGGGTGTGAAGGAAAGTCTGTTCAAGGACTATGTGCTGTGACTGTACATAATATGTATATGTGTACAGGCCTAATATACATAATGAGTATTATTTTATCATTATTAAATTTATCATTATTATTATATATTATTATTATTATTATTGTTATTATTATTGTTGTTATTATTATTATTGTTGTTATTATTACTATCATAATTATTATTATTATTATTATTATTATTATTATTATTATTATTATTATTAATTAGTAACAACAACAACAACAGCAGCAACAACAACAACAACAACAGCAGCAACAACAACAACAACAGCACCAACAGCACCAACAACAGCAACAATAACAAAAACAACAACAGCAGCGGCAACAATAACAACAACAACAAAAACAATAACAACAAAAACAACTGCACTAGCAATAGCAACAAGAAGAAGATGAAGAAGAAGAAATAATAATAATAATAATAATAATAATAATGTAGTGGGGTGAGCACTCCACACCACCAGCCCCAGCGTCCCCAAGCCACGCACACCTCTCGTCCAAACAAAGCCGACCCCTACCTGCATGCGCAGGTCAACCAGCATCCTCCACCTGCTGCCCAGCAGATCAGATATAAGGGGCCAGCCGTGGGGTGCCCAGCCCACGGGACTTTGAGACTGGGTCGTGGAGAGAGAGGACATATGTTTTGAGCTCTCCTCTAGCTGCCAGGGCCTGCCGCACCGAGAGTAGATTTTTTTTTCACCTTTCTGGTGACGACTAGGCTTAGCTAGTATTCATTCCCTCCATAGCTAGTAGAAGATATAGTAGGTGTCTATATTGAGATCAACTTTGCCTCCTACCTATGGTGGACTCCCCCACTGATCGCTCTGGGTGTGAATAAACACAGACGGACCACCTTAGTGTGGGTTGAGAGGTTGATCTCAAACATTAGTTAATTAGGGCTGGTTATGATCCCTTGCTGTGTTTTCTTTTCTACTTCCCACCTCCACCCATCCTTGGGGGAAGTGGTAACTCTGCTGCCTTCCCTCCCAACCCTTCCTCCGTACAGCAGAGGAGGCGTCCATGACCGACCACCACCACGAAACGACGGACGAACCGAGACTCGAACATCCCTTGACATAGACGTAAAAAATGCTTCATTTGTTATGTTTCATGCTACTGGTTCGGCCCTACTAGCCGGCCTCAATCCCTTCATTATTAATAAGGTAATTGATGGCTGGGCTGGTGAGGTTGAATCAGTTAAAATACTTGCCTCTGGAGACATTTTAGTCAAAACTTTCAATTCTAAACAGGTAACAAGTTTGTTGAAATGTCGTCAGTTCCATGATTACAAAGTTGAAGCCAAGATTCCTCAAGCCATGAATTCCTGCAGGGGAGTAATCACCTGTAGGGATTTAATGGTGATGAAAGAGACGGAAATAATCGAGGAAATGAGGACACAAGATATCATTGATGCTAGATTTATAACACGTTTTGAGGATGGTATAAGGAAAAAGACTGCAATAGTTATTTTGACATTTGGCAAAGTTTCACTTCCTGAAACTGTCAAAATCGGTTATGAAATTGTTAAAGTAAGACCCTTTATCCCCAACCCTCTTAGATGCTTGAACTGTCAGATTTATGGACATGGAAATAAAACTTGTAAGGCTTCTTCTCCAGTGTGCGGCAAGTGTGTGACGCCTGGCCATGCTGAGGAAAAGTGCACATCAGTGGAGCTCTCCTACTTTCATTGTAAGGGTGCTCACTCCACTTCCTCGAGGAATTGTCCCAAGTGGAAGCTGGAGAAGGAGGTCTGCTCGGTGAAGGCAGTGCGGGGCATCTCCTACTATGATACGAGGACTTAAATTAAGGTGAAGACTCCATCACCTAATGTCTCGTATGCATCGGCGGTGATATCCCGACCCGAGATGTGTACTATCAGTACTCAGACTGAGTCAGAGCCAAGCGAACATGCTGAACAATCTACTGCTAAACCTACTATTATTACCCCCTCTAACTACTAACTCCTATTCTCAGGCTGCAGCTTCTTTGCAGTCAGAGAAACCATAGAAAAAGTCAGACAAGTATGACAAAGTAAAATACATCACCCTTAAACCCAACAAGCCACTTCCTTGCACACACCCTACTCCCACTTCATCATGGGAGAGAAGGGGATAGCTCTTCCTCGGTGGAGTCTGGGAGACTCACCATTGATGAGGAAACAATGGATGTCTCCGGACATAAGAACCGGGAAAGGTCCCCTGGTAGCCACTCGCCAGGCGGCGGGCTGCACAAAAAGACTAAGCGCTCAGGCCGACCCCGTAACTCTTAAACTGCCATGTTTACTGTACTACAGTGGAATTGTAGAAGTCTTGGAAATAAATTGAACAATATATCAATATTATTACACACACGCAGGCCAGACGTCGTCTGTTTACAGGAAACAGTGTTGGAGAATCACTCTGACCCACCATAATTTAAACACTACAACGCATACAGGAGAAACGAAGGACACGGAGTAGCAATATACACACACAAATCAGATCCACAGACACAAATAATATTAAACACTACACTATAAGTCGTTGCTTGCAGAGTGAAATTACACAATACCTACATATCCATCTGCTGTCTTTACTGTCCACCACGCGGTCCCATTGACAGTGATTCATTTCACAATTTGTTCAGTCAACTCACTGGTAAAACATTGGTACTGGGCGACTTTAATGCCCATCCCTGTCAGCTTAAGGACTGATGCTCACGGAGGGCAGATGGCTGACATTATACTATAATCCAACCTCTGCCTCCTGAACGATGGTCAAGCCACCAGGGTTGACGATCGTTCTGGTAACTTTTCTGCCATTGATTTGTCTCTGGCCTCCCCGGATATACACCAGGATTTTTCTTGGCATCCTGATTCCGACTCCCTTGGTAGTGACCACTTTCCCATCTGTCTCTCTTATTCACAGTAAACTGTTTCAGCCCCTTTGATACCAAAGTTTAATTTTAAGAGAGCAGATTGGGGGTCTTTCGGGAGTATCGTCGACTTAGATATAGCCGGGGAGACCATAGATGAAAAGATGCAAAATTTAACACAAAACATTTTACACGCAGCCGAGGTTGCTATTCCCAAAACCTCTATAATTCGAAATAAGCGTGAAGCACATTGGTGGTCAACGGATTGCCAAGAGGCATTAAGGAAACGCATTAGGAGATACAGGAGTTTTGACAAACGGCCCACTCATAACAAGAACATGAAGGAAAACCCTTCAAAAGCTCCGGCTCTTAATGATTCAAGTGAAATAATAAAATATCCATATGTAAAGGTCTCAAAAATATTAATTATGTTTTATCTGGATTTTCGTATTCATATGGTTATATTGAAATTTTGAAAATGAACCCTTTTTATTGAGGGTGAACCCCTCGGTTGAACCCCCTCTCGGTTGAAAAAATGATTCAATGTCGGTAAAAGAAAATGGATTGGAGGAAGAGAGTGAGCGAGTGAGTGTGTGAGTGAGTAAGTTGAACCACTTTTAAGAAGTGATCGCCCCAAGAACAAGAACGATAACAATAATTACGATAAGACCTAGAGCTCTCGGCTTAGGCCGGAGCTAAAAACTTTATAGCTTACAAACGGGCGAGGGCTGAGGCAAGGAGAGTAATTAATAGAGCTAAAAGGGACTCTTGGCGGTCGTTTGTGTCCACGGTGAATCGTTTCACTCCACTCACTAAAGTCTGGTCCACTATAAAGATATTAAATAACAAACGCACGTATACCCCCATCACCACTCTTCAAGTGGACAACAACATCTACGACGATCCCATGGACGTAGCAAACGTACTTGCCAAGAGTTTCTCAAACGTAAGTAGTTCAGCCAACAACGACCAGCGTTTTCTCCATTACAAACGTATGGCTGAACTACAAGAGATAGACTTTGCCACAGAAGACGCAGACTACCCATAAAACCGGGAGTTTATGATAGATGAACTTCTCCTTGCCCTAAGATCCTGTAAAGACACCAGTCCTGGACCTGACACCATAACGTATGGTATGATCCAGCATCTTGGCCAGGATAACCTGGTCAAGTTGCTAGCGGTGTATAATGAGATTTGGGTGTCTAACACCTTCCCAGACTCATGGCACTTTGCGTGGGTCATACCGATACCTAAACAGTCTGGTCGCCTTGTGAATCTCAGTTCATTTCGACCTATTGCGTTGACTTCATGCCTCTGTAAAGTCATGGAAAGAATGATGAATAATAGGCTACTTTTTGTTTTAGAAGCGAAGGGTTTATTGAGTGATCGACAGTGTGGCTCCCGGAGACACCGGAGTACAGTTGATCACTTGATGAACCTGGAACATTACATTTCAAAGGCATTTGCCAATAAAGAATTCATGGTAGGGGTGTTCTTGGACATCCATAAAGCCCATGACATGACATGGCGACACGGTATTCTGATGAAGCTTCACGGTTATGGTTTAAGAGGTAATTTGCCCATTTTCATCAACACCCTTTTGCGTGACAGAACCTTTCCTGTAAGGAAACGTAACATCGGACATTTTTGTCCAAGAGAACGGGGTGCCACAGGGAAGGGTGCTTAGTCAAACAATTTTTAACATCATGATCAATGATATTCTGTCATCAGCTCTAGTCCCCAGGAATCTTAAATATTCGTTGTATGCTCAAGATTGTGAAATGTGACATTCGTCATGTAATGCAAAGTTTTCATTAGGACGGATTCAAGCAGCGCTTGATTCTGTCCACCAATGGTCCTTACAGTGGGGCTTTAAGTTTTCTGTTCCTAAGTGTACCGGAGTAATTTTTAGTAAACGTAGAGTACCTCAAATTAACGTAACGTTAGATGGCCAACCGGTACCATTTCAAAATTCTGTTAAATTTTTAGGAATTCATTTTGACCAAAGATTAAATTTAACACATCATATTAATAATTTAATTGTTCGTTGTCAAAAACCTTTAAATGTCCTTAAGTACCTATCAGACACCACATGGGGAGCCGACAGAAAATATTTATTAATGGTGTATAATAAGACCCTTATTCGTACAAAGCTAGACTATGGCTCACAGGTGTATGGGTCGGCCTCAGATACAACACTAGAGAGATTAGATGTCTACCAGAATAAATGTTTATGAGTGTCTTTGGGAGTTCTGAAGTGTACACGGGTAGGTAGGATGGAGGTGGAAGCGAACAGATCTCCTCTCTAACTTTGACGGGATCAACTCGCCATCAACACCGCCATGACCACCATTAGGAAGTGGGAGATCGGCAACGTGGCCAGTGCCTCCCTCCAACAACATCACTACCTTCACCACGGAAGACGGAGGCCACTGGTTGTACGTCTCCACCAGCTGGCAGAACAGCTTAATGTAGACCTCGGGGACTGCGACAAGTTCATCATCAGCAAGATACCGCCGTGGGAGACACCTAACTTCGGCGTCAATACATCGTGGTTACCATCATCTAAGGAAAAGGCGCCGGAGTTGGAGATACACCACCTGTTTGGTGGTATAGTCCGCAGTCACCTGGGGTCTCACCACGTGTACACTGACGGACCAGACTTATTATCAACACCATCAAGCCTCAACTGGTAGATTGGGCCACTGCCAACCGGCCCAATCGTTTGGAAGAAAGAATACTTGCAAGACTAAGAACCAACTGTACAAGGATAACACACCTAGATCCGTATATAGACAAACGTTTTCTACCGCATTGTAACATCTGCAATGCGGTGTTATCTATCAGTCATATCATCCTGCATTGTCGGCGATTTGTGGGGGAACGTGCTTAACTCATGAGTTACTGTGATGCAGTAAAAGTTCTCTTCACACTCTCAGCTCTCTTAGGTGATGGGGATGGTGGTGTGACTGATAAATTGATGACTTTCTTGAGGGAGACCGAACTGATCAGAGTGATGTGACTTTTTATTACAATTGTTGTTTCCATTTTGTATATATCTTTTGCAATTATGAATATTATATGTGTTGTATGTATATAATCTATAATTATAATGTATTAGCTAGGTTTAGCGATTGACTAAGATAGGTTTAGCAATTTGTCTATCTAGGTTTAGTGATTGGCTTGGATTAGTTAGCGATTGGTTGAGTAGGTACATCGATTAGTTTATTAGCTAGGATGTAAAATTATGAAGTATTCTTTTTTGTATATAGTTACAAAATACAACAATGATTAATATTTAAGTTTAATTTTAAGTTGAAATGTAATAATAATAATGATAATAATAAATGCATTTAATAATATGCAAAAAGTTAAAATAAAAATAATAATAAATAAATAAAATAACATTAAAATAAAAAGGCCTTAATGACCAACACCAAGGTCGATAGGTCAGGGGAAAAAAAAAAAGTGACCAGCCCACTCGCTACCCACTAGCCCAAGTATCCAGTCCAGCTGCAGCTGTGTGTCCCTCTACCTGCTGGGCTTAGTGTATGTTGCTAACACCCGTAGTTTTAAAACATTTGAGGGCCCTTACTGGAGCTCTATGAACCCTCCAAATAATCCAGGCCACAAAACGCTTCAGTGTTTCGAATAGGGAATCTGTTGCCTGGAGTAGTTTGGAGAATTCATAGATCTCCAGTAAGGGCCCTCAAATGTTTTAAAACTACGGGTGTAATTCCTCTCCTGCAATCTCGTGTGCTACTCTCCTTGGGACCTCCACGTATCGTGCTCAAACGCCACTACAAGCTGCCCCACCTCACCAAAACCCTGAGTATTTTCCCATTTCATACACTACACAATTCACCAGCAAGATACACGACTCTACACAATACTAAATACTAACACAGTTCCTTACACCATTATATTCCGTGTATTTTCCATTGTCACCCTGTCCAGTGCTACAGTGCCCCTTACCTTAGTGAATAAAGTATATTAAACGTTCGAGGGAGTATTTGTTCACCTAGCAAGCATAGTAAAACTACAATGATAATAAGAAAAGAGAGAGAGAGAGAGAGAGAGAGAGAGAGAGAGAGAGAGAGAGAGAGAGAGAGAGAGAGAGAGAGAGAGAGAACAAATAATAATAATAATGGAAGTGATATAATAATATTAATAATAATGAGAGGGATAGTTAATAATGATAATAATGAGATATATAGAGAGAGACATGACACATTAATTAAGTGAACTGTACACAATGACCTGAACCAAGTAGTATCGTGGAGGTGATGTGTTTGAAGGTGTGTCCTTGTACAGCTGAATATAGGTGTAGTCAGGAAAGTACCCACACAACAACTCCAGCCACACGTGTTGACCCATGGTGTTGTTTGGAGTGTGAGACATTGTTACCCTGGCACCAGTATAAAAATAACTAGAGTACTCCAACGTGATACTCCAGTGTTGGTTTGGAAGGTCCTTGAAGATAAGTCTGGTCTCCTGTTCCTTCCCTTCCATCACATCTATGTTCACTGGTTCCGGTGTCGACGATACATTGGTATATTCTGAAGGTGAGACAATGAAATGATAGTGTTGTGTTCACCTAAATAACCTCCTTCTCTATCCTTCCTTATTAATACAGTTATAGTTCGAGAGAGAGAGAGAGAGAGAGGCCTTGTAGGATTAAGTGAATAGTGATTGAAAGGTGGGATAGTAAAAACAAAAGAAATCGAAAGAAAAGAGGGACATATAGCAAAAACAATAAATAAAACAATAGTTAGAGCATCTTTCGTTTTCTCTGATGGCTATTGTAGAAAATTATTAACAAGCAATGTTTTACATGGGTAGCTTTGTAACACTCCAATATTTTACTTCAGTAATGCTTATTTTAAAAATGCCGTTTTCTCTAGTGCTGAGATTTGTGGAGAGAGAGAATTGGAGATGGCCAAATATTTTGTACAGTTAAAAGAATTAATAATTGTGTTATGGTAAAGATTGTGTGTTGAGTTAATTTAAAATTACCTGTTTAGTTCAAAAATAGATTATAATTCATTATGCATTATTAATAGTTATTTTTCGAGGGAAAAAAGATTCAATCCGTGAGTTACGAAAGAGCACTTGAATTCACGAAGGAATATAGTAAGAATATTAAACTAGGTACGCGATGTTGAAGAATTATATTGAAGGGGCAAAAAGTAAATAACTTCCCTCTTGATTTTCATGGCAGTTCAATCCTTGTATCTTAATTTGTCCTAAAATTTAGTTCCAGACATATAAGTATTATGTTTTAAAAATTGTTCCAATAATAGTTCCGAGAGAAATTACCAGATCTTTCTTTATATCAATATATTCTGTAATGAGCTTTATTTTTGAGTTTAGAGTATTTTTGAATGAAAAAGAATTGTTTGAGGTGTAATTTTGATAAGAGTAAAAGCTGTAAAGAGTAGAAAGAAAAGGGACAAAAATAGAAATATTTGTGCACAACGGAGAGGGTGGAAACTATGTGTGGGATGAAGTTAGAGAAGATGGAGGGTAACCATTCTAACCAGCTCTTTCGATACCCCTAGGTGTGTTCTCGCGCTCTCTTGGTTTCATTTACAGAGTATAAAGTGATAAGTAGTGGGCTGGGACTGTGATAATAATCGTGAGTAGGTGGAGATATGTATATATATGTGGTGTCATTGTGTTAACTAGGCAGAGGCGAATATTGGGTGTAATAATGATTTAAATGAGATTTTAACCGGCTCTTTCGATACCCCTAGGTTGGTGCGCCCTTTTGGTCAGCGTCACTCCCAACTCTGTGATCTAATATTATTGTGAATTATGTCAGTGTCAATAGTTAAAGCTAATAATCAGTCAGTCAATAAGGTCAAGTGGTCAATATTATAATTTATTAGGCAATATCATAATTTATTAGGCAATATTATAATTTATTAGGCAATATCATAATTTTTAGTCAATATTATAATTTATTAGTCAAAATCATATTCAATTGTCCTTCTGGTGGTCTCCCTGTGGAATTATCAGTTGTTTTGGTGGATAAGTAATTATTTTCTTTAATTTTTAGTGAGTGTCTTGTGTGTATGTATGTGTGAGTGTCTTGTGTGTATGTGAACAGTGAGTCATCGGGAACCACGGAGTATCGTATTTCAGCGTAGGTGCCGGCGATGTCAGAAATCTATTCCCATCTACATCTTGAAAGGGAGACTGTGTGTACTGTGACCTCTGTTGGTGTGAGTGGTTTTGGGTATTTATTTTAATCAAGTGTCTTTCTTTTTATACATCTTTCTTCAGTGTGCTATGGTGATTTTTTTTTTTTTTATATAACAGTAAGTTGAGGGGTTAGTGATAGACTCCTATTTTTTTTTTTTTTTTTTTTTTTGTAGTAGCCAGTTTGTGTTAGTTAGGTGCATAACATTAAATATTTCTTGTCATTAATATATATAAAAAAAAATTTGCTCTGTTAATTAAAGTAATTGGGTTGGACGGTACTGGCCGTTAGAGCTATGATAAAATAATTATTTTTAAATTATACTTACTTTAGTAATTTCACTTTTTTAACCTCTTTTTTTTCTCTCTCTCTTATATTCCTTCTATTCCACCTCTCTCTCTCTCTCTCTCTAAAAGGGGAGGCGGAGTTCTATTACATATTAAAGACGATCTTAAACCAATCCTATTATCAAAGCCACATATTGATAACGTAGATACACTTTATATACTCATTAGAAATAATTGTGGGGCGAAACTTTTGTTAGCTTTATTATACAGACCCCCAGCTCAACCTGTACAAACCGACCGTGATATCTATGAGCAATTAAACGAAATTATTAACACGCAACATTCCATAATTCTTGGTGACTTTAATTTACCAGTAACAAAGTGGGGAGAACCGTTATCAGCTCATTATGGTCAAGATCTTTACACTAACTTACAAGAGAGCTCCCTTATCCAATTTGTCAACAGCCCAACTCGCGGAAATAATGTTCTTGACCTAGTATTTGCAACAAACGAAGACATGATAGAGAATACTAACGTAGGTGAAGAATTTACCAATAGCGACCACCGCATAATAACTTTCAGTATAAATTTTAACAAAAGCGACATAAAGTACAGCTACGAAAAAATCCCCGATTTTAGAAAAGCCAATTTCAACCAACTCAGAGCGATACTAAAAGAAACCGACTGGAAATGTCTGCGAGACACTATTGACATAAATACACAATGGAACTTTTTCACTAATGCGTACACAAAAGCGGTCAGGGATAGCATACCATTAAAAAACCGACGTTCAGCACAAAATTTAAAGCCCAAGTGGTGGAGTAAAGATATAGCCGACTGTTTACGAGCCAAAAAGAACGCCCATAATAAAGTAAAAATCACAGCCAATAATGACGACCGTGCCAAGTTTACAGACTTACGAAGAAAAGCCAAAAAGTTAATCAAACAGAGTAAAAAGGAAATTGAAAAACACGTTGCAAATCAGAGTAAGACAAACCCGAAAGAGTTCTACAGTTATATTCGACAAAAGAAAGTACTTACGTCAACTATCGGTCCAATTCTTGATGAAAATGGGGACTTTACGACAGATGAAGAGCGAATGAGTAGTATCCTAAATACTTTCTTTGCATCAGTCTTTACTATAGAAAACCCGAACGATATACCAGCTGAAACAACAGTCCAAAATGAAAACACCGAGGTTTTAAATAATATCAGCATAACAGAATTTGACGTAATCAAATGTATTGATAAATTAAATGTAAATAAGTCACCTGGGCCTGACACGATCTCCCCTCGCGTAATAAAGGAAGCTAAAAGTGAAATAGTAAAACCTCTGACTCTGCTATTTAATTATTCTTTACACACTGGAACAATACCTGATGATTGGAAGCTCGCTAACGTAACACCAATATTTAAAAAAGGCAGCAAATCTTTACCTAGTAACTATCGCCCTATCAGCCTAACCTCAGTAGTATGCAAAATGTTAGAGACAATCATACGAGATAAACTTACATATCATTTAGAGGAAAATAACTTACTCAGAGACACTCAACACGGTTTCCGCAATAAACGCTCCTGCCTAACGAATCTATTAGACTTTTTAAATGACATTTTTAACGAATATGATAAGAGTAAAGCAGTAGACATAATTTATCTAGATTTCCAAAAAGCCTTTGACAAAGTTCCCCATAAACGTTTAATAACTAAATTAAAATCTCACAGAATCCAAGGCGACACCGTAAGATGGATAGAGAACTGGCTAAGAAACCGTAAACAACGTGTGGTAATAAATGGTAAATCATCTAATTGGACTGGCGTTACGAGCGGGGTGCCACAAGGGTCAGTTTTAGGCCCAATCCTTTTCCTAGTTTACATAAACGACATAGATGAAGGTCTCTCATGCATAATATCGAAGTTTGCCGATGACACTAAAATTGCAAATACAGTACTCACTAACGCACAAACTAAAGAAATGCAAGATAATCTCGATAAATTGTCGAATTGGGCGAAAACTTGGCAAATGTCCTTCAATGCAGATAAATGTAAAGTACTCCATATCGGACATCGTAACGTAACTGCAAACTACTCGTTAAATGGTAATCAAATTAAAAGCGTGGATCAAGAGACAGACTTAGGGGTCACAATATCAAGTAACCTAAAACCCAGTCAGCAATGTACGGAAGTAATTAAGAAAGCAAATAAAACTATCGGCTTTATTGGCAGAGCATTCGAGTATAAGTCTAAAGATACAATCCTCACTTTGTATAATTCCTTGGTCCGTCCCCTTATGGAATATTGTGTCCAAGCCTGGTGCCCGTACTACCAGAAAGATATAGTAAAATTGGAACGAGTCCAACGTAGAGTTACTAAAATGATACCATGTCTACGAAACAAAACGTATGAAGAGCGGCTAAATAAATTGAATCTATTCCCATTAGCACAACGTAGATTGAGAGGCGACTTAATCCAGGTATTCAAAATAATCAAAGGCATAGATAATATGGACTGCAACAAATATTTCAATATCGATCAATCAAACTACACGAGAGGTAATGGCTGTAAAATCATAGGTAAATCTTTTAACTCACACGAATCCAAGAATTTCTTTTTTAACCGAGTCGTCAACTTATGGAATGGGCTTCCCCGTAACGTAATAGAATGTAACACAGTAGACAGCTTCAAACGTCGCCTTGATAAACACCTTGCATCTAATCCCCGACTCTCGATGTTTACTAATGAATAATTTTTTGCCCATTACAGGTGGCAAGTTAGCCAAATTTCAACTACTTTCTATCTTTCCTATAAAATTTCCTTGTGGAGTTTTCTCTTTACCAACTCCACAAGGTTCTGACTCCTAACTTTATTTCCAGTACGGCTCAGGCCGGAGGGATTGGAGGGTGGGGAGAGAGCCTTCTACTTTGCTATTCTTACCTACGACTATCACTGGGGAGATATTCATTCTCTACCAGTAACCTTCTAATCAGATCACCCCGTGTGGACCGTAAGGTCTGTTGTGGTCTGTGATTCTATGTAACTCTATGTAACTCTCTCTCTCTCTCTCTCTCTCTCTCTCTTATATGCCTTCTTTTTCACCTTTGTTTTCTCTCTCCCATGCCTTCTTTTCCATCTTCCCTATATCTCTCTCTCTCATGCCTTCTTTTCCCACCTTCTTTCTCTCTCATGCCTACTTTTCACCTCCCCCTTCTCCTCTCTCTCTCTCTCTCTCTCTCTCTCTCTCTCTCTCTCTCTCTCTCTGTGTGTGTGTGTGTGTGTGTGTGTAATGAGATAGATGAATGAATAGATGCATATTGGTGTAACTGACCTGTTATGGTGGGAGGTGATAACACTTGACCACAGTAATCATCATCATAACACCACACCTTCAGCTTATTGTAAGGGAAGTGAACCACACCTCGATGACACTGTTGGTCAGCTACAAGACTTTGTTGATTCCCTTCCAGTTCTTGATATACCTTTATCCTCCACTCTGTAATCTGTAACACCATCAACACAGTTAGTTTCACACTCACACACACGCACAGATATATTGTTCCTTCATTCACCAATTTTTCACACACACACACTTAAGTTTGATTAAGTTTTCAGAGAAAAATATAAATTTGAGTTAGTACATTTCGAATTTCGAATATATAGGTTTCTTAGAGAGAGAGAGAGAGAGAGAGAGAGAGAGAGAGAGAGAGAGAGAGAGAGAGAGAGAGAGAGAGAGAGAGAGAGAGAGAGAGAGAGAGAGAGAGAATGTGTGTTTATACAAAAATGCTGAATTAAAAAAAAAAAAAAAGTTTTATAATAGATAATAAAGATAAAATTATATACTTTATGTGATATGTTATGTTGTTTATGTAAGTTTAAAGGGGTGCGGGAGTAGGGGACAGGCTTGGGGGGTTTGGGGCTTGCGGGAGTAGGGGACAGGCTAGGGAGGGGGTTTGGAGGGTGCGGAAGTAGGGGACAGGCTTGGGGGGGTTTAGGGGTGTGTGGGATTAGGGGGACTGGCTTGGGGGGGTTGAAAACCTGTCCTCTAATCCCGCACCCCCCAAACCCCCTCCTCAAGCCTATCCCCTTATTCATGCACCCCTTTAGGTTTAACAAATACATTAGTGTCATGTTGCTTGGAAAACTTTGGAGGCATCCGTTACTCCAGATTCACTAATGCTGTAATACAAGAGAGAGAGTAAAAAATAAAGAGAGAGAGAGAGAGATAAAATAAAATAAATAAAGAGAGAGAGAGAGATAGATAGATAGATTAAGTAGAGAGAGAATAAAATAAATAAGAGAGAGAGAGAGATTTACCTTGAGTATGACACTGATGGTGTTGTGTGATGGTGTGATACTCCAGGGAGTCACTACACGACCAACATAATCTTGAGGACAAGTGAACATCAGATACTCATCACCATCAGATGGACGGCGTAGGAAGTTTATCCATCCCACAGGAGTATTGTTGATGTCGAGTGTTCCCACCTCCAGCCTCACAGTGTTCACCTCAGTGCTTGGTGGAGGTGTGAGGACGATCTCCGCCTCCAGCATCACCTCCTTCATCATCATCATCATCATCATCGTGTTGTTGTTGTGGCGGTAGTGGTGGTTGTGGTGTAGTGGTTCCCTGTAGCCCCGTAGGTGTGGTATATTCATCACGTTACAGTTTGTTGGGGTCTTCACTGTTGCTTCACTCTCTGATTGACAACATATATACATACACGTTATCTTTAATTTATCATGGTGTAGCTTATATATATATATATATATATATATATATATATATATATATATATATATATATATATATATATATATATATATATATATATATATATATATATATATATATATATATATATATATATAAGGTGCCTGTTTCTGTAATGGCCTGTTTCTGGGAATTGTTTATAGCATTATCAAATTTTAAGGGGTGCAGGAATAGGACAGGCTTGGGGGTTTAGGGGAGTGCAGGAGTAGGGGACAGGCCTCGGGGATTTTGGGGGTGCGGAAGTAATGGGACAAGTCTGGGGGGATTTAGGGATATGCATGAGTAGGGGACAGGCTTGGGCGATTTTGGGGTGGGTGTAAGTAGGGGTACAGGCTTGAGGGTGGAGACAGGATTTCTACCCACCCCAAGCCTTTCCCCTCTATTCGTGCACCCCCCAAACCTGTCCCCTACTCCCACACCCCCTTAAGGTTACCATAAGAGAAGGTGAGAATGTTATAAGTATTAGAATAACTGAGATGTTTTGTTTCCTGGTATAGTTTGTGGTAATTAGTACTACTGCCTTCTAATTCACCCATTATAAATAACACCTTTAAAGGGGTGCGGGAATTGGGGGACATACTTGGGGAGGTTTAGGGGGGTGCTGGAATAGGGGGACATGTTTGGTGAGGTTTAAGAGGGTGCGGGTTAGTTTTGGGGCATGCAGGAGTTTGGTGACAGGCTTGTGGGGAGTTAGGGAGGTGCAGGAATGGGGTACAGGCTTGGGAATGGTTTAGGGGGGTGCAGGAGGGTTTTATGAATGGAGAAGTGGATGTAATGGGAGTAAGAGAAACACACATGAAAGGATGGGGAGTGGAGGAATGTGAGGCTAGAGGAGAGTGTGTGATGTGGGATGGAATGGAGGGAGGTGTAGTGTGGACAAAAATGGATAAGAAGTGTAAAGGAAGAGGGAGGGAGGGGTATGCAGTGCTGGTATCTCCGAGGGTATGGAAGGGAGTAGATGGACATGGATGGTGTGGGACGAGAGTGGAATGGATGACAGGCAAGATTGGTTTGATTAAGTATGCATGGGTGTGTGCTTATGCACCTGTGGATGAGAGGAATAAGACGGAGAGATAGAAAATAAGTGGGAGGAAGATTTTAATGATGTGTGATATGAATAGGAAAGTAGGAAATGAGAAAGTAGGAAGTATTGTTGGTAAATGAGGTGTGGAAGGAGTGAATGAGAATGGTGAATATCTGGTGGACGTCTATGCTGAGAGGGGGTTGTTCTTAGTTAACACCTTCTTTCAGCACAAGATGATCCACCGTTATACGTAGAAGAGAAAGGATGATAGAGGAGAACAAAGGAGTTTAATTGGTTACATAGCAGTGGATGAGAGACAATGGAAGGATGTGATGGATGCAAAGGTAGTGAGAGGAATGGTGCAGTGCTCAGACCATTTTGCTGTAATGGTAAAGTTGAAGGTCAGGGTTAAGTGGGAATACTGTAGGAGGGAGGAAGGGGAGTACAAGCGGCAGGTGGCAAATGGAAGATTGAATGATAGGGAGTACAGAGAGGTATATAAGAGGAGGGTGGGTGAGGTGCTGGAGAATGCAAGGCTGAGTATGGGGGAGGGAGTGGAAGTGAATGATATGTATGAGATGTTTAAGAATATAGTGATGAAGACAGCAGCAGAGGTTGTGGGATATAAGACACAGAAGAGGGGCAAGAAAGGGAGTGCATGGTGGTCGGAAAAAGTGAAAGATGCTGTAGAGGAGAAAAGGAAAGCATATAAGAGAACATTACAGAGGAATGTGTCTGAAGAAGTGAGAGAGAGATGGAAGAGAGATTATAATGTATGTAAGAGACAAGTGAAGAGGATGGTGAGTGAGAGTAAAAGGAGAGTAAATGAGGAGTTTGGTAGGAAACTGAATGAAAAGTTTAAAGAGAACAAGAAATTATTCTGAAAGGAGGTAAAAAAAAAAGAGGAAAAGGAAAGTCTGGTAGCGTGAGAATGAAGAGAGAGGATGGAGTTACTGTGAGTAGAAGTGAGGAAGTGAGAGAAAGGATGGAGTTACAGTGAGGAAGTGAGAGAAATGTGGAAGAGACATTTTGATGGTCTGATGAATGGGGGGGCGGGAGGGGAGGCAGTGGTGACATGCATGGGGATGGAGGCAGGTGGTAGACGACAGGATATACAGGGAGAATTAGGAAGGGAAGAGATTAGGAAAGCAATAGGAAGTTGAAGATGGGAAAGGCTCCGGGGGTAGATGGGATAACTGCTGAAATATTAAAGTGTGGAGGGGATGTAGTGGTGGAGTGGATATTGCTTATATGTACATTGGCTTGGAGGCAAGGAGAGGTGCTAGAGGATTGGAGTAAGGCTATAATTGTACCTTTGTATAAGGGGAAAGGAAGTAAGGCGGAGTGTGGTAACTAAAGGTGAATAAGCCTTCTTAGTGTACCGGGGAAGGTGTATGGGAAGGATATAACTGAGAGACTGATGGAAGTAACAGGGAATAAAGTTAGTGAGGAGCAGGGAGGGTTTAGAAAGGGTAGAGGATGTGTGGACCAAATATTTGCATTAAAATCAATAGTGGAGAAATATATAGGGAAGGGTTAGAAGTTGTATGCTGCCTTCATGGACTTGAAGAAGGTAGACGATAGGGTGGATCGGAGAGCTATGTCAGAGGTGTTGAGAATATATGGTGTTGGGGGGTCTTTACTATAAGGCATTGAGGCTTTTTATGCAGAGGCAACAGCATGTGTGCGGGTTAAGGGTGATCTAAGTGAGAGTTTTAATATTAAGGTAGGGCTGAGACAGGGATGTGTTATGTCACCATGGCTGTTCAATATATATATGGATGATTGTATGAGAGAGATGAAAGCCAAAGTGGATGGTCTAGGGGTGAAATTGAGGCTGAATGAAGTAAATTGGTCCTTGGTGGCAAGTTTGTTTGTGGATGACACTGTGTTGATGGCTGAGAGTGTAAGGGAGTTACAGAGAGTGGTAGATGAATTTTAGTCTATGTGTAAACGAAGGAAACTGAAGGTGAATGTTGGTAAAAGTAAAGTGATGGTGTTTGAGAGAGCAGGAACTGAAGTGATTGACTTTGCTATACCGTACAGAGTAGAAGTACCAACTAGGACTAAGTGTGAGATAATTCTGAGGGGTGAGAGGATGGAGGAAGTGAAGGAGTTTAAGTACCTGGGGACAGTTCTGTGTAAACATGGAAGTATGGAAGGAGAAATTAGGGAGAGAGCAGTGAAGGGTAGACAGGTCATAGGATCATTGGGAAGGATTATGAAGGGTAGAAGTGTGAGTATGGAGGTGAAGAGGGGACTGAGGAACAGTATAATCCTGCCAACACTGACATATGCATCAGAGACATGGGCATGGAGTAAGGCTCATCAGTCTAGGATAGGTGCTGTGGAAATGAGTTACTTGAGAGGAGCATGTGGGGTGTCTAGGTGGGATGGAGAAAGTAATGAGAGTGTGTACGAGAGATATGGTATGAGTGAGAAGGCAATTGATATTGAGTGTGGAGTTGTTGAGAGGGTGAAGGGTAATACATTGAGATGGTTTGGACATGTAGAGAGAATGCAGGGTGAGCAGTTTGTAAAGAAGGTGTATGGAAGTGAAGTTGTGGGACCTGGTGTGAGAGGTAGACCGTCAGTTAGATGGCAAAACAAAGTGGAAGAGTATGTGAAGGAGAGAAACGTAAGGGTCAGAGGAGGGTTTGAAGAAGTAAGAGGGAGTGTTGGAACAGGGAAAATTGGAGACACTTCTGCCGTGGCCACCCCTTTGGAGGGAATTCCCAGAGGGAACGAGGCGTCAGAGCTATAGATAGATAGATAGACAGGAGGGCTTAGGGGGGTGCAGGAGTAGGGGGACAAGCTTTGAGGTGGTACCGTTGTTAGGGTGGTGCAGGAATAGGGGACAGGCTTTCTTCCCACCCCTATTCCGGCACCCCCTCAGTGCCCCCCAAGCCAGTTCCCTACTCCCCCACCCCCTTAATTAAGGAGGTAATACTGGAGCAACTGATTCCTCCAAATTATTCCAAGCCACATGATATAATATATATGTTTACCTGGTCCAGTTTCTTGACATTCTTTGAAGGAATGAAGGCAGTCCAATGTACCAAAAGTGTATAACCTCCTTACCTTGGTGTTACTTGCTTAACTTTATTATATTGATATTTAATTGATGGTTGTTAATAACTTTTCATTTATTATTAGTGCTATAAATATCCTTGTCTGACATCTAATATAATACTAATATAGTATATAATTTAATTTAATAATATAAACATAAGTTTATGGATTAGACTAACTGGTGTTGCAGAAGTTGATGGTTGCACATTGTTCAACATTATCTGGACACTTGACTGTCAGTTGGAGTTGTGGGAACTTTGGTAGGTTGAAGGGACACTTGTGGTCCAATACTTGTTTCTCCTCATCATCATCATTGTTAGTCGACAACTCCACCCAACACTCTCCTCCCTGAAATAATAACACATAATTATTTACATCATTATTATATTCATTTGGTAATAGTTAGGTTACCTTAGGTTACTGCAGGTTAAGTTAGATTAAGTTTGGTTAGGTAAGGTTTGGTTAAGTTACTGCATGTTAGGTTAGGTTAGATTAGCTTTGGTTAGGTAAGGTTTGGGTAGGATAGATTAGGTTAATTTAGGTTTGGTTAGGTTAGGTTAGGTTAAGTTAGGCTTGGTTATGTTAAAGTTGGCTAGGCTAGGTTAGGTTAGGTCAGGTTATGGAAATAATTGTCATGATTTTATCTGTATACATTGCTAATAAAGAGAACAACTGACCTTCTTCTTGAGTTCATCAGGCTGTTTTTCCCACTTGTAGTGTGTGAATGACAATGGGTAGGTGATATTGCCGTTGCTGTTGTAGTAAAGATGATAACACCCAACACGCAACTTGAAAAAGTCTTGAAGTGCCCGCTTAGTGATGACGTCTGGTCCTGTGATGGTTTTGACACTGGAAAGATCATCTTCACTAGTACAGGAACACTTGATGTTGATTTGGTTATGAGGTCCAGTAATGTGATCAATGTCAAGTCTTGCCAGAGTTTGTTTATCCGCTTGGTTGATGATGTGTAGACTTGTCCCCCACGTAGTATTATTATCAGGTGGACACAACAACTGAAAGCGAGCCTCCAGGACACCTTCACCGACTTTGTTCATCTCTAAGGGTTGTTGAGACACCATGGATGACTGGTTGTAGGCGGGACATTCTGGTGAGAGAGGAAAGTTGTTAGTGATGTTTTTAATATTGGGTATATTTAATATTGGGTAATAATATTTTTGGGTAATTTTAATATTGGGTATATTTAATATTGGGTAATAATATTTTTGGGTAATTTTAATATTGGGTATATTTAATATTGGGTGATATTATTTTTAGGTAATTTTAATATTGGGTATTTTTAATATTGGGTAATATTATTTTTGGGGATTTTTAATATTGGGTAATTTTAATATTGGGTAATATTAATATTTTGGATAATTTTAATCAACAATGTCTCGATGGTATTTGTCTAATTGTACATTGTTTGATTATTATAAACTATATGATTATTACAACACCTTATAACAACACACACACACACACACAGAAACTTATTCCTTCCTTTCTCTCTTTTGCACACACACACACAAACACACATACACACACAACCTTCTTCCTTTCTCTCTCTCTTTTGCACAGACACACACACACATCCTTCTTCTTTCCTCTCTTTTTTGCACACACACACACACACACATCCTTCTTCCTCCCTCTATCTTTTTTGCACACACACACACACACCGTCATCTACTACCACCTGACGCTCCACCACTAGCCAGGGCTACCAGACACCAAAACAAACTGGTGCCACTCAAAGCCCCTCGCACTGACCGCTATCGCCATACCACTATTCACACTTTAGTGCGAAAGATAAACAATTAAATTAACTAGTACTGTATGTCTCCAAGTTGTAGCCTATAGTTCTTAATTAAGAATTAATATTAATGTAATTTTTCCCCTATGTATATTTTCAGTCTCTGACTGCTATGTAAATAAACCGTTAATTATTATTATTATTATTATTATTACAAACAATAATGACCAAACTTACCAGTACGTATACCAGCATCAATGCGTGGTGTGAGAGCCAACACCATCACCACCATTACCACACTCCATCCACACATGATGTCTGTAATATAAACAATAATAATAGCCTCTGTACACATACACACACACACACAATCATTGAATAAACCCACACACATAATATTACACTCCATCCACACATCATGTCTGCAATATAACATTAATAATAATAGCCTCTGTACACACACACACACACACACACCATAACATTGTAAACACACCAGCCTGCGAGACAAAAGAGACAATTCTACCCTCACCCACCGGCCCAGCCTACCAACAGAGGTAGACAGCAGCCCTTTCATGGGAGACAGCAGCCTGCCAGATCGTTTCGTCGCCCCAAGCACACCTCCAACTATCCCACCAAGGACCGGTGTATCATGCAATCGTGAGGACCGTGCAGATGTGAGGACGAGAGAGAAATAACGATTATACCTAACCTAACCTAACCTAACCTAACCTAACGTAACGTAACCTAACTTAACCTAACCTAACCTAACCTAACCTAACCTAACCAAACCTAATCTAACCTAACCTAAGCAAACCTCACCAAACCTAACCTAACCTAACCTAACCTAAGCAATAGGTGTCGCTATAATCGCTTTTATCTCTCGTCCTCAGATCTGCACGGTTCTCACGATTGCATGATACACCGGCCCACATGATGGACTATCCCGGGTGCATATTAGTCAAGTCTGGAAGAGTATACTTCATAGGGAAAATTAGAGCCAATCAGAGCTCGAGCTGGCTGTCTGAGCCAATCAGCACCTGAGTTGCAGTGTTACTATCTCTCTCTCTTTCAAACATACATACACACACACATGCTCTCTCTCTCTCTCTCTCTTATACACACACATACATCTCTCCCTCTCTCTCTCTTATACACGCACATAGTCACATACATCTCTCTCTCTCTCTCTTATACATACACATACATTCTCTCTTTCTCTCTTTCAAACACACACACATATTTCTCTCTCTCACACACTATCTCTCTCACTATTATTATTATCTCTCACACACACATACACTATCTCTTTTTCACACACTGTCTCTCTTTCTCTCTCTCTTACACACACACTGTCTCTCTTTCTCTCTCTTACACACACATACACTCTCTCTCTCTCTCTTTCTCTCTCTCTCTCTCTCTCTCTCTCTCTCTCTCTCTCTCTCTCTTGTACACACACTCCTTTTCACTCTCTCTCACAAACATACACACACTCGCTCTATCACACACATACACTATCTCTTTTTCACACCCTGTCTCTTTCTACCCGCCTCTAGGGATGAAGGGAGGGGAGGGAAGGGGTGAACACACACACACAGATAGAGGGAGAGATGTGTGTATGTATGGTAGAGAGAGAGATGTATGTGTGTGTGTGTGTGTAAGAGAGAGAGAGAGAGATATAATAATAATACTGAATACTGTGTAACAGAGATAGAGCGAGTGTGTGTGTTTTTGTGAGAGAGAGAGAGAGTGAAAAGGAGTGTATGTACAAGAGAGAGAGAGAGAGTGTGTGTTTGTGTGTGTGTAAGAGAGAAAAAGAGAGACAGTGTGTGAAAAAAATATAGTGTATGTGTGTGTGAGAGATAATAATAATAGTGAGAGAAAGATAGTGTGTGTGAGAGAGAGAAATATGTGTGTGTGTTTGAAAGAGAGAATGTATGTGTGTTTATAAGAGAGAGAGAGAGAGATGTACAGTCGTGGTCAAAAATAATCATCCATATAGGGGTACCTCACGTAAGAGTTTAACAGCTTCCCTCTGTTCCTTAGATGATAAACTTTCCAATAAATAGGTTATGTACCATTATTTAATTTAATACAAGCAGCTACACACTATTTAAAACAATAATATCATATGTGAACATGAAAACATTAAACAGCAAATTGTTAAAGTTACCCATATGTGGATGATTATTATTGACCACGACTGTATGTGTGTGTATAAGAGAGAGAGAGAGAGAGAGAGAGAGAGAGAGAGAGAGAGAGAGAGAGAGAGAGAGAGAGAGAGAGAGAGATGTATGTGTGTGTATAAGAGAGAGAGAGAGAGATGTATGTGTGTGTATAAGAGAGAGAGAGAGAGATGTATGTGTGTGTATTAGAGAGAGAGAGAGAGATGTATGTGTGTGTATAAGAGAGAGAGAGAGAGAGAATGTATGTGTGTATGTATGTTTGAAAGAGATAGAGATGGTAACACTGCAACTCAGGCGCTGATTGGCTCAGACAGCCAGCTCGAGCTCTGATTGGCTCTAATTTTCCCTATAAAGTATACTCTTCCAGACTTGACTAATATGCATCCCGGGTGGGTCTCTGACGGGGTGGGCGGCGACGGCAGTCAAACAAGGCCTATCCTGGCCATGGAATTACAGTTCCGGTGAGTTTTATTTCCCATTTTAATTTCTTGATGAAATTTGTGTGATAATGGGATTTAATCATATATTATTACGAGTACTAAATATTTATTTTCGCTTCTCCCAATTCCCGAGGCGTTTTTCACATTTTTGACAATTGTCTTACACTTGACTTTCTTTCCTAGCCACTACGCCTGCCCCCCGTGTCCTCCAAGGTGTCACCCTCGGTTGTCCCACACGTGAGGGAAATGCGGGACAAGGGGGTAGTGGAGCCAGCGAGAGGAAAGACAATTTTATCCCGCCTATTCACTGTTCCCAAGAAAAATTCGGACAAGACGAGACTAGTAATGGACCTGAGCGCTCTGAACAAATTCTTGAAGACTCAACACTTCAAGATGGTATGAGTGGCTCAGGTTCGCACAGTCCTCCGAAAGGGAGACTAGTTTGCTTCACTGGACCTTCAGGACGCTTACTGGCACCTTCTGATCCACCCTTGGTTTCGCCGCTTTCTGGCGTTCCAGGTGGGGACCGAGACATTTCAGTCTACCAGATTTCCTTTCGGATTCTCGCTTGCCCCTCGAGTTTTTACCAAGCTTGTGAGGGTGGTGGCAACCATCCTGGCGGAAGAGGGTGTCCCCACTCTCATGTACCTGGACGATTGGTTGATACACGCCCCCTCCAAGGAGCAGGTATCAACCAACGTGGCAGTAGCGATGAGGGTGTTAGGGGAGATGGGGTTTCTTATAAACATCCCCAAATCCTCTCTTATCCCCACGGGCAAGCTATATGTTGGCTAGGGATAAAGTGGGACTCTACTTCGGCCACCCTCTCGCTCGCCCCAGACAACGCCCGCCGGACTTTCCGCCAGGTACGGAGGGCGTATTTCTCCCATACTTTCTCTCGTCGCCAGTGGGAATCTTTGCTAGGGTGCCTCAACTTCACAGCACCCGCGATTCCCCTGAAACGGCTAAAACACAGAAGACTGACACGGGAGGTCAACAGGGACCTATCATCCGCACCACGAGACGTCCCCAGGCTCATACCCACATCCCTTCACCGCCTCCTATATGCCCCTGGCTATGCTCTGGGGCCCTACGCCACCCGGTACCTTGGGTATATCCACTCCCAAGGATAACAGTGGCGACAAACGCTTCAGACGTAGGTTGGGGGTACCAATCGAGCCTGGGGCACCAACAGTTTGGAGCATGGAAGGAAGAGGAGAGGGCACTACACATCAACGCTCGGGAGTTGATGGTAGCGAAAGAGTGGCTCGACAGACACCCAAAAATATTCAACATGGGCGTCCGGTTCGATATGGACAATGTGACGCCTTGCAGTGCATACAGAAACAAGGCATGGTCAAGTCAAAGGTTCTCCTGACCTTAACACAACTAATTTTCAAAAAAGCGGCCAAGAAGTCGATTCACCTCTCAGCTCGCTACGTGCCAGGACGGGAGAACAATTGGACTGACGCCCTATTGAGGTTCAAGGGTACGTCAGTAGAGTGGCAACTGCGTCCCCAGGTGTTCAAGTCACTCACTCTACGAGTCTACGCTACCGGAAACCGGAAATAGACCTATTGGCCTCCCCAACCACGACACAACTTCCCCTGTATCTGTCTTTCACCTACAGGACGGAAGCGGGGGGTCCGAACGCCTTCACGGAGGACTGGAACAGGTGGTCCCATATATACCTGTTCCCCCCTCCAGCAACGTCAGTCCTCCTCCAGGCGATCCTTCATCTGCGCTCGTTCAGAGGGAGGGTTCTATTAAAAAAACCCTACTGGCCGGCGCAGCTGTGGTTCAGGGAGCTGTCCTGGTGGTGGCCCCATCCTCTTCACCTGGGATCGGCTTGCCTATCCAACACGTTAGCTGCACCGCTTCAAGCGTCACTGCGTCTACATGCTTGGAGTTTTTACTGTGTGTCCTCAGCCAACAGTTCTCACAAAAGACAGTGGGCAAAATGCTGAAGGCACACCATAAATCTTCCGTGCAGCAATACGAATCATGCTGGAAGAGATTCCAAGATTACCTTCGTCGTCATACTATCACTATCATATCCGAAGGTAATATCTTGGTTTTTTATATTTGGCTGGCTGATTCCACTAACAGGGCCCCAGCTACTATTATAGCACACCACGCCACCCTATCTGACCCCTTTCTACTAGGGTTTAACATCAAGGTTCCCGAGAGACCTCTTACCATACTTAGAATGGGGATTCGGGCATGTGGCACGACAACGGGCCCAAACTCCAGCCTGGGCCCTTCACCGTGTTCTTACCTACCTGACCTTCGAGGGAGTCACACTTAACTTAAACCATCTCCTTCAGAGAGCTCTCTTCCTGCTCGCTTTAGCTACAGGGTACAGGGCTTCTCAGCTGGCAGCCCTGACCCATTACCCTTCATTTACCATTTTAGATAATAATATGACCTTTTTAACTGTTTCACCTTCACCCACATTTTTAGCAAAAAATGAGCAGGCAGATAGCAAAAATAGCCCCCTCAGGATACCGTCCTTCCAGCTGGATTCATGCATTTAAAAGTTAAGTAGATGCTACCAGAGAGGCATCACTAGACCATTTATTTTATAACTCTAAGTCTGGTATGCCTCTTGCTCCCAGATCAATCGTTCGCCTTCTCTGCCGAGTGATTAATAATGCAGATCCAGGCCATGCCCCTGAGGCACACAGTGTTAGAGGCATGGCTGCCTCACTCGCGTTCCTTCCATTCGGTGGAAAAGGTACGGGATGGGGGTATGGGCGTCTACAGCCTCCTTGAGGATGAGATATCTTTATCACTCTGTGAATCCCATTCAGTGTGTAGCACTAGCTACTCCCCCTGAGTTACCTACTATGGCGTCCCCACCAGGCAGGGGACTCCATGGGAAGAAAAAGGGGGGAGGGGAGAAGGGGTAACACGAGGGGTAAAGGTCAAGCGAGGTAACTCATCATCACCTATCATATCCATCTTGTATTTACTCTCCCACATTTTATCATTATCTTGTACAAAAAAAATATAAATAAATAAATATCTTGTAGACTGAGTTTCTCGTTCATCCCCACAATTTTTTTCTCTTGTGTTGAGAGAAGACAATAAATAATCATTATCTTCCTACATAGTTATTCACGCTGTAACTCAGTAGACATAAAATGATAATAACAAGGTAATGAAGCTACACAGGCCAACACTGAGTGTGTAAATTTACTTTAAAACACCAGGTTGTTTTGGGACACAACCTTTTGGAAATCTATTTATATTTAAGGAGATAGTCCTATCCCTTTTATACTCCTTCGGGACTATTAATGCCTCTGTCGGCACCCGCAGCGAGTTATCGACTACAACAACAACAACTCTGGTATGAGCGGACGCTCCGAATAAGGTTCCTCCATTTCCTCCCTCCTACCTCTTCACACGCATAGGAAACAGCTATGCTGGTTCTGTATACACCAATAGTGGTGCATTTGTAGCGGCTTCTAGCCACAAAATAGCTTTTATTGGTGTTAAAAGAACCAGCACAGATTCTACCCTCCCACCTCCCAATAGGAACCTTTCATTTTATTTACTTATTTCTCATTTGAATGGCCGAGTGTCCCGACCTTTGTCCTTAGCGTACCCAAGCGGTCAGTAATGCCAAAGGCCACCACCAGGGGCCTCATATCAGTACAGCGCCAGATTTGAATTTCATTTCTGATGAACGTCACGGAAGTTACCATCGTAGCATTTATGGCCAAAACAGCCTAAGCTACCTTGATGGTGACTCTATAGCAAACACCTACGCTGGTTCTTTTAACACTAATAAAAGCTATTTTGTGACTAGAAGCCCCTACAAATGCACCATTGTCCACACACACTCACACACACTAACCTATCATTATAAACACACACAGTATGTCCACACATGATGTCTGTAATATAACAATAATAATAGCCTCTGTACACACACACACACACCCTATCCTATCATTGTGCACACACACAGTATTACACTCCGTCGACACATGATGTCTGTAATATAATAATAATAATAATAATTGCCTCTGTACACACACACCCTGTCATTGTAAACACACATACACCCCATCGTTATCATTGTACACACTCACACTATCAATCTACACACACACTACCCTATGATTGTACAGTTGCCGACGAATGGATCGAGGACAGGCCTCTCAGAAACATGGTGGTAGGATGCCTTCCACATTTGGTAACACTGTTTCTCATCTATATCTTGGGGTTTACTCGTCTGGTAGATGGAAACAGGTCTGGGGATTTTATTGGTACAGTCGCGAGCTGATGGGATGAAGACTGGGGTCGCTTTTACCTGACGAGTTATGGAGGAGTTTGAGAAGAAGAAGGAAGGGTATGGAGGGGCTGGTGGAGGGAGAAAAAACAAGACAGACGCCAATAATCGTGTAGTGTACCACTCCTTATTCCTCTCACCACGTACTGTAGGTATCCTACAGTCTATATTTAACTTAATCCCTGGCCAAAGCGCCTGGGGCAAGAGTTAATCCCTCGACCATCGAGATATAAGGCAGGCCGTGCCTGGTCATTGGGCCACTCTTCACCCAGACTCTAGCTACCAAGACACCAGGAACATCTCTCCCTGGCTGGTCAACCTACAAGCAGTAACCCACGCAGCAGCAGCACCACCAGGAGACTCACTGGCGCCCATAGCTACACTCACGCTACGCCACACACCCACGCTCCTACTCCGCTGACCTGCGTGGCTCCTGCCCCTTCCTTTATACTAGAATAAACCATGCCTTGTTAAAGAGTCTATTATATTACACCTCCAGAAGTAAAGGATGCGTTATTTCCTACATTGGTGACCCCTGGAGTGTAGTAGTACTCTTCTTACTTGGCCCTACAAGATACAACACCTCCTACAAGATCCTCACGCCCCATCTCTATATGCCACCACCACAACAAACAAGAACCCTACGTGCATCGCTGCCCGATCATCTCCCCTCCTCCGACACGTGTAACGGCAAGCCAAGGTACCCCCCACTCCAGTCCAGTCTCTACACTTCTACAGTCTCACGACGACGTCACCAGTACGCCACTCGACGCCTCTACGCGGCGATAAGCCACCCTGCCTCTACGCTCATCCACGACGTCGTCAGCAAACTGTAGAAGGTACCCAGTGACTAATATATATTTTTTGTAATTCTCCCCAGTGTTCTACCCCCTCCCACAATGCGTCCCTTACCCCCATATATCAGATACACACACAAACCACAAGCTTCCACCCCCTCAACACCTACGCACGATTACTACGATGACCTAGACACATCTATCGAATGGGAGTTACTGGAATACAGGGCCGAACTTATTAGAGAGGCCCTGGAAGAAAATAAACAGAAAGGAATTCCACCCTCACACCCGAGAAACCAAAGACTATACACCATGTACACAAACTTGTGCGTGGAGGCGGGTGATTACCTATACGCACACACTCCACAATCACCCCTACAAAACCAATCCCACACCCAACCTACCATACCCCATTCCACCTCACCTTGCCACACCACCATTCAGACACCACCACCCTACACACATGCACCCCCCCAACCAACCGACACAACACCCTCCGCTAATCTCCTTGTCTCACACACACCTTCTCCTCCACCACTTCTCCCACCCCACCCGCCTTCTCCACCCCGCTTGCTTTCTCCACCCCGCTCTCCTTTCCCCACCCAACCCGTGTCCACAACCATCCCCTCTCCACCCCAAACCACCCATATATCGCTCATCCCTAACCCCGCTCCTCCACCCCAGTCTGCCACTCTTTCCCTACCTGACCCCCCTCAACACTCACCTCCCCCTACTCACACCTCACCATCACCTCGTCCTACACACACCATTCTTCCACCACGCACGCCTCCCCCACCACCACTCCAACCACCACGCACGCCCCCACCACCACCCCAACCACCACACACGCCCCCACCACCACCCAAACCACCACGCACGCCGCCCCCACTCCCCCAATCACCACGCACGCCTCCCACACTCCCACCACCACCACCCAAACCACCACGGACACCGCCCCCACTCCTCCAACCACCACGCACGCCTCCCACACTCCCCCCACCACCACACGTGCTCCTCCCCACCAAACATGCTCCCTACTTACGTGCGCCCCCCCCATACTCTCATGTCCCCACCCAACCTATACTGAAACCCATACATCCCCCACTTTCATCCCTCCCATCCAACCCATATCTCCCCCACCACACGCTTGTGCCCCCAATCAACCCCTATCCAAGTCCATACCTACCTCACGTTCCCCCATATCATGACTTACTCCCACACCATGCTCCTCTCCCCCCAGCCAAACAATACCCCCCCCACTTCCCCCCATTTCACGACCTCCTACCCCCATCCAACCGACTCCTTCCTCACGTGTATCCACCACACATTTTCCCTCCCCCATTCTACCCATACCTCTACCACCATACCCTCCTCCCCCTACTCAACCCGTATGCAAATCCATACCTAGACCTCCTCCCCACCCACGCTCTCCTACCACCCACACCCCACCAGTAAAACCTACTCCAACCTACTCACCCTCCTTACGTCCACCTCCACCCCTCTCACCCACCCTACCCCATTCCCCTCCTACCTCGGCCGACTGTGCCCGCCACTCGTCACGCCACTATGACGCCTCTGACGACGCAGTCGGCGACTGCACACGGCCCTTAGCAGCCTCGCTACGACACTACGACGCCTCTAGCGACTGCACACACCACCCAGACGTTTCGTGTGGACACTCAGGCCGCACCTATACCAATCCAGACACCCACCTGGTCCTAACACGGGTGACGGCCGGCCCACGATATTATGTCTTTGTATATGTTTGTGGTGTTATTATTATTATTATTATTATTATGTGTGTATTTTATACAATGTATATTGTGTATTGTTCCCCCCATAACAAACTCAGTCCGTGGGGCTCATTCTTGGATACAATTGCGCATATCTAGTATGTTATTTTTATGTATATCCCTTTTTGTGTATTTTGTAAGTTTTATTATGTATTCCTTCTCCTCTCCCCTAATAAAATTCAGTCTGTTGGGGGGAGGGGGAGTAATGTAGTGTACCACTCCTTATTTCCTCTCACCACGTACTGTAGGTATCCTACAGTCTATATTTAACTTAATCCCTGGCCAAAGCGCCTGGGGCAAGAGTTAATCCCTCGACCATCGAGATATAAGGCAGGCCGTGCCTGGTCATGGTCCCACTCTTCACCCAGACTCTAGCTACCAAGACACCAGGAACATCTCTCCCTGGCTGGTCAACCTACAAGCAGTAACCCACGCAGCAGCAGCACCACCAGGAGACTCACTGGCGCCCATAGCTACACTCACGCTACGCCACACACCCACGCTCCTACTCCGCTGACCTGCGTGGCTCCTGCCCCTTCCTTTATACTAGAATAAACCATGCCTTGTTAAAGAGTCTATTATATTACACCTCCAGAAGTAAGGGATGCGTTATTTCCTACAATACCATGAAATAAATGGATTCAAAATTAATTATCCCATGAAATAAATGGGTTTAATATTAATTAATTATTCCATGAAATAAATGGGTTTAATATTAATTATTATCCCATGAAATAAATGGGTTTAAAATTAATTATTATCCCATGAAATAAATGGGTTTAATATTAAATAATTATCCCATGAAATAAATGGGTTTGTTGGCAATATTGGAGCAACTTGATTCCTCCAAACTATTCCAGGCAACAGGGTAGATGGATGCCATTATAATATTTATTAATTAATCCTGTTTCCTGACATATTTTGGAGGAATCAATGTACTCCAAAGTTACTACAAGGGACCTCAGATAATTTTAGGGTAATTTTGGAACAAACTAATTCCTCCAAACCATATTATGACAACATTAGAGAGAGAGAGAGAGAGAGAGAGAGAGAGAGAGAGAGAGAGAGAGAGAGAGAGAGAGAGAGGTAATGGAGGGGAGGTAGGGGGGGTAGTGGTAGAGAGAGAGAGGTAATGGAGAGGTATGGGGAGTGGGGAGGGGAGTGGGGTGTATGTGTCGAGAGAGAGAGAGAGAGAGAGAGAGAGAGAGAGAGAGAGGTAATGGAGGGGAGGTAGGGGTAGTGGTAGAGAGAGAGAGATAATGGAGAGGTATGGGGAGTGGGGAGGGGAGTGGAGTGTAAAGGAGGGTGTATGTGTCGAGAGAGAGAGAGAG
>JAWZYT010001057.1:5000-107500 GCA_034508575.1 Petrolisthes manimaculis | reverse complement strand
TGTCTGTGTCACACACCTTCTTGTCATCACTAGGTAATGTGGTTGTATCTCCTTTATAGAACTTGGCTATAATGTCTATTACTTGTTTATCACATTTATAATATTTTAGGCTTTCTATCAGGGTTTTACTATTTATGGAGTCAAATGCTTTCTTATAGTGTATTGTTGCTATAACCAATATATAGTAATCTAATGCTTTCTTATAGTGTAGCTATTGTTGCTATAACCAATATATAGTAATCTAATGCTTTCTTATAGTGTATTGTTGCTATAACCAATATATAGTAATCTAATGCTTTCTTATAGTGTATTTGTCACGGTTTGATCCGTGACCATAACGTAACATACGTAAGTAGTAGAATGCTATTAAATATATGTATATTAACAAAGGGGTAAAATCACGTGTATGGAAAATTCCATTCAGTCAAGTCAGGAAGACAGAGACAGAGGAACGTGAATATAGGTACAGGCTATTAATCCCCAGGTAGACAGGAAAGGTCATGTCATGTCAGGTCAGGTGAGGTCGAGTACCCACTCACTCCATCCCGTGTCTGGAGGTACTGCTACAATTTTGCATTAATAATTATGCTATGGGGGCATCTATTACTTATCAAAATTGATTTTGAAGTGGAAGGGAATCATTTGCAAGCAGTTGCATGTTATGGGAAAAGTGATTTGCATGTATAACTAGGTATGAGTGACAACATGTAAACGTAGTCAAGGACTAGGCCATACGAACACGTAGATATTGGACAGCTTTGATGAGTCACTCGCCAGGTAGAAAAAGGGTAATTATCCCTACCACCTTGTCTTGATTTTTGAGAGATATATTCAGTTGGTAGAGACACACTCGACGAAGAACACACCTCGTATTCAGCTCTCCTCCTTGCCTTGTCTGGGGCCTATAGTTTTAACGTAACGTCGAAATTGTTTAATTACTTTTTCACAAGACTTATTGTTAATTAACTCACTATTCATTCGCTAGACGAGAATCAGTAAGGTGTCATTTTATAGGTGAGGAGAGGGCTGGCAGGAATTTACGAGTGTGTGTGTGTGTACGAGGGACAGTAAACGAGTGTGGAATTGACATTGAAATATACCAACTGGGTTGCTTGATTTCCATTACTATTACGATAACGTAATTACCGTCTCCTGTGTGTGCGAGGGGAAGTGCTAGCTCGTGATAAGTATATTAAAGTAAAGTAATATTACTGTCCACGTGGACTACGAGCGACTGAGGGAAGCACGTGTAGAGAGGAGCGACGAAGAGTAAGTAATATTTTTATTGATAGTTACTGTGAACGGAAGTGTGTGTGTGTGATTTTTGATTGAATTTAATTATTCATTTGTTGGCTTGGAATTTATTAATAAATAGAGAAAATTGGCATTTTGTGTGGTAATTGACCCTTATTGCATGCTCTATAATCATACATATATAGCAGGACGAACCCAGAAATAAATTTATTGTGTTGGAGGGAAGGATACAGGGATTATAACTCTGGGTAACTCGCTGCAGCCAACCAACGAGATTACATATTAACCAGTAAGGTAAGCTTTGGAAATTATTATAAAGCTACATTCATTGATATCTATCAGTCCACCCCCACATAATTGGCGCCCGAACATGGGGCCTGCTCTTTGTATTAATTCCAGTCACACACGCGCACACCTTCACGAGTAGATAGATTACGGTTGTCCAGGAATTAAGGCAAAGGAAACAATAGAAAATATTTTAATATGTATACCATAGCCGAATTAATGGAGGAAGCCCGAAGCTTGGGATATGCAGATACGGTCAAGATTCGACAGTACGTAGAGCGTCGTCAAGAGGATGACAGGCTCGAAAGGTTGAGTCAGAGAGAGGCTGAAAAGGAACAGAGAGAGGCAGAAAAGGAAGAGAGAGAGAGAGAGCATGAAAGAGAAAGATGGGCACACGAACAGAAAATGGCGGAACTGCAAGCACGAGTGAATGATAGTCAAACCGCGAGCGGAAGCAGTACTGCAAGCTCGACTACAGTAACTCCGAGACTACAACTGGCGAAGTATGTAGAGGGAGACGAAATTGAACCGTTTATTGAGCGATTCGAGATGCTTGCAGACACATACGTCTTTGGTGACGATATAAAGAAAATAGAGTTCCTTAACCTGTTTGATGGTAAAGCACTTAGTATCCTCTACCGACTCGATCCTGACACCAGGAATTATGCGAGCATGAAAAAAGCTCTGTTACAAGCATATGGGGTGACGGTCGATGATGCACGGAAGCAGTTTTTGAGTGCTTCCTTGCAAGATAAAGAGACCGTTGCACAGTTTAGTGCACGTCTCGCTAGCCACCTGGATCAGTGGTTTGATAAGGCCGAAACACCCAAGACGTTGGAGGGGATAAAGGATTTGTTGCTTCGCACGCAACTGGAGAAGTCGTGTCCTCCAGAATTGTCGGCCCAGATTAAAACCCATAAGATTAATTGCCTCAAGGAGATGGTGGAAGTGTCGGATGCACATTTTACCGCATACGGTTACCACACGCGGGTTCAGTCGTGTGAGAATTTAACTCAGTTAAATAAGCCTTCCCAAGACTCTGCTGGTTCATATAATAAATCGAGTAATAATGATTATTCACAGCAGCAGAGTCAGGTTGTACGTCAACAACCTAATCCTCAGTTTAATCACGCCAAGAAACAAGGCAATAATTATTATTCTCAGCAGTCAAGTCAGTACCGTTACCAGGGGAGAAGTAACGGGAAGAGTTATAATAATAACCACGGTGGTAATAAGGGTTATTATCAGCGATCGGCTGCTGCTACATATACATATAGTGAACCACAGTACCCAGCTGTAGGTACGGCAGCTACGGCTAGCGCTGCTGGGGAAACTCCCGAGGGTGGAGAAGGATATACCCAGCAGACGACGGAAACTCGCCAGGGTGAGAAGGATGAAGGGTTACATGTTCACGGGGACCATCGGTGGTTTAAAGGGAAGTGCTAGCGTTGGGGCAGACCTTATGTCACGGTTGCCTGAGGAAAATTGAGCGAGTAATTAATTATGGGTTATGATTAGGATTCAAATTACTCGTTTTATTATTTATCTTCGAGTGCAACGAGCACAAACCCTTTATCCAAACTCAGATTTGGGGTTCACCTCGGTCTGACGTTTGGATATTGCATTGGGTCTTCCAAGACTTGGGTTCCAGCGGTTATCCCTGACTCTAATCTTGGATGATTAATTAATATATATATTGCCTTACAGGAATTGATGGCAGTTGGATGGTCTCCAGAATAATTTTTTGCATTTTTATTATTACATATTATGTAACAATGACACAATGTATTACATACACCACACTTATATATTGTTTAAATGTGTACTATTGGTACTAGACATTACCAGGTATAATTATTCTTGCCACGGAGTTTCTCCTTAGATTTTTAAAGTTAAAGTAACTGTTAGGAGTTTTTCACTCATTGGCAAAAATAAACACTTAACTGGTATTAAGTCATGACACATACAAGAATGAGTGAAGTGTGAGTGAGTTATTATTGTAATAGTTATACATGCAAAGACGTCATTACCACTTCATTATTTTATTAAACATTGCATAGAGCAATGTCTCTTCTGTGTGTGCGAATGTCACGGTTTGATCCGTGACCATAACGTAACATACGTAAGTAGTAGAATGCTATTAAATATATGTATATTAACAAAGGGGTAAAATCACGTGTATGGAAAATTCCATTCAGTCAAGTCAGGAAGACAGAGACAGAGGAACGTGAATATAGGTACAGGCTATTAATCCCCAGGTAGACAGGAAAGGTCATGTCATGTCAGGTCAGGTGAGGTCGAGTACCCACTCACTCCATCCCGTGTCTGGAGGTACTGCTACAATTTTGCATTAATAATTATGCTATGGGGGCATCTATTACTTATCAAAATTGATTTTGAAGTGGAAGGGAATCATTTGCAAGCAGTTGCATGTTATGGGAAAAGTGATTTGCATGTATAACTAGGTATGAGTGACAACATGTAAACGTAGTCAAGGACTAGGCCATACGAACACGTAGATATTGGACAGCTTTGATGAGTCACTCGCCAGGTAGAAAAAGGGTAATTATCCCTACCACCTTGTCTTGATTTTTGAGAGATATATTCAGTTGGTAGAGACACACTCGACGAAGAACACACCTCGTATTCAGCTCTCCTCCTTGCCTTGTCTGGGGCCTATAGTTTTAACGTAACGTCGAAATTGTTTAATTACTTTTTCACAAGACTTATTGTTAATTAACTCACTATTCATTCGCTAGACGAGAATCAGTAAGGTGTCATTTTATAGGTGAGGAGAGGGCTGGCAGGAATTTACGAGTGTGTGTGTGTGTACGAGGGACAGTAAACGAGTGTGGAATTGACATTGAAATATACCAACTGGGTTGCTTGATTTCCATTACTATTACGATAACGTAATTACCGTCTCCTGTGTGTGCGAGGGGAAGTGCTAGCTCGTGATAAGTATATTAAAGTAAAGTAATATTACTGTCCACGTGGACTACGAGCGACTGAGGGAAGCACGTGTAGAGAGGAGCGACGAAGAGTAAGTAATATTTTTATTGATAGTTACTGTGAACGGAAGTGTGTGTGTGTGATTTTTGATTGAATTTAATTATTCATTTGTTGGCTTGGAATTTATTAATAAATAGAGAAAATTGGCATTTTGTGTGGTAATTGACCCTTATTGCATGCTCTATAATCATACATATATAGCAGGACGAACCCAGAAATAAATTTATTGTGTTGGAGGGAAGGATACAGGGATTATAACTCTGGGTAACTCGCTGCAGCCAACCAACGAGATTACATATTAACCAGTAAGGTAAGCTTTGGAAATTATTATAAAGCTACATTCATTGATATCTATCAGTCCACCCCCACAGTATTGTTGCTATAACCAATATATAGTAATCTAACATAAATATTCATTTGTAAGTGGAATGGAAATATCAAGAATATTGATAGATGGTGAAATATGAGGTTGTTGTTGTTGAAGTTCCTGAAGGTGTCTGGCCCAGCAGCCCCGAGCTCCTGAGGAAGGCCATGACCTCAACCAGGCTTTCCCACAATGTCCTCAGAGAGTGTATGTTGTGTTGTTGGTGAGTGTGTTTGTGTGTATGTTGTGTTGTTGGTGAGTGTGTTTGTGTGTATGTTGTGTTGTTGGTGAGTGTGTTTGTGTGTATGTTGTGTTGTTGGTGAGTGTGTTTGTGTGTATGTTGTGTTGTTGGTGAGTGTGTTTGTGTGTATGTTGTGTTGTTGGTGAGTGTGTTTGTGTGTATGTTGTGTTGTTGGTGAGTGTGTTTGTGTGTATGTTGTGTTGTTGGTGAGTGTGTTTGTGTGTATGTTGTGTTGTTGGTGAGTGTGTTTGTGTGTATGTTGTGTTGTTGGTGAGTGTGTTTGTGTGTATGTTGTGTTGTTGGTGAGTGTGTTTGTGTGTATGTTGTGTTGTTGGTGAGTGTGTTTGTGTACATTGCAGTTTTCAATAGAATGAGGTGCTGTGTTGCATCCCGGACAGGCATCCACAATGGCTCCATCCAGCTTCTCAGTTTTTTTTTATATGATCCGACACTGGACATAGGCTTCATGAAGCCCGTTACCATGGCCCAGGTCAACTGCTGCTCACACACACACACGTCACGACTTCCGAACTGGTACCCAGCCACAGAGAGGGAAGTGAGGGTTATTCCCAAATACTGCAGCTGTTATGGTACCAGCCAGGGTGTTTTACGATGTTCGGTGGCCTTATAGTTAGTGCCTGACACACAAATTGGAAGAGTAAATATTCTGAGGCCCTCACCTGAGAGGATCGATCTCCCGACCTCTTGGTTTTGAGTTCAGAACACTATGTCAGAAGGGCCGGGTGGTGGCCACACTGGACTTCTTATTGAACATTCTTCATACAATTTCCCAAATAAGTGTCCCTGTAAGTATCCCTGTATAAGGTAGCATTACATGCAGAGGCGGGAAGTTAATTGGTGACCTTCTAGGAAAGTCATTGCTCCCATTCCAAAGTAAATATATACAAATAATATACATGATTTTTATGTATATCCACAAACTAAAATAGTCTCCAATAGAAAAATGGAAATGAAACGGGTGATTTTGATTCCCAGAAAGTGTGAAAATCGAGGACGCATATAATCTCAATATTTACCATAATTTCCTTCATATATTGGTTATTGTTTTACCAAGTCATTTGCCAGTGTGATGGTGAATTTTAACTACCACACTTGTACTGTCCACTGATGATTGTACCATGTTGGTCGTTTCCAAACTGACCCACTCCTACCTTTTGAGGGTCATGGATGTTGGTCTGGTCTTCTGTTACTGATTAGTTGAGGGAACAACACAAACATTACTCCCCTAGTTAACCTCCTCTACTCGAGTATTACCTCACAACCTCGTCACTCACCCTCTTGAAACGCCAATAACCAGCCGTGTGTGTGATCCTATGACCCTCTCTCTCTCCATCAACACATGCTCTTCTATATGTTTTACCTTCATCATTCTCTCTCTCTCTCTCCTTTCACTAAGGGGTGACTACAGTCCCAGTTGTCACTCCCACACTATACGGTGTACTAAAGTCAATCACTTCAGTTTCTGTCATTTCAAATACTATTACCTTACTTTTACCAACAGTTTTCTTTGTTTACACTGGGACTGAAACTCATCCACCACCCTCTGCAGCTCCCTATTACTCTCAGCCATCATCAAGTAAGCTTGTCACCAAGGACAATATTTTTCCCTTCAGCCTCAGCTTCACTTTGACCTTCATCTCCTTCAATGTCTTCCAACAACCACTCACCAACACCATAAATCCTTAGCACAACTGCCATAGCTCTCCTATCAACCCTATCATATGCCTTTTTCTCCATCCATTAAGGCACATACAGCTTCCTACCCTTCACAATATATTTATCCAATGTTGATTTTATTGTAAAGATCTGGTGGACACATTCCTTTCTGAACCACACCTAACTTTATTCCCAGTTACTTCAGTCATCACTCAGTAAAAACCTTCCCATACACCTTCCCTGTCACACGAAGGCTTTTTCCACTATAGTTACCATACTCATCCCTAGTCCCCATACCATTCCTTATACAGTCATAATTATGGTTCTACTCCAGTCCTCTGGCACCTCTCCCTGCCTCCAAGGCAATGTTAATGAATAGCACAAGTCTGGGAACACACTCACTAGCCTTTTAACACAGGGTCAGTAAATCCCTTAGTGTGTATGGTAATGACTAACACAAGCCTGGGTTCTTTAAACACAGGGTGAGAATGGTAATGAATAACAGAAGGCTGGGAACACACATACATTTTGTGGTCATCAATGAGGAACTGAGTGTAAAATGAAGACAGTGATGGATACAAGGATTTATTCATTTTATATTCAGGGTTTACAATATCAGCAACATCCACTCCACAAACACCACTACCACTACCTCTACACACACACACACACACGCTTCAGTCCTACATATACTATACATTTAATATTATGGACCCTGTGATCGTATATGAGAATTAGTGGCTTCTGATTCCTCCTGACTACACCACAAAACAAACTCCTTCCATGTAGGTGGTGTTTCATAGCAGTAATTGAAGGACTCATTTACCTCCAATTTTCTGACTACATCACAGGGTCCTTTAAGACACCAACCTGTCACTACAAACAGCAGCTGTTATTTTAACATATATCAAGACCACATTATATTATATTATATCAGACTTAAGTTCTAATAATACATTTAATATTAAGACACCAACCTGTCACCAAACATTACTGTCATCTTTGTGTTTTGTGTGTGTGGCAGTGTGATTTTTTTAACAATACATTTAATAATCAATATTGTTCCACATTTATTATGCCACACACATCTATTCTACTTTTTCTGCAAGACTCCACTATCTCTCTCCTTTTCATTTCATGCACCATTCCATTCACATTGATCTCAACCACCTTGAAGCATTTTTCCCCTTTCCTGCCCCCCAAAGGGACTACCAGAGACTCCTCCACACCACTAGCCGCAGCCGTCCTTCCCCCTGGTGGCTGGCAAGGCTACCGCAGTGCTCATTCCCGGAGGGACACGGGTCATCAGCATTGTCAAATTTAAAAACCAACACAGTATTAAAAAAGAAAGAAAATTACACATAAACACTTAAAAATACATGTGGTTAAAATATATACATTACAAGCAAAAATTAAACCCTATATGTTTTTACAATAAAATAAATTAAAGTTAGGGAGGTGTGACCCGAGGTTACCACGTGGAGGCGGGATGAGACTTACCTACCCTTCCTGAAGAAGGATAGGTCACTGAGATGTTTTGAAAACTTTCCAATGTTTGATGGTGGCCTGTGTACAATGGCCGCACCTCTTAACCTCATTGGTTATGATATTGCCACAGCACAAATGTGTCAACAGTTTTGTGTAACATGAGTTGGGATTTGTCAGTAAACTTTTTACCACATTCATTACATTCAAAATCCTATACTCTTGAATGAACTTTTATATGTTTATTAAGGCTAGATTTCCAACCAAACTGTTTACCACATTCATTACATTCAAAATCCTTAACTCCTGTATGAACTTTTAAATGACTATTAAGTCTAGATTTCAGACCAAACTGTTTACCACATTCATTACATTCAAAATCCTTAACTCCTGTATGAACTTTTAAATGACTATTAAGTCTACATTTCAGACCAAACTGTTTACCACATTCTCCACATTCAAAGTTCTTCACTCCTGTGTGTATAAGTAGGTGTTCTTTTAAATGACATTTTGTCACAAACTTTTTACCACATTCTCCACATTTAAAGTTCCTCTCTCCTGTGTGTATAATAAGTATGTGTCGCTTTAGATTACTTTTTGTCACACATTTTTTACCACATTCATTACATTCAAAGTTCTTCACTCCTGTGTGTATAAGTAGGTGTTCTTTTAAATGACATTTTGTCACAAACTGTTTACCACATTCTCCACATTTAAAGTTCCTCTCTCCTATGTGTATAATAAGTATGTGTTGCTTTAAATTACTTTTTGTCACACATTTTTTACCACATTCACCACATTCAAAGTTCTTCTCTCCTGTGTGTATACGTATGTGTTGCTTTAATTCACCCTTTGTCCCAAACTGTTTACCACATTCTCCACATTTAAAGTTCCTCTCTCCTGTGTGTATAATAAGTATGTGTTGCTTTAAATTACTTTTTGTCACACATTTTTTACCACATTCACCACATTCAAAGTCCTTCACTCCTGTGTGTATAAGCATGTGTCGCTTTAGATTACTTTTTGTCACACATTTTTTACCACATTCTTCACATTCAAAGTTCCTCTCTCCTGTGTGTATAAGTAGGTGTTCTTTTAAATGACTTTTTGTCACAAACTTTTTACCACATTCACCACATTCAAATTTCTTCACTCTTGTGTGTATAAGTATGTGTTGCTTAAGTTCAGATTTCCAACTAAACTCTTTACCACACTCATCACATATAAACATTTTCTTTCCAGTATGAGTCAACAAATGGCGAGTGAGACTGCTTTTGTGACGATACTTTTGACCACAATGTTGACAGACCAACTTGTTACACTTCTCTTCTCTGACAACATTGATGGTGTCACTTCCTTCCATCTCCATCACTAACACAGCTTTATTCTACCACCAATATGACCACTTGGTTATTACTGTTGTCAGGGTTGACAACCACACTGTTGCTGGTGTCAGGGCAGCCAACCACTGTTATGGTGTCGGTGTTATCTGAAACAAAAATATATTTTAACAGCAACCGGGAAGGAAAAGATGGAGAGTTAAAGAGTTGAAAGCTAGTGGCTGGGGCCTAAGGGGTGCCAAAATCCTTACACCCTTAAAGTATTGGCCACATCACTATAGAGTCTGAGTATAGACAATACCTCCCTACTGGAATATTTCTACAAAACACACACACCTATATGGAAGGAGTTTGTTTCGTGGCAGTGTCAGGAGGAATCAGAAGCCTTATACATGATCACAGGGTCCTTAAAGGGAAAGTACAGTGTTGGTAAATCTAGAGTAACTGATTACTCCAAACTATTCCAAGCAAGGCGCCATATGACTTCACTGTTGCAGTGCCTAATATCAATTCATCTATTCCAAGCAACAGGCCACCATTAATTTTAGGTATTTATTGAAAGAATTGCAGTTTTGTAGCAGTGTTGCCAAATCCGGCTAGGTCCCAGTATTTTGCCCCGGTCATTTCCTGTACTATACCATGATTATTTCCCAGTAGTTTGCCCAGGTTAGGTCCTGGTAGTCTGTTGTGGTCTAGGTTAGGTTAGGTAAGGTCAGGGTAATTTCAAAATGCCCCATCTTGGAAATGGGGCAATTGCAGACAAAATTACATAGAAGAAAATAATCTTTGAATTGTGTAAATAAGTGAGTAATGAAGGTAGAAAACAGTACGCGACAATGACAATTCTCTAAATATTTAACAAATTTTGTTCCTCAGCTCCTGTTTCCTGGCATAATACTTTGAAGAAATCAAGGCACTCCAATGTATCCAAAGTGTATTTTCCCCTTAATTATGCCTCCAAACTCTCCTCCTACCTCTTTGTATGTATAGAAGTTCATTTGAGTCTTGAAATACAAAGTATAAATGATGGTGATGGGTGACATTGAACCTGAGGCATGTGCATGTTGTAGGGTGCCAGAAATTGATCTCTCTTAAAACTCGGAGTGATGTTTATACCAGGGATCGAACCCGGGACCTCTAGCATACGAGGCGCCATCTCTAGCAATGAGCTAAAGAAGTACTCCATTAGCCCAGTGACGAGATTCGCCTTTTCAGGTCACTACAATGTGAGGGCATGATCAAGATATCTTGCCCAATATCCAATAAAGAAATATTGAACTTGACTTTATTAGCCGTTCACACGAGCAGTAAGTTCAATATGATATTGAACTTGGGCAATATCACCCAAGATTTTTCAAAGTAGCTCCAGAGGTATTTTGTTTGATATTGAATACTGATATGTAAACATGACCAGTGTCTCTTGGCCATATTTTAGCAGTGTTGTAATGCCATACAGAGCCTGGTTCAACCTTTTGATGTGAGATGGAGCAGCTATCGCCCAGTCACCGGTGTTATTGTTTGTTTAACGCTGAGCGGCAGATAAGATGAGCAGTAGAACCATGGAGGCTTCCCAGACGTATCATTATCCATGTTTTAATGGTTATTTTGGCATGAATTTTACAGACATATACACACACACACACAAAGTCTTATTGTATACTCTATGCTAAATACATGCACACAATCTCACACTCACAATAAATACGTCGTCTCATCAAACCCTATCCTCTATGAGGGGCCTCCATTTCAGGTGTCTGCAATTGTACATTTGGCGTGTGTTTTTAGCAGCTCTTCTTAAAGGTTCTAACCGATAAATATAATATTTGACATTTTAACGCAATTTTTACTCAAGTTACGTCATAAAATACTTTGCCGGTGGTGCTGATTCAGAATACAGTAAGTCCCTTAATCCGGAGGTCTACACCTCGGAATGCTCGCACCCCCGGAACTTTTTGGGTCCACCAATTTTACCCATAATTACTGTATCCCAAAGAATTGTAAAAAAATAATAATGATAATTATTACCAAAAATAATGAGCCGAACTCCCGCCATTTTCCCAACCAGTGTGTGTTTTTATGGTTGAGTCGATTCAGTACCTGCCTCATGTGCATTCCTCTCGTATCTCCAGGGAGTGTATTCATGATGGCTCCTAGTAAACCACCAAAGAAGACCACTAAGAAGTTGAGACCTCATAAGACATTAAATTACAAGTGTCTGCTGCGATTATCATCATCCCACCACCCCCTCCCGACACTCATAAATTATATGTGACAGTCAGTGTTGCCAGGTCTGATGCACAAGATTTCCCCAACTTCAACAACAGAATTTCCCTTATTGCCTCAATAATTCCCTGTTTACTTTTCTCTTGAACATTGACAGTCTTTATTTTATATATTTCGTCTGGTAGAAATTTCCCAGTATATTCTTGAACTAACTTTATATAATTTTGTTGTGTCCACTACAAAATTTCTCAGTTTTGGGGAATTTTGAAATACACACAGGGAAATTATATAAAGATGGTTCAATAATAACCAGGGAAATTTCTACCAGCTGAAGAACTAAGAAGACCATAATTGTTCAAGAATAAACAGGAAATTATTTAGGCACAATGGAAAATTTTAAAGGTGAAGTTAGGGAAATTTCATCAAGCAGACCTGGCAACAGCTGCGATCCTCCCACCACCCCCTACACCCATCATAAATTACGTGTGACAGAGAAACCTGTATTCAAAAGTAATCAAGAGTATTTTATACATATTTTGGGGGGTATTTTCCGAAAACACGGAATTTTCGTTAATTCGGAGGTCTCAACCCCCCTGCCTTCCGGATTAAGGAACTTTTACTGTATATAATTTTTGATGTCAAACTGGGTTTTGTTAGCAGATTTATAGTAGATGACGTAATTTTTACGTCGAGTTACTTCATATCAAAACCTGCGCCTGGTGATGGTGATTCAGAATATAATTTATACAGTATGTGTTTTGGATGTAGATGTAACCATTTTTAAGTTATAAGAGGACAAACAGACACAGTTTGCCATTTATAGTATAGATTGAGAATAAATTATTATAATGTCATAATATTATTCTTATATTTCAAGTAATGATATATTTCTATTAATAATGTTAATATTATACACAGCCTCTACATTGACTTATCACCAATGTAAACAAACAACTGAGAAATTAATCAGTAATAAAATGATCTTGAGTACCTGTAGGAGTACTGTAATGATAAAAAGGTATTAGTACAGAAGTACTCCGTTCACTATATTGTATATTTTAGTATCATTACCCACTATTTTGGACCATTCTAATGGTGTTGACAGATGAGGCTAGGTCCCAGTATTTTGTACAGGTCATATCCTGTACTATACCATGGTTATTTCCTGGTAGTTTGACCAGGTTAAGTCCCTATAGTCTGCTCTGGTCTAGGTTGGGTTAGGGAGGTCAGGTTAATTTTTTTAATATTTGAATATCTTGCAATATCATGCGGAGAAAATGTCATAGAAAAAAATAGTCTTAAGAGTGGTCTAAATAAGTGGGTAATGAAGGTAGAAAAACTGTACACAATAATGGCAATTCTTTCAATATTTACCAGATTTACTGAGCCTGTGTTAAATCTAATTATCTTATATGAGGGAGATGATTGCTGTATTTGACTTGTTTTCCTTCTCTTTTCACTTGTATATATTATAAAAGGATATATGTATTAAGTTTTATTATTTTGGGTATTTATCTAGACTATTGCCATTTTGTAGCAGTGTTGCCACATCTGGCTAGTTCCGGTAGTAGGCCGAGATTAAGTTCCGGTAGTCTGCTGTGGTCTAGGTTAGGTTAGGTAAGGTCTGGTTGATTTGAAAATGCCCCATTTGAATATGACTAATCTTAGATACGAGGCATTTCCGAAGATGATGCCATAGAAAAAGAGTGTCTTAGAATGATATAAATTAGTGGGTAAAGGTAAAAACATCATAATAGACAACGGCAATAGAATAGATAATTACCAATCATTAATATAAGGAAATATAATATACTGTAATTCTTCCTTATTCACTTGTATATACAGTACTCCCTCGTTATCAACGGATATTATCCACGGACTAGCTATTTAGTATAAAAGTGAAGAGAAGTGTTCAGTACTGTTACTTTACAAATGTAAATACAGTATTACAATTAGTTTTAAAGATATTAAATGCATATAACAATATTCATTAAGGTTTTCGCAGACAACTCATGAATGAAATGAGTCGTAAGCATGTGTGGTGGTAGGGGGAAGGGGGGAGATGGCGTGATATCGTTTGTTTACATTTTATTGAGCCTATTCTAGTGTTTCCTTCTTTCTCTGTTCGAGAAAAACCTTCCTGCTTGCTTTGGAAGGATATGACCTTCCTTTTTGTACATGCACCACCTGACATGACTGAGTGTTGAAGCTGGTGATTAATAACTCGTAATTACTAAAAATGAGCGAGTGACAAGGCAGGCTAGGCCTATAATCCTTTGACCTTGAGCTAGGGTGAATAGAGACTGAGGGTAGGGGGGGAAGGAGCGCGGGAGAAGAGGTGTCAACACAGTCCCAAGTCCGAAATTTTTAAAGTGGTAATAAAAATTTCAATTTTGGTGTCCGAGTGACCTATGCGGGGATTTTCCGGGTTTATTGTTACATATAACTACATGATTCACGTACAGCTGGGCCATCCACACTCTCACACCTATTAGGCGTACCTATGCGCAAATTAATATTAAGTGGAAGTGATTTTTCAAAGAAAATTGCTAAAATTAATTAATACAAACTAAGGAATGTTTGTGCACGAATGAAAATTCAACGAGTTTTAGTGATAACTGAAATTTTCACCCCACTGTCACTCACACTGGCTTGATACACTGGTGATAAACCTAACCCCTTTATAGCGAAAAACTTCTCAAAACTGACATTTTTCATACTTTTAACACATATCCCGGTACAGACATGTGATATGGTGAAAAGTGCAAGTGATGGTATGAGAAAATTACAAAGAATAATTAATAAAAACTAAGGAAATATGATTGTACGAGTAGAAACTCATGAATTATTGGTGTTAACTGAACTTGTCAACTCGTCACCCACTACACACGCTATTAGGCCTAACCTTTTAGAATGAACAACCTTTAAAATAATTCATTTTCCATACTTTGGGCTCAAGTTTAGAGTTATTTTTAGTCATTAGCTGTGTATGGGAACCAGATATACGAGTGAAAGCACACGTTGTTTAGAGAGTGGGTGTACAGGCAGACAGTCAGTCATACGCATCAAATTTAAGCCCTCGGATATCTCTGATCTTCTGATAATCTTTTTCCATATCTGTATTTGGAGGTCCAACTGTATATATAATATATATATTGTACAGTACAGTACAGTACTTTAATATGTTATGTTAATGTGTAAAGGAATTTTTTTTTATACTCTAATGTGGTATCGACGGATTTTCTTATCGACGGCCATCTTAAGAACCTAACCCCCGTCGATAACAAGGGAGTACTGTACTATAAAATAATATTATGTGTTAAATTTAATCATTTTATAGAAAGAAATAAATAAATATGAAGGTAGAAAAACTGTACATGATAACGGCAATTCTTTCAATATTTACCGTTTTGGGAGTGTAACCGTTTTTTTCAGCGGATTTATATAGTAAATGACGTATTTCTTACATTGAGTAATGTCATACCAAAACCTTCAGCTAATATTGTGATTATCTGCACCAGTGAACTAATGGTTAGGTTAAGTTGGGTTAGGTAGCATTTGGTTACCTTTATCAATACCCAGTGGAATTATAATGTGAAAAAAATGAATTCTTTTGTTAGATATTTCAATTTTCAGATACAACATTTTTGTAGAGGAGGGCCGAACTAAGGTCGGGCGGATAGTGTTACCAGATCCCCTTGGCAACATTGTGAAAGGTCCAGCAGGCAGTTGTGTACAATACACCCAATACAGTTGTTGTGTACAATACACCTGACCCACCCAATCAGGATACTTTTAGCTCCTATCAACAGTATCTATTTTATTTTTAAAGGTCCCAAAGGACATTAAGTTAGTTCTCAAAGGACATTAAGATAGGTCTCAAAGGTAGCAACAGTCTAGGTTAGGTGAGATAGGTCAGGTTATTTCATCTGGTGTTTAAAAATTATTTGTCCCAATTTTAAACTATTGAATTTCCCGCCTAACTGGACTACTTATTGAACATTCTTCTTACAATTTCCCGTATGGACAAAATTTGTCTAAAACATGGATGTATTCCTTAATCTGGCAACACTGCAATCAGAGGTGGGAAGTCGAGGACCCGCTAGGAAAACCTCGCTCCCATTTCAAAGTAAATACATACAAAGGTAAATGTATACAAATGTTATTAAGGTTATTTACGTATTCCACATAACAGTCTCTAAAATACAACGGGAAAAGAAATGGACAATTTTGGTTGAACAGAAAGTGTGAAAATCGAGGACGCAGAAAAATAATTGCAATATTTACCGAAAATTTATCCAATAATAATAATAAGGTAAATTTACAGAAGAACTATGTTCACTATATTGTATATTTTAGTATCATTACTAATTATTTTGGACCATTCCAACACACTTTCCAACTATGGTGTTTCTCTCAGTGTAAACTTATCATAAAGTGACTGGGGCAAATTCCCTGGACCTAGCAAGATGTGGTAACACTACGCGGCCCAAGGCAAAAACCCCGATCACTTTATGATAGCTTACATTGGTCATATCCCGGCAGTTTGTCTAGTTTAGGTCCTGGTAGTCTGATGCGGTCTAGGTTAGGTCAGGCTAATTTCAAAATGCCCCATTTGAATATGCCCTATTTTGGAAATGGGGCATTTATGGAGGAAATGGTATAGAAGAAAAGTCTTAGAATGGTCTAAATTAGTGGGTGATGAAAATGGAAAAACCATACGCAGTAACGGCAATTCATTCAATATTTACCAAATATACAATATAGTGAACACAGTCCTTTTGTAAATTTATCTAATAATACTAATAATAATACTAATGATAATAATAATAATAATACCATAACAATAATAATAATTATAAATACCATCTTGGTGTTGTTGTTGTTGTTGTTTACACTTTTGTTGTCTCTGCCATGTACACACAGCCTGGAAAATTTGTATACATAAGTAACGCACACAATATGTATGTTTGTATGTGTAGCCTACAATTATTATTATTATTAAGGGGGTGTGGGAGTAGGGGACAAGCTTAGGGGGGGGGGTGCAGGAATAGGGGGACAGGCCTGGGATGGGTAGAAAGCCTGTCCCCTATTCCTGCACCCCCTCCCCCCCGAGCCTGTCCTCCTACTCCCGCACCCCCCACAACCCGCCCAAGCCTATCCCCCTATTCCCGCACTCCCCTAAACTCCCCCCAAGCCTGTCCCCTATTACCGCACCCTCTTAATATTATTAAGAGAGAAAAAACCTGGTAATTCTGCATAAGAGATCCAAGTTTTTTTAGTTCCTGCCTATTTTTACTTGTTCTATTTATTAGTGACCATAATATTGATAGGAAACCACTTGGTTTATATATATTCCCTAACCCCTTCCATCTTTAGGCAGGAACTAAAAAATAAACCCACATGGAACTTTTATGCAGACTTACCTAAATTAGTTCAAAACACACTATAAACCATTGCAATCTGAAAACCTTTGAGTCGAAAGCAAATTATGGACAAACACTTGACTATTACCGAAAATAGTCTTAGAATGGTCTAAATAAATGAATAATGAAGGTAGAAAATAGTCTTAGAATGGTCTAAATAAGTGAATAATGAAGGTAGAAAATAGTCTTAGAATGGTCTAAATAAGTGAATAATGAAGGTAGAAAATAGTCTTAGAATGGTCTAAATAAGTGAATAATGAAGGTAGAAAAACCGTACACAATAACGGTAATTCATTCAATATTTACCAAATTATTTTTATTATTTGTATACCAAATTCATTCAATATTTACCAAATTATTTTTATTATTTGTATACCAAATGATTATTTTTCATTCTATAATACATGTCCATTTTATCTATAGAAGACACATGGCCACGGAGAAACAGATAACAAAAATACAACTAAATAGGCCATATTCAAGAACATCCGTGGTGTATACGATGGTGTGGTACTGTACGACGGCTCTCTGGTTTGTATGTGGTGTCATCGTATCGGTACCATGCCATCGTATGCACCACGAATGTTTTTTTTACTATGGACCATGAGGTGTTGAGTACTTACAGTTGTTGTTGTCAGAATGTCAGTGTTGCCAGTGCCAGGGGAGGTTGTTGTCAGTGTTGCCAGAAGTTATAGTTATCAGTGATGCTGGCAATATATTATAGATTAAATATAGCGTTATATAACTTCTATAAAACAAAATAAAATAAAATAAAAATAAGATTAATTAATTAAAGGAGACATGGAACAAGAGCAAAGGATAAAACAAATAAGATATGTGCCGTTGAAAAGGCTACACACCCTTGCTCTTGTTCTTTGCTGTTACAGGAACCCCGGGTGTTTATTCCAGGGTTGGCCTTTGTATCAGCAGCTCCTGTAAATAGAAATAGGAAAAAAATCAATCCCATGCATATCTATTCACTTTCTACATCTTGCATACCACATTTTCTCCAAGAATTCTTTCACAGCACCAATCATCTCATCTCATCTGTGGTCTGCTCACACAAACCTAACAGTAATATCATCCATTCTCTCCCTGTTAATTCCATTCCATCACATTCCATTTCAGTCAAGATGATCTGCATCATCTCTGTTCTGTCTCTCTCCTACTTCTCACATCCCTGGCAGCATCACATGTTCTACCGTTTCATCCTCTCCTGTGTCACACATCTGGCATACCTTGCTTCGGGATTCAGACCATCTACAACTTCTTACATTCACCTCCATACATTGTGCTCTGGTTCCAAAGAGTAGATCACCACCCAGACTTCCCTCATACCACTTCACATACTCTGGACATTCTTTCTCCTTATACCATACAAAGAGTAGATCACCACCCAGACTTCCCTCATACCACTTTACATACTCTGGACATTCTTTCTCCTTATACCATACAAGAGTTTCCTTTTGTTCCATTTCATTTTTCCACTTTCTTAACCCCAGGCATTTCACTTCTTTGTCAATTACCCACTATTTTGGACCATTCTAAGGCGCGGCTTCCACTAAGCCCGTCACCGTCATCACCGTCACCGTTTGTGACGTCACGAATAGAGGCTGAAATGGAAATCAAAGGCCCGTGAGCTCCGGCCCATCACGCTGACGGCACACCAGCAAAAGATGAATAATTTCATCTTTTGACGGAGTGACTTGGGCGGTGTTGACTACCATCCATGGTGTTGGATATCTTGGTTATTATGAAAATAGGAATATTAAGCAATTGCACTCGGAAAAAGATATGAGATCACATTAGTCATATAAATATTTAAATGTATTTACATAAAGTGTGTGCATTCATGGATCGTGACCACTTTTTTATAGATGAATCTGGAAATGTGATAACACCGCACATTCTTGCGCATCTCGGCTGCACAGCTCATGTAAACAAAAACATTAGGAACACCGTGTAGGCCTACTGGTGGTACACACTACACAGACAGGCAGTCCTCCTCATCACTTTACTGGTGAATATATTCCTCACAGCTCCTCTTCTATAAGATTCCAACTAAACGATATTGCCGATAGAGTCCAGCAGGCCCACGTAGTCGGTAATTGCATTTATTAACGACGTAAAGAGGGAACTAAATTTGATTTCCTAAACAGATGAATAAAAGATGAAAATAAATTAAACTAGAAAATGTGCGTTTGTTTTGTATCCTGAAGCCGCATTTAACTATGATTTTAAATTAATTTAAGAGCAGCAACTATAAACTCGTCATCCATGTCCATCTTGTTCTAGTGCGGGTAGGCTAGTATGGGTAGGCAACAACAACAACACCGTCGCCGTTGACGGTGCTCATCTCCTCCAAAGCGAGCGGTCGTCGTGTTCGTGACGTCACTAACGGTGACGGTGATGACGGTGACGGGCTAGTGGAAGCCGCGCCTAACACACTTTTCATCTATGGTGTTTCTCTCAAGAAATGTTTATAACATTATTTGGAGATTAGTCTTACCTAACCTATACCACAACAGACTACCGTGACCTAACCTGGGCAAACTACCGGGATATAACCGGTGTAAACTATCATAAAGTGACCGGGGAAAATTCCTGGGAACTAGCTGGATGTGGTAACACTGTGCGGCTCTAATAATAATAATAATAATAAAGGTAGTTAAAATGCATGTCTATCTATCTATCTATAGCTCTGACGCCTCGTTCCCTCCGGGAACTCCCCCGAAGGGGGTGGCCACGGCAGAAAAGTCTCCAGTCTTCCCTGTTCCAACACTCCCTCCTTACTTGGTCCAGCCCTCCCCTCCCCCTCACGTTTCTCTCCTTCACATACTCTTCCACTCTGTTCTGCCATCTTACTGGTGGTCTGCCTCTCACACCACATCCCTCAACTTCACTTCCATACACCTTCTTTACAAACTCCTCACCTTGCATTCTCTCTACATGTCCAAACCACCTCAAAGTATTACGTTTCACTCTCTCAACCACTCCACACTCAATACCAATTGCCTTCTCACTCATACCACATCTCTTATACACACTCTCATTACTTTCTCCATCCCACATTGTCAGTCCACATGCACCTCTCAGATAACTCATTTCCACAGCACCTATTCTTGACTGATGAGCCCTACTCCATGTCCAGGTCTCCGACGCATACGTCAGTGTTGGCAAGATTATACTGTTCCTCAGTCCCCTTTTCACTTCCATACTCACACTTCTACCCTTCATTATCCTCCCCAGTGATCCTATGACCTGTCTACCCTTCACTGCTCTCTCCCTAATTTCTCCTTCCATACTTCCATGTTTACACATAACTGTCCCCAGGTACTTAAACTCCTTCACTTCCTCCATCCTCTCACCCCTTAGGGTTATCTCACACTTCGTCCCAGTTGGTACTTCCACTCTGTAAGGTGTAGCAAAGTCAATCACTTTAGTTTCTGCTCTCTCAAACACCATCACTTTACTTTTACCCACATTCACCTTCAGTTTCCTTCGCTTACATACAGACTGAAATTCGTCCACCACTCTCTGCAACTCCCTTTCACTCTCAGCCATCAGCACAGTGTCATCTGCAAACAAACTTGCCGCCAAGGACCAATTTACTTCATTCAGCCTCAACTTCACCCCCAGACCATTCACTTTGGCTTTCATCTCTCTCATACACCCATCCATATATATATTAAACAACCATGGTGACATAACACATCCCTGTCTCAGCCCTACACTAATATTAAAACTCTCACTCCGATCACCCTCTACCCGCACACATGCTTTTGCATCTGCATAAAAAGCCTCAATACCTTTCAGTAGAGATCCCCCAACACCATATATTCTCAACACCTCTGACATAGCTCTCCTATCAACCCTATCGTATGCCTTCTCCAAGTCCATGAAGGCAGCATACAACTTCTTACCCTTCCCTATATATTTCTCCACTATCGATTTTAGCGCAAATATCTGGTCCACACATCCTCTACCCTTTCTGAACCCTCCCTGTTCCTCACCAACTTTATTCCCTGTCACTTCCATCAGTCTCTCAGTTAGAACCTTTCCATACACCTTCCCCGGTACACTAAGAAGGCTTATTCCCCTATAACTACCACATTCCTCCTTACTCCCCTTCCCCTTATACAACGGTACAATACTAGCCCTCCTCCAATCCTCTGGCACCTCTCCCTGCCTCCAAGCCAATGTACATATAAGCAACAACCACTCCACCACTACCTCCCCCCCATACTTTAACATTTCAGCAGTTATCCCATCTACCCCCGGTGCCTTTCCCATCTTCAACTTGCCTATTGCTTTCCTAATCTCTTCCCTTCCTAATTCTCCCTGAGCATCCTGTCGTCCACTACCTGCCCCCATCCCCATGCATGTCACCACTGCCTCCCCTCCCGTCCCCTCATTCATCAAACGATCAAAATGCCTCTTCCACACTTCTCTCACTTCCTCACTTCTACTCACCGTAACTCCATCCTCTCTCTTCATTCTCGCGCTACAAGACTTTCCTTCTCCTCTCTCTTTTTTTACCTCCTTCCAAAATAATTTCTTGTTCTCTCTAAACTTTTCACTTAGTTTCCTACCAAATTCCTCATCCACTCTCCTTTTATTCTCACTCACCATCCTCTTCACTTGTCTCTTACATGCATTATAATCTCTCTTCCATCTCTCTCTCACTTCTTCAGACACATTCCTTTGCAATGTTCTCCTATATGCTTTCCTTTTCTCATCTACAGCATCTTTCATTTCTTCCGTCCACCATGCACTCCCTTTCTTGCCCCTCTTCTGTGCCTTATAACCCACAACCCCTGCTGCTGTCTTCATCACTATATTCTTGAACATCTCATACGCATCATTCACTCCCACTCCCTCCCCCATACTCAGCCTTGCATCCTCCAGCATCTCACCCACCCTCCTCTTATAAACCTCTCCGTACTCAACATCATTCAATCTTCCATTTGCTACCTCCCTTTCATTCCCCCCTCTATCCTTCCTACCATACTCCCACTTTGCCCGGACCCTAATTCTCGCCAACACCGCATAGTGGTCAGAGCACTGGAACATGCCTCTTACCACTCTTGCATCCAACACATCTTTTCTCAGTCTTTCATCCACAGCTACATAATCAATCAGACTCATCTGCTCACCCCTTTCATCTCTCCTCTTCCAAGTGTACCTGTGGATCAGTTTGTGCTCGAAGCAGGTGTTGGCGAGGAACAACCCCGCCTCGGCACACAGATCCACCAGGCACTCACCATTCTCATTTATTCCATTCACACCCCACTTGCCTACTACACTTCCTCTTTTCTCATTCCCTACTTTCCCATTCATGTCTCCTATCATCACTATCCTCCTCCCACTCTCAAATATCCTCAGGCAGTCAATCAAATCATTCCAGAACTCTCTCATTTTCTCCTTTCCTACTTTGGTCTGCGCATTTACCGGAGCATATGCGCAGACCCAAGCATACTTAACAATCCCAATCTTTCCAGTCATCCATACTATTCTTGTACCCTTCCTTCCATGTCCATCTATTCCTTTCCACACCCTCCCAGACACCAACAATGCACATCCTTCTTTTCCCCTCCCTTTACTCTTTTCATCCATACCTGTCCATGCTACACCTCCTTCCATTCCTTCCCACAACACACTCTTCCCTCCATCCCCACTCTCTTCCAAACCCCATCCTTTCACATGTGTCTCTGTTATTCCACATACATCTATCCTACTCCTCCTCGTACACTCTACTATCTCTCTCCTTTTCACTTCATTCGTCATTCCATTCACATTAATTCCAACTACTCTCAAGCATTCTTCCCCTCCCTTGTCCCCTACAGGACAGACCGGAGACCCCTCCCCGCCACTAGCCGCAGCCGTCCTCCCCCCCATTGGGGGGCAGCTGGTGGCTGGCAAGGCCAACGCAGCGCTCATTCCCGGAGGGACACGGGCCACCAGCATTGTCAGAAATTAAAAACACCACAGCAATACATAAAATAAAAGAAAACTACAAACATCCACTTAAAATATATACAATACAAAAAAATTTACAAAAAAATTTAAAACCAATATGTGGGGAACCTAAACTGTCCCCACACCGCCTCCCCCTTTAGCTTCACCTCCAAGTTACAATAAAATAAAATTAAAATTAGGAAGGTGTCACCCGAGGTTACCGCGTGGAGGCGGGGTGAGACTTACCTACCCTTCCTGGGGAAGGGTAGGTCACCGAGGTGTTTTGAAATTTTCCCAATAGCTGATGTTAGCTTGTGCCCAGTGGCCGCACCTCTTAACCTCATTGGTTACGATATTGCCACTGCGCAAAGCATGTAACGCTGACATGTAACCACAGATTGAGTTGCAAGTATATGTAATTCTGTGCAGTTATTTCGGAACTACTTTGTCACGAGAATGTAGATAATGCAATGAGGTTAGTGCATTAGGATATAGATACCGTAGACTTATACTGCTACGCTGAACTTGGTCTGAATCGCCGCGCTGAACTTACGCTCGCAATATTTCGAAAGGTTATTTGGCTAAAGTAAGTGCAACCGCCAATTATATTCATTACACACAAACATATAACATTATTCCATACTGAAATATATGTAAATAGTACATATTTGCCGTGTGGAACTTATATACATATTTTCTCAACAAACTAATTTAATTTAATTGATGGATATTAGGCGCCGCAACATCGAGGTCCTATAGCGCCAGAAAAAGGTGTGACAGCAAGCAGGAAGGAAATAAAATGAAAAGAAGGATAGTTGAAGAACTGAAAGATGGGAACTATTTAGTCTGGTCTCTCACTGGCGACCTTCCTAGCATGGGAAGCCCTCTCTCCCCAATATCGGGGCAGAGCAGGGGCCGGAGTGCCCTCTAGTCTAGCTCGCCCGGTCTCAGAGACACACAAGCCCCCCCACCTCGGCAAGGCGGTTCCCGTTGAGGGGGTCTCAACAAACTACTATAAAACCAAGATAAACTAATTTATATATTTTCCCACAACCAAAATCCCGGATTCCCAGTGGTCTCCACCAAGATGGAAGGGGTTAGGGAATATGTATAAACCAAGTGGTTTCCAATCAATATTATGGTCACTAATGAATAGAACAAGTAAAAATAGGCAGGAACTAAAAAATAAACCCATATGGAACTTTTATGCAGAATTACCTAAATTAGTTCAAAACACACTATAAAACATTGCAATCTGAAAACCTTTGAGTCGAAAGCAGATTATGGACAAACACTTGACTATTACCGAAAATAGTCTTAGAATGGTCTACATAAGTGAAAAATGAAGGTAGAAAATAGTCTTAGAATGGTCTAAATAAGTGAATAATGAAGGTAGAAAATAGTCTTAGAATGGTCTAAATAAATGAATAATGAAGGTAGAAAATAGTCTTAGAATGGTCTAAATAAGTGAATAATGAAGGTAGAAAATAGTCTTAGAATGGTCTACATAAGTGAATAATGAAGGTAGAAAAACCGTACACAATAACGGTAATTCATTTAATATTTACCAAATTCTTTTAATTATTTGTATACCAAGTTCATTCAATATTTACCAAATTATTTGGTAAATTTACAGTAAACCTGGGTTCAGTAAAACGTATATATTAGTATGTTTTACCACTAATTAGGACCATTCTAAGACCATTTTCTTCAATGGCGTTTCTCTCGGAAATGCCCCGTTTTCGAGATATGCCCAGTTGTCATACCCCATACAAACTTGGGGGGAGAGCCTGGGAATCTGGGGTTTTGGGTGGGAGAAAACACGCTGTACACTATGGCGTTGCCTTTATAATATGTAATTGTCTTAAATAAACACTTGAAACCGGAAATAAAAGCGAAATAACAAAGTTTTCGAGACCGATACAATAAAATACAATTATAGCCCAAACAGCAGCGTTACAACACGTGTTGGCTTGGGTTGGGCTAAATATTCAAATCAAATGGTTATTTTGGGAATTAGTATTACCTAACCTGACCTGACCTAACCTAACCTAGACCACGACAGACTACCGGGACCTAACCTGGGCTAACTACCGGGACCTAACCTGGGCTAACTACCGGGCCTAACCTGGGCATAAAACCGGTATAACAAATAGAAGAAGTTACCGGGTAAATATCCAGGAACGTAGATGGATACAGGATGCTCAAACACAGTATTCCCTAAACAAAATATAGCCAATAGGGTTTTCCCCCACCCAGGCTCTCCCCCAAGTTTGTATGGGGTATGAAAACGGGGGCATATCTCGAAAACGAGTCATTTCTAAGAGAAACAAAGTTAAGAAGTGTATTATAAAGGCAACGCCATAGTGTACAGCGTGTTTTCTCCCACCCAAAACCCCGGATTCCCAGGCTCTCCCCCAAGTTTGTATGGGGTATGAAAACTGGGCATATCTCGAAAACGGGGCATTTCCGAGAGAAACACCATTGAAGAAAATGGTCTTAGAATGGTCCTAATTAGTGGTAAAACATACTAATATATACGTTTTACTGAACCCAGGTTTACTGTAAAAATACCGCATTTCTCCCACTCAAAACCCTGTATTCCCAGGCTCTCCCCCAAGTTTGTATGGGGTATGAAAACTGGGCATATCTCGAAAACGGGGCATTTCCGAGAGAAACGCCATTGAAGAAAATAGTCTTAGAATGGTCCTAATTAGTGGTAAAACATAGGTACTAATATATACGTTTTACTGAACCCAGGTTTACTGTAAATTTACCAAAGTTTCCAATCACGTCTTCAAGTGTACTTTAATGTGAATAAGCAAACATGTAGTTAATTATATATACAAATTAATAATACAATGCCTGGTTTCATAATCACAAAACGAACACGGAAATCTGCCTATATTATTCAGTATCACTATAGGTCTAAGAAAACGACTTTAGCTCACAATACTCACATCACAGTTATCCTTATATAATACTGTATTATTAAATACAGTTAATATTGGCTGGAGAATGGAGATACTGGAGAATTCTGGAAAAAACACGGACCAAAACAATAACACGGCGAGTTCAGGGATTCGGGCGGGAAAGTTTAGTCAGTGTTGCCATATGATATCCGAATAGCAAAATTGTGCTAGTGCTATGACAAGATTATGCTACCTTGAGCGATTTTATTGCAGACAAAATCCTAATTATACTAAGTTTATGCTAAAGGAATTATTATATATAATTATAATCCTGTATATATTATTTAATAATGTAGGAGAACTATGAAACGTAACTATATTTTCCTTTCTATTCTTCATATTTACACAGATATAATATTGGTAATACAACAAGTATATCACCAGTAACATGTATTTACTATACTCCCATACCCAATAAAAAACACTCCCCTCCAACCTCCCCCACACCATGACCTCACCACCCATTCCCCCCACCCAGAAACAGAGAGAGAGAGAGAGAGAAATGTCACTATACACGAATCTCCCACTAACTCTCTCCTCCCAGAAGCACACACACACAAAGAGAGAATCATGATTAATTAATTGATTGATTGATTAATTAATTGACTGATAGACAGATAGATGGAATAATAATTATGATTAATTAATTGATTGGTTAATTAATTGACTGATAGATAGATAGATACAGATAGATATATAGATAAAGACAGAGAGAGATATTATGTGATAGATAGTGTGTATGTGAGTAAATAGATAGATAGATAGGCAGAATGTGATAGATAAAGAGAGCGTGTGTGTGTGTGTGTGTGTGTGTGTGTTTGAGAAAATAGATAGATAGACTGATTGATTGATTGATTGATTAATTAATTGACTGACGGATTTATTCAGAGAGAGAGGGAGTATGTAGGTAAGTATGTATGTAAATGTCCCTCTCTTTTTCTGTGTGTGTGTATGTTAGATTAATTGATTAATAAAGAAATAGATCGAATAATAGACAGATAGATAGGAAGATAAATAGATAGAGAGAGGGAATGAGTGAGAGATATACTGAGAGATATATTGTGTGATAGATTGAGTGTGTGTGATTCCCTTGTATAAATAAAAAAAAAATTCTCTCTCTCTCTCTCTCTGTCTGTGTGTGTGTGTGTGTGTGTGTGTGTGTGGAGATTCCCCTGTTGAATAACCGATATTACCACATAAGACAATGATACAGAGAAGCTCCTGTACTGTGAATTCATTCGGTGTGTTGATGCCCTTGTCTATAACCGACATTACAACATACAACAGGCAATAGTATTGTTAATTCATTCTCTCTCTCTCTCCCATCCAGTACCCACCGGATGAAGGAGAGAAATAAAGTAATTAATTATACTACAAATGATCAGTATCGAATAATAGTTCAAAATACCGACACAGTACCTGTGTTTTGTTAGCAATTATTGCAGTACCATTGTACGTCCTCCACCTCCCCAAGGTTCATCCTCCGATAATCCAGCGCCTTAGGCGTGGCTTCCACTAGCCCGTCACCGTCATCACCGTCACCGTTAGTGACGTCACGAACGGAGACTGAAGTGGAAATAAAGGGCCCGGGAGCTCCAGCCCATCACGCTGACGGCCACCAGCAAAAGATGAATAATTTCATCTTTTGACGGAGTGACTTGGGCGGTGTTGACCACCATCGATGGTGTTGGATATCTTGGTTATTATGAAAATAGGAATATTAAGCAATTGTACACGGAAAAAAATATGAGATCACATTAGTCATATAAATATTTAAATTTATTTACATAAAGTGTGTGCATTCATGGATCGTGACCACTTTTTTATAGATGAATCTGGAAATGTGACAACACCGCACATTCTTGCGCATCTCGGCTGCGCAGCTCATGTAAACAAAAACACCGTGTAGTCCTACTGGTACACAGACAGTCCTCCTCATCACTTTACTGGTGAATATATTCCTCACAGCTCCTATTCTATAAGATTTCAACTAAACGATATTACCGATAGAGTCCAGCAGGCCCACGTAGTCGGTAGGGTAATTGCATTTATTAACGACGTAAAGAGGGAACTAAATTTGATTTCCTAAACAGATGAATAAAAGATGGAAATAAATTAAACTAGAAAATGTGTTTTTGTTTTGTATCCTAAAGCAGCATTTAACTATGATTTTAAATTAATTTAAGAGCAGCAACTATAAACTCGTCATCCATGTCCATCTTGTTCTAGTGCGGGTAGGCTAGTATGGGTAGGCAACAACAACAACACCGTCGCCGTTGACGGTGCTCATCTCCTCCAAAGCGAGCGGTCGTCGTGTTCGTGACGTCACTAACGGTGACGGTGATGACGGTGACGGGCTAGTGGAAGCCGCGCCTTAGGCTTCAGGATACAAAACAAAAACACATTTTCTAGTTAAATTTATTTTAATCTTTTATTCATCTGTATAGGAAATCAAATTTAGTTCCCTCATTACGTCGTTAATAAATGCAATTACCGACTACGTGGGCTTGCTGGACTCTATCGGCAATATCGTTTAGTTGGAATCTTATAGAAGAGGGCTGTGAGGAATATATTCGCCAGTAAAGTGATGAGGAGGACTGTCTGTGTAGTGTGTACCAGTAGGCCTACACGGTGTTCCTAATGTTTTTGTTTACATGAGCTGCGCAGCCGAGATGCGCAAGAATGTGCGGTGTTGTCACATTTCCAGATTCATCTATAAAAAAGTGGTCACGATCCATGAATGCACACACTTTATGTAAATAAATTTAAATATTTATATGACTAATGTGATCTCATATCTTTTTCCGTGTACAATTGCTTAATATTCCTATTTTCATAATAACCAAGATATCCAACACCATCGATGGTGGTCAACACCGCCCAAGTCACTCCGTCAAAAGATGAAATTATTCATCTTTTGCTGGTGGCCGTCAGCGTGATGGGCTGGAGCTCCCGGGCCCTTTATTTCCACTTCAGTCTCCGTTCGTGACGTCACTAACGGTGACGGGCTAGTGGAAGCCGCGCCTTACACCCGAGTTGCAGGTACAGTGTTGCCATTTATAGCAGTTTTCACATTGGAGTGTTTGCTGCCTTGGCCTTACTTCGCTAAAACAGACAATGCACGCGGGTATGTTGGCAGGGCAGTTGCCATGATGGAAGTGTGCCTATAAGCAATATTTATCCTCTAAAGTAACCTCATTTTGCTGGTTCGAATTGTTTGAAATTATTCATTCAGCCATTGATCCGAGGGTTGGGGCGCAATGACTTGGTTGTGGGGCGCACTGGGGCGCATCCACTTCCCCACGAGTATATGAACCCCACACACCTACACACACATGAACACCCACACACCCATACACCTACACACGTACCCACCCACCCACATACCTACACCCACACACCTACACACATACCCACCCACCCACATACCTACACCCACAGACACCCATATACCTACACACACATACCCACCCACACAGACACCCACAAACTTACACACACACATACCTACACCCACACACCCACATACCTACACACACACACCTACACACCCACATACCTACACCCACACACCCACATATACCCACCCACACACCTACACACACACATACCCACCCACACACACATACCCACCCACACATCCACACACACTCACATAATATATATAGATATATAACACACTGCATGATCAATAAAACTAAGTAATTACCTCAAGGCGAAAATAAAGATGGAATTGCATCAGTCTTTATAGTTGTTTGTTCGTTGTGGAGAATCAATCCCAAGGACACAGCTCTTCAAATCATCCTTCAAGTCAGTTTTCAAAGTGTTAGTTGCGTTAATTTTATCACTTCAAATCATCCTTGAAGTCAGTTTTCAAAGTGTTAGTTGCGTTAATTTTATCACTTCTGCAACGAGAATGGATCCATCGTTGTCTCAGATGTTCTTCCTTCGAGAAGCGAAAGTATCTAATAAATGTTTGTATAGTTGGACACATGAATGGGTGCTACAGCCCAGGTGAAAGATAACTTGTCCCATTTGAGTAACCAGTGTCTATTATCAGGTACTTACTTTTTATTACCAACCTCAATAGTGACTTCTGCCCCTGATGTTCCCTATTTGGCACTAAGGAACTTGATATTGAGAGAAATTGACCATCTTTCATTTGGGATGTACCATCCATTTATGTGTCCAACTGTACCAGCAGTTTTCTGTCTAGTATTATTGCACCCATAGAAAGAACAATTGCTAGGCATATTTGTAGCTTGAATAAACTGCTGCCACAGTGAACTACTCAGACAGGTGACCCTAGTCAAACTGAGAAACGAAATAAGGACGGACTGAGATGGGTGGACAGGGACCGAGTGGTGTTCGTGGATGCTACTGGCTGTGTGGACCAGCTGAACACTGCTGTGATACCCTTCCTCTGTGCTGGACCAGCTGGGGCAGTGCCTCTAGCTGTCCTCTTTACATCATCTCAGGATACTGTATATACTTACAGATATTAAGGAAACAAAACAATCCCACCCTTTTTTCTCTATCCATAGCTCTGAAACCCTTTTTTATTTCCTTCGGGAGCTCTAAACAGACACTCCCTCCTTGCTTGGGCCGATGAAGCCCCCTGCCAACTACTCCTTTCTCATTCATATCCCATTTTAAGGGCCTCGTATAGTTTTGTTTTGTTTTCAACATACCATTCATATTTACTTAACAGATGCAAAGCCTTCAATACTGCGCAGTTGGTCGTGTTCATAGTTGAGATCTTTGACAACTATATGCGGCAGCGCTTGGTTGATGTAGCTCTGAAGCGGCGGCATGTCAAGGCAGTGAATGTGGGAAAGATCTCCTTGGATGCAGTGGAATCACTTGGTAATGGAAAATACCAAGTGAAGCGCCAGTCAGATCCAACACTGACATATGAAGTTGACTTCACCACTGGCATGTGCTCATGTGTCCAAGGAGAAAATGGTGCTCTCTGCAAACACCAGACTACTTGTGCCACAGGTGTTTGTGTTGACGAGTCAGAGTCGGCAGTGGATGGCAGTTTTGGCTATAGGCGAAGAAAAAGCGCCAAAAGAGACCTTTTTTACAAACTTGAGTGATGGTGAAAATAAAGAGCTTAAGATGATAAATGAAAACATAACAAATAATGAAACTATTGATAAGGTAGACATCACTAATAAAAATATAGCCCAAATGGTGACTGCCAATTGTGATGACTTCAATGAAAATGCTGTTGAAGACAAGGAAGCTGTAATGGCTAAAGTTCAGGAAGCCACACAAGCAATTCTTAAAGCAGCTGCTCAATTTGGTAATGAAGACTCTTTAGAACCTCTGAACAAGATCATTCAGAGTATGAATTCTGTTCACTCAACAAATCAATTTAACAGTCGGTTACATTGCATTGGTTCTGCAGTGAGGACTGGTGGGGCTGGTCGTGGCAATGGGAGGCCAAGGGGAACAGCTCCTCTCTGTAAGGGACGGCGACCAGCAGGAGCAACGACAGCGGCAGCAAAACGTCCCCGCAACTTGGCACAAAATATAAAAAAACAATCTAGCAAATGCCAAATCGCATGGTAGTGGCCATTGATGTGCTTTCTATCTATAGCTCTGATGCCTTGCTCCCTCCAGGAACTGTTTTATTAGGTGAGGTAGACAATCTACTCCATTTAACCTCAGTTTCGTACCCAGGCCCTCCACCTTTGCCTTCATCTCTCATTCCATAAAAAATATCAACATATAATACTGTTTATAATATTTTGTATGTTGGCTGGCATTATTAAACAATAAAATCAATAAAAATCTAGTTTTTCATCCTAATATATACTAATTTATCATACCAACTAATGTTTAAGTTTTGAAATATAGTCAAAATATTCTAGCTTATGAAGTAAAAACCATTATGTCTAACATATAAGAAATTTTAGGATAATAATATGTACTGTAATTGAAAAAAAAATTGAGAAAGGTGTTCACATGCAAAGTGGCTTAATTGGCAGACTGGTGTTAAGTGATTAAGTGTGTTAAGTGATGAACTGAAACAAGACTATATATATTTGAATAAATAATCTGGTTCCCTTTGTTTTACCAAGACTATAAAAAAAGACAGAAAAATGCATAAGAACCAAATACTGTAATTTACCATGATCACGCTCCCGAACCAAATTGTTTACTTATATTATATTAAACACGCTCACAAGGAAAGAGGAAGAAGCCACAGAGTATAATAATTATTAATAATAGATAAGGAAAGAGGAAGAAGCCACAGAGTATAATAATTATTAATAATAGATAAGGAAATAGGAAGTGTGTGGGAATGGTTTGATTCGTCGTCGTACACCTTGTAGACTATATACCCTATTCTCTCTTCCTTCCTTTTTATAAGACATTCTCTCTCTCATGAGGGGCTATATCCTACGTTCATTTTGGTACGGTACTTAATATACCATAGTAGTATGCCCTATCCTCTCTTATAATATATCTATCTTTTTATTTTCTCTCAACTCGACCTATATTCTCTCTTTGCGTCCCCCTGCGACGCTGCGATTTCGTCTTTCCATCAGCACCTCTTTGGTGTAATAATTTATTTTTCTCCGTTGTTTTTAGTAGTACTATTCTATTCTCTCTTCCTTTCTTATTATAAGACTCTCTCTCTCTCCCATGAGGGGCTATACATTCTATTTAGTTCGTATGTATTGTACTACTGTATAGTGAAAATAATCTATCCCCACTTTAATAATTTATCTCATTCTATTTTCTCCCATCTCGTTTTACATTCTCTCTCTCTCTCTCTCTCTCTCTCTCATGAATATAAGAAATGGACGTGGGGCAAAATGAAGATACTAATTAAATTAATATGGTAAAATTGCATCTCTGCACTGTGCTGTGATCGAAGGTTTGTTTACAATTCGTAGTTCATCTGGCATACCGAGAAGTCAACTCGGGCTATGATTGGCTCTAATTTCCCGAGAAGTCAACTCGGGCTATGATTGGCTCTAATTTCTCCTATGGCACAAAACCTGTCAAACTTGGGAAATATGCCCCCGGGACTCGTCTCACGCTCTCTGGCTGGCTGACCTGTCTGTATAGGACTTGGTCAATGACAAATACATTTTATAATACAACATCTTTATGTAATAATATAGAAATGTGGAATACATATTTCACAGTGGTGCTACGAATATGTGGCTACTTTTATTTGACATTCCTCATAGTTCTAAGTTGGGTATGTAATGCAACAATTGTGTTTATAATACTTTATGAAGAAATAGAAGTGATATATATACTCGTTCCTTAATAAAAAATAAATGTTAAAACTATCATGAGCGGCAATATACCCATCACTGCCTACACCTGGAACACAGTACATATGTGTCTCCAGGGAGGTAATTAACAGGGCAGGGGAGTATTTAAACTTCAGTCAAGTGTTCCCACTGTCTGTCCTGTTGTGCCCGCCAGCACAGGCATAAGGCCCAAGCAGAGTTAATATCCCCTGCAATAAAAAAAAACAATGCTCCCACTCTTCATTTTCCATCTTGACTCTGGACACGATGGCAGCTCAGCAAACAAGCTCCCACCTTCATAGTCAAGCCAAGGAAATTGTCTTCAGAGTAAGCCAGTACTTTGTACAGGAGAAGGAGAATGGAGGAATGTTGGTGGATGTCAACAAGGCTATTTGCAGAACAGCCGCAGCAACAAACTTCAGCAAAAGGATAATCGAGACCATATGCATAAAGTGAAGACATTAGAGTAGCCTATACTGAGGAGAAAGTAGAAATTAAGATTACAGGAAAAAAAGGAATGAGTGACGAAGAGGGAGGCGTCACCAGTTGGAGTCTGGGTATGGTATAGGGTTGGACCAGGATTAAAAGATTGTCCTGGGGCAGACTTGAGGTGAAGGTATGTCAGGTCACCCTTCTGTCAGTCACACCCGTAGTTTTAAAACATTTGAGGGCCCTTACTGGAGCTCTATGAACCCTCCAAACGCTTCAGTGTTTTGAATAGGGAATCTGTTGCCTGGAGTAGTTTGGAGGGTTCATAGAGCTCCAGTAAGGGCCCTCAAATGTTTTAAAACTACGGGTGTTAGAGCTCAGAATTCGCGGCAACCCTGTACACAGAGACAAGTCCAAGGCCAAGAGTATATCTCTTGGCCTTGGACAAGTCCCTCACGTACCCACCCAAACCACATTACAGAGCGGTGGGACTTATAGACGTGATCATTGCTATATAACAATCCCGAGCTTGCACTAAAATCTGACGTAGTCCCACACCTCATTGCAGATCACGACCTTACAACTACCACCATATATATTTGCAAACCCAAAAATTAGCCAATCGCACGTACAGTCGGCGGCAAAAGTCCTGTCGCCTCACTTGCTTCACCGAGGCACACAATGTTCATAGACTCGAGATTATTAGATATAGAAAACATGTGTATTATTCGAGTCTATGAACAATATACATCTCGGTGAAACAGGTGAGGCGACAGGACTTTTGCCGCCGACTGTACATTTCGTGAGCTCAACCACTATGAACATTTTCTTGATGAAGCACCTACCTAACTTAAACAAATATACAACACAGATAATGTAAACAAACAAGTTAACACACTAACCACAGTCTTAATTAAACCATTGCCTTGATCGTTGTGCCCCCTTATAAGTCACTAAGGAAATACATAGACCACACGCCCCTTGGAGGACTGACGAAATACAAGAAGCCATAACCACCAAAAATAAAGCCCTTGCAACACTAAATAAAAAGACAAACTTAATACAACACTTCATAATCAATTCAGAGACCTAAAATGACGGACCAAATATTATAAATACAACAAAAAAGAATATTAACATAACGATTTCCTAAACTCGAAAAACAATACTGCATGTGGAAACTATCAGCAACAACCGCCCAAGTCGCCCTTCGCTATACGAAAATGTTCCACAATTTTTGTATTAATAGGCAAACCCCGTATTCCCAAGCTCTCCCCCAAGTTTGTATGGGGTATGAAAACTGGGCATATCTCGAAAACGGGGCATTACCGAGAGAAACACCATTGAAGAAAATAGTCTTAGAATGGTCCTAATTAGTGGTAAAACATACTAATATATACGTTTTACTGAACCCAGGTTTACTGTAAAAATACCAAATATATTACTGTTCACCAGATACTGCGTTATATACTCGTTATATACTCGTTATAAGTCTCGTTCACTTATCCCAACAACATACCTGAAACAAGTAATTATAATCACTAATTGATTTAACTTTATGTTTATTTTATATCCACAATGGCTAACACATATTTATTATATTTTTAAAATAATCAAGAACACTTACGTTTGTATATTTTCATGTCCTGCCTAATTAATCACTAATTGATTTAACTTTATGTTTATTTTATATCTACAATGGCTAACACATATTTATTATATTTTTTTAAATAATCAAGAACACTTACGTTTGTATATTTTCATGTCCTGCCTCGTAACGCCAACCCAAGTTCGTACAACCTTACTATATAGTATAACAACTGGCCAGAATTATCCTATATACAGGTATACATTACATAGTTTAGGCAGCGGACTCCTATGGTAAGTGGAACCTTAATTAAGTGGGTTAAATACTCCTATAGTAGAATAAGTGGAGCCTTAACCTTATAGCTCGACTCCTATCGTAAGTGGAGTCTTCAGTCACTCTTCACGTATATCACTCGTGTCTATGCTTTCACTACACTTGTTTCTGCTTCCGTGGTTGTAAGAGAACTGCCGTCTTGCTATTCCAAAGAGCCAAGTTCCTTTTTGACTCCCGTAGGATCGAACCTTTTTAATAATATATTTCTGCTTCATATACTTTCTCGGTTATCAAATATTAATTTCTATGAAGCCTCGACCACCAACAAGCCTTCGAAATATACCCATTACATACGGAAATAATTTATTGTATCACCTTTAGTTAGGGATCGTATTAAAACATTATTTACTATTTACTCACTTAACTGTATATGCGAGTATATAATTTATTTAATATATGTATTTATTGTAGAGTACAATATAAATTATAACGCTAAAATATAAACTATTATAATATATTAAAAGAAATCCCTTCTCCAAATATTATTTAAATTTACTACATATTATAAATTAGATTCTGTGGGAAAATATTCCCACACTGCATCCACTTGGAAAATAATAAAGAACATAATTCCACCTCCGAAAGTAAAATCAAACGTTTGTTTGTCTTTCAACGAACAAGCTGAAGCTGAAAATTTCAATACATTCTTTGCGAATGTCAGAAAGATAAAACAATGGCCTTCAGACCAGACACCTTTAAGTCCGACATATACAAGTGAAAGTAATTCAAATACTACTGAACATTCCCTACAGTTCCGACCACAACCAGTTGATGTAAACACAACCACTTTAATAATAAAACATCTTAATTAATAATACAAGTTCATTTAGCAGTGACAATATAGCTCTTCGTTACATTAAATACTCACTATTTATTATTATTTATTATCTAACATTTATTATTAACACTTCAATCGTCACCGGAAACTTTCCTATAATATAATAAAATATATAATATATGAAATATATAATAATATGGACAAAAAATACATATCCCTCCTAAACCTGTGGAGGAGACTGTACATATAGATATTACCTATATAATGTGTGTGTATGAATATGTGTGTCTATATTTATATATGTGTGTGTGTGTGTGTACAGTATATATATATGTGTGTGTGTGTACAGTATATATATATATATATATATATATATATATATATATATATATATATATATATATATATATATATATATATATATGTGTGTGTGTGTGTGTGTGTGTGTGAGTGTTTGAGTGTGTCACGAGCCGTCATGGCGAGAGGTTTTGTCTGAATGAGCTCCGTGCATAAACAACTGAACTGGATTCCACCTAATTCCGGTCTCGTCGTGGCTGACGCCACTTTGGCCAGTTGTAAAGTCATGGTCTAATGTACTGCAACCTGGTGAATAAAAGCGAGCTATTTGAGTTAATTTTATGAACCAAAATTGCACACACCAACAGCTATAGTTTCGGATCATTTTTCGAAGCCATCTCATTGGAAGGTGTTGCAGTACATTAGACCATGACTTTACTAACATAGGCCAGTGTGGACATTGTTTTGAAGCGAACGACAGCAGCAAATCGAACGTGGTAGCATGTATACGGTGTAAAGGAAGCTATCATACATCGTGTGTTTACCTGGGTGGAATCAAGGGTGCAAATCTGCCTCGTGTAAACTGGGTGTACAGTCGGCGGCATAAGTCCTGTCGCCTCATCTGCTTCACCGAGACAGGCAGTGTTCATGGACTCGAGAAATACGCATGTTTTCTACACCTACTAATCTCGAGTCTATGAACATCGCGTGCCTCAGTGAAGCAAGTGAGGCGACAGGACTTTTGCCGCCGACTGTACAATCACTGTGCGGAAGTAATTCGTGTGGAACTTATTAAGAAAAACGATGAGATGGATGATTTAAAAACTGAACTGGAAGAATAAAAGAATATAGTAATGAAAGGGTTTGCATAGATACTTGGTGAGGTAAACAGTGTAGTAATGAAGTCCAGCAATGAGGTGAGTATTGTTATGGAGGAGATAGTGAGGGAAGCAGTGACTACAGCAGTTACCAGTGCAGGAGAGGGAAGAACTTGTTGGTGGTGAAAGCTAACAAAAAATGAAGAAAAAGCTATTGATAGTAAAAAAGATGTTGCAACGGCTTTGGTAGGTGTGCCCATCAATGATACAAGGTTCACTACTGGAGGTAATATTGTAATGAACTTTGATGATGAAATAACAAAGAACGAAGCCGCGGAGAGACTCAAAACTATTGACAATGCGAGAATCAGTGATGTGAAGAAAATCATGCCAAAAATTATGCTTTGTAATGTTAGCAAAGAAGAAGATAAGGATGTTCTGATGGCAAACCTAATTGAAAGTAATGAGTGGCTACAACACATTGAAGGTGTGGAGGAAAAGATAAAGCTAGTATTTATGAAACTGACCGCAGGTGATAGTGTTCATTACCAAGGTAAAAAGAAAGAGAGGTACAGTTGGACACAGGAATTCGTGGTACAGCCCGAGTGAAAGATGGTCAATTTCTGCCAATATCAAGTTCCTTAGTGCCAAGTAGGAGACATCAGGGGCAGAAGTCAGTATTGAGGATGGTAATAAAAAGCAAGTACAGTTGGACACAGGAATTCGAGGAATAGCGCAGTGAAAGATGGTCAATTTCTCCCAATATTAAATTCCTTAATGCCAAATAGGAGACATCAGGGGCAGAAGTCAGTATTGAGGATGGTAATAAAAAGCAGCTACATGATAATAGACTCTGGTTACTCAAATGGGACAAGTATCTTTCACCGGGTCTGTACCACCCATTCATGTGTCCAACTGTACCCTCACCCTTACCCCCACACGCAGATTCTGTGATGTCAGTGATTATATCAAAGCAAACGGAGCTCAGTACAGTAGTGGTTCACGTGAGTGTGAGACTTGAGTCAACACCACCGAGATATCTCGGTGGTGTTGACTGAGCTCCCCATCAACCCTGAACCTACAGTCTGGATAATCTGTGACGTCATGTGCAGAGCAGACACATTTTCGCTTCACCCCCCTTCGATGTGAAACTACCTTACATTTCCTTTAACCTTGTTCATTACATCATAAAGTGTGACCCGAGTGTCCGAGCTAACATTCACAAACATGGGGACATTCTGAGGCTCGAGTGGGGTAGATATAGGGTTCGAGATCGCTATCATGCTTTAGTGTGCTTTCACTGCCAGAGACTTGGTCATACAAAGTTAAACTGTAGTTACAGGGTAAATGGAGACACACCGATATGTCCTAAGTGTGCGGGGGAACATGAAATCAAATAATATAAAGCTAATTTTACATTAACTTTATGAGGGCAAATAAGAGTGGAGAAATCAGTCACACAGTAAACGAGCACTGCTGTCCACTAATGATTTCGGAACTTCAGTGAGTCAAGGGAAACACTGATCATGACTACTCACAATAACTTGAATATTAAGTGTGGTTTAGTTAATATACAATCTGTGAGAAACAAGACGTTTCATATACGTGACTTAATTAATGATGAATGTCTGGATATATTGGCTATTACGGTTGCAGACTGAATTGGCAGTTATCAATGAAATGACCCTTGATATTCATACATTTCTTAACACTACAAGACAGAATGCCCGTGGGGGAGGCGTGGGAGTTTTTCTCTCTGAAGTGTTCAAGAGAATAAGGAAGTGTAGGCTACGCTGGATCGACAAGATAATTATGAGGTGCTTCAAGTGGGATGTGAAATAAATGGAAACAGGATAACGCTAATTATAGTAAAGTCATGGTCTAATGTACTGCAACACCTTCCAATGAGATGGCTTCGAAAAATGATCCGAAACTATAGCTGTTGGTGAGTGCAATTTTGGTTCATAAAATTAACTCAAATAGCTCGCTTTTATTCACCAGGTTGCAGTACATTAGACCATGACTTTACATAGGCCTTTTTATTCGAGCATTTGAGTAGTTTTATTGAGGAGTTAAAGACATATTTAGATTCTATTGATATTGTTGGTGCTGATGTCATCGTTTGTGGGGATTTTAACGAGTGGATGGATGACCTAAGTGACATACAATTGACTTGGTCTTTGCAGATAAGGATAATAATGCAATTCAAAATGTACAGGTAGAAGAAATTTTTAGTATATCACCGGTGCATAAGCTAATAAACTTTAATGTGAAACTAGCTAGCGATAGAAAGGAAGCAGAAAAGGAGGATCAAGTTTCGCACTAAGAGGAACTATAACTCAGAATTAATAATAGATTTGATATATAACGGCATATCATCTCAACGACTCGATCCGTGTATACATGGGACTGGGATTACTGACGAGTGCCTTGGGTGTTTCAATGAACTTTTCAATTGTGTTGCTAAGGAATGATACGAGGAAATGTGTCCTATTATTGAAAAAGAAGTTGTGATTATTGACAGTGCTCCCTGGTATAATAATGTGGTTGATTGTGCAAAAAAGGAGAAAAAAAGGAAAGAACGACAATGGCGTAGGAAAAAACCCAGAATTATCTCGACTGGAATACATTAGTGCCCGAAATAATCAGAAAAATGTTATCATTGCGAGAAAACGTGAGTACTACTAGAACAAAACTGAACAGGCGGCTGATAATATTAATAAGTTATATAAAATCCTAGACAACATAACTGGAAGGAAGAAAAGGGATAGGTTGCCTGAAGGTTTTTCGGATCAAGAGCTTGCAAACGATTTTAGGCGACACTTTAATGTTAAGATAAATGGTATTGTAACGTTGCTATTTTTATCCCACTTACTTTACTGGAGGAGGAACAAAAAGCACGGCCTTTTACAATAAAAAAAATGACACACCAGTGTATGATACTCTATCCTTATACAGGATCAACCCGGTCTGGGAAATAAAAGGACTGAGGACTGAACTTGCCTTGCGAATACCAAAGAAAAAAAATCATACGAAGGCAAGTCCAGTTCCTCGTCAGTAACGCTGCCACCACCAGACCACAGGTTGACCACAGGAACCAAGTTATCACACACTGGGTGGGTAACGTAGCTTGAACCCCAGGCACGTGTGTAAGCAACCCAGAATTACTCTAACGGGGGTTCGATCAATGTCTTAAATCAAGTCAAAAAATGTCTAAGTAGGGACACAGTCTATTTGTATAATATACGGTATTGGTAACGGAATACTCCACTAATTATAATTTAATTTATTTTTCACATTCATTTTCATATTAAAAAAATATATATATATATACTATCTAACTTACAATCCCCCCTCCCTTAATCCTACTCCCGCTGCCCCTAGAACTGGAATAATTCCGAGTTTCGCTAGGGAACAGCACTAAACAAACAAATAATAATAAAAAAAACAATTTACTTTACTCCCCCCCCCCATCAATAATAATAAGAAAAAAAATACATACACACACATATATATATAATAGTTATATATATAAAAAAAATATGGCCGAAACAAATATGCTACTCTAGACTTTCAAAATATGCCAGGAATTCTCAAGTATTTATATTAGGGGTTACACCAGTCTTTATATTAGGGGTTACACCAGTCTTTATATTAGGGGTTACACCAGTCTTTATATTAGGGGTTACACCAGTCTTTATATTAGGGGTTACACCAGTCTTTATATTAGGGGTTACACCAGTCTTTATATTAGGGGTTACACCAGTCTTTATATTAGGGGTTACACCAGTCTTTATATTAGGGGTTACACCAGTCTTTATATTAGGGGTTACACCAGTCTTTATATTAGGGGTTACACCAGTCTTTATATTAGGGGTTACACCAGTCTTTATATTATGCCGGAATGTTCCCATGGAAGATGACACGAAAACTCATTAATAACATATTAAATATTTACGTACTATACCTCAATATTAACACATGAAGTCACTTCTGTAGCAGCTGTTTTAGTAGTTACCTGTTCCCAGGGAAGATGACACGAAACTGAATGTGGATCCTTGGCCCCACTCATTCTCGCCTCACCCCCCCCCCCCCCAGTCACAGGCTCCTACACGGACACAAACTAGTTCCTCCTGCTACATTTTTCTATTATATTAAGTGTTCCTTCCTCCCTGGTATATTTCTTAGTTACAACTAATGATTATTTAACCTCCCTTAATACTCCAACCCATTATCTCTTATCCTCAGCCACATAGCATACAATTATTCCTAATATTGGATACAAATATTGTTCCGCCAACGAAAATATCTCGTCCTTCTATTGGGACCCCATCCCTCACTCAACTAATTTTCTAAGTAAGTTACCAGAAAGAAATGCTGGTATTTATGGAGAGTGAAGCTAGTAAGTATACATTAATTAAAAAAACATCCTAAATAACATACATAATAAAATGGGGGTGTTACAAATGGAAGCTCGCTAACGTAACACCAATATTTAAAAAAGGCAGCAAATCTTTACCTAGTAACTATCGCCCTATCAGCCTAACCTCAGTAGTATGCAAAATGTTAGAGACAATCATACGAGATAAACTTACAAATCACTTAGAGGAAAACAACTTACTCAGAGACACTCAACACGGTTTTCGCAATAAACGCTCTTGCCTAACGAACCTATTAGACCTTTTAAACGACATTTTTAATGAATATGATAAGAGTAAAGCAGTAGACATAATTTATCTAAATTTCCAAAAAGCCTTTGACAAAGTTCCCCATAAACGTTTAATAAGTAAATTAAAATCTCACAGAATCCAAGGCGACACCGTAAGATGGATAGAGAACTGGCTAAGAAACCGTAAACAACGCGTGGTAATAAATGGGAAATCATCTAACTGGACTGGCGTTACGAGCGGGTGCCACAAGGGTCACTTTTAGGGCCAATCCTATTCCTAGTTTACATAAATGATATAGATGAAGGTCTCGATAAATTGTCGAATTGGGCGAAAACTTGGCAAATGTCCTTTAATGCAGATAAATGTAAAGTACTCCACATCGGACATCGTAACGTAACAGCAAACTACTCGTTAAATGGTAATCAACTTAAAAGCGTGGACCAAGAGACAGACTTAGGGGTAACAATATCAAGTAACCTAAAACCCAGTCAGCAGTGTACGAAAGTAATTAAGAAAGCAAATAAAACTATTGGCTTTATTGGCAGAGCATTCGAGTATAAGTCTAAAGATACAATCCTCACTTTATATAATTCCTTGGTCCGTCCCCTTATGGAATATTGTGTCCAAGCATGGTGCCCGTACTACCAGAAAGATATAGTAAAATTGGAACGAGTCCAACGTAGAGTTACTAAAATGATACCAAGTCTAAGAAACAAAACGTATGAGGAGCGACTAAATTAATTGAATCTATTCCCATTAGCACAACGTAGATTGAGAGGCAACTTAATCCAGGTATTCAAAATAATCAAAGGCATAGACAATATGGACTGCAACAAATATTTCAATATCGATCATTCAAACTATACGAGAGGTAACGGCTGCAAAATCATAGGTAAATCTTTTAATTCACACGAATCCAAGAATTTCTTTTTTAACCGAGTCGTCAACTTATGGAATGGGCTTCCCCGTAACGTAATAGAATGTAACACTGTAGACAGTTTCAAACGTCGCCTAGATAAACACCTTGCATCTAATCCCCGACTTTCTCTCTCTCTCTCTCTCTCTCTGTTAACACATCCCCATCGAAGAGGCAAAAATGGAGTGAGTTTATTTCCTCTCTCCAAGGTTGACGTCACCAACGAGAACTTTTGGGTGTAAGGTTACCCTCCATACACACGGGTCTGGGACTACAAACAATATTATAGTAACAACAAAGTTTTTTTATCCCTTTGTTTAGCCAGTATATAAATATTATCAGGTGTCACAGAGCAGTTATTACACAGAAGAAGTTATTAATGGTTATTATGACACGTACAGCTCCGGACAAAACTCTCTCGACTTGGTTGGTAGCATTTGGCAACTCTGAATCTTGAGAGAAGCACAAACTACTGTACACTGACCCTAAGTATACTATCATACATACATACACAGGTCCTCCCGCTGATAGCACACATACACACACACTGAATATTAAGATTTAGTGAAGAGTCTCCCCTAAATCCAACCCCCATCACCCTATCAGATGCCAAATGCTGCCATACGAGTCGAGAGAGTTTTGTCCGGAGCTGTACATTGTGTGTGTGTGTGTGTGTGTGTGTGATCCTACAAGTTCTCTACTCATAGTTTCTAGTGTTCTTCTATACATCCTAAAAGTGTGTATGGTAATAAATATACAACCATTGTCAAGGGAAATATAAAAGTTACTATATTAATTTAACAAGATGTAATAACACAATAATTTACAAGGGATTAAGTTGTTTGCAGTACACTAGAGTTTATTATCTAATATGTTTTATTTCTTCCTCCACTGTCCTTACGGATGACGCCATGACACTTCCTGTGATTGTAGGTGTATGTGTGTGTGCTCACTACCGGATCAGCAACCATCTTGTAGTGTTGTAGTGTTGTGTTTGTGTAAATCATTCCAAACTTCATCAATACAGTGCTTCAATCTCTGGAGTGTATTATCAAGAAGAACCTTCCACATATTGGGTAAAGTATTTTGTTGTTACTATTAATTAAATCCTACATTCAACTAATTTGGATTGTCTTCCTTTGAAATGCTCAGTATTTCTTCATAATCTCTCCCTCTCTTTATTACTTCCTATCTTTCCTCTCCTATATTCTTTGGTCAGGTTTCTTCTGTGGCAACATTCTTTTCTGTACTGAACAGTTCCACTTTACAATGCTCCCTCAATTCTTCTTTGAGTAATAATAGGTACACTTGGACACCACAATGTTTAGTCCACCTGTGTCAGTGTGTGATATTTGTAGCAGATGCTTTCTGGACGACAGACCACTTATACTATCACAACCTATCACCTAACCTAACACACTCACACTATTACAAGGCTACACACACATTAACACACACACACTATTACAAGGCTACACACACATTAACACACATACACTATTACAAGGCTACACACACATTAACACACACACACTATTACAAGGCCACACACACATTAACACACATACACTATTACAAGGCTACACACACATTAACACACATACACTATTACAAGGCTACACACACATTAACACACATACACTATTACAAGGCTACACACACATTAACACACACACACTATTACAAGGCTACACACACATTAACACACATACACTATTACAAGGCTACACACACATTAACACACATACACTATCACAAAGCCACACACACATTAACACACACACACTATCACAAAGCCACACACACATTAACACACATACATTATTACAAGGCCACACACACATTAACACACACACACACACTATTACAAGGCCACACACACATTAACACACATACACTATTACAAGGCCACACACATTAACACACATACATTATATAAAACTAATTAAGGCTTAGCTTTATGTCTTTCATGTATGTATATCTTTTCTTGTAACACTATATGATTATATTTTCTCTGTATATGTGACATGTATTCTTTTATTGCATTTTGTCTAATAACATTGACTAGTGTTCCACTAAGAACACATAGTATAACCTGATTATTATACCACCTGAGTTTGTCATGAGAGATGAATATAATTACTTATATCTTTTTATTTTAATTAAGTATTAATTAACATTTTTGTATTAACATAATACATCTAGCATGTACTGTAGTAAGTATGTTCTTTTAAATAAGTGTTTGGGATGTGACAATTTTATTTTCATATTTTCTATCAGTAATATTGTTTATTTTAGGTAAAAATAGTATATATTCTTTACTGTTAAAGCAAAGTGATGGAGGGTTTAACTCTCTCTCTCTCTCTCTCTCTCTCTCTCTCTCTCTCTCTCTCTCTCTCTCTCTGCTATGACAGTGGAAATTTCCTGATAATGTGCAAACGATAAATATATTAATTTGTTTCTGTACATCCTGTGGTAAGTCCTACAGGCAGTCGTATATACTGTGGAATGGAGGGTAGGGTGTGTGAGGGGAAGGATGGAGGAAGGATGGAGGGTAGGGTGTGTGAGGGGAAGGATGGAGGAAGGATGGAGGGTAGGGTGTGTGAGGGGAAGGATGGAGGAAGGATGGAGGGTAGGGTGTGTGAGGGGAAGGATGGAGGAAGGATGGAGGGTTGGATGAGCGAGGGGAAGGATGGAGGGTAGGGTGTGTGAGGGGAAGGAGGGAGGAAGGATGGAGGGTAGGGTGTGTGAGGGGAAGGATGGAGGGTAGGGTGTGTGAGTGGAAGGAGAGCGGAAGGATGGAGGGTTGGGAGGGAACGATGAGGTAAGCGTTAGAAGAAGGAAGAGGAAGGATGAAAGAAAGGAAGGAAATTAAAGGAAGGGATGGGAGAAAAAAGGTTAAGGAGAAGGAAGGGAGGATTGTGGATGGTAATAGATAAGAAGGGAAAGGGATTTGAAGCTGTACATGAAGGGAGGGGAGAGGAGGGGAGTAGGGAAGGGAAGGAAAGGGTAGATAGGGTAACGAAAGTGGAGGGAGAGGTAGGGGTAGGGAAAGGAGGGGAGTAGGGAAGGGAAGGAAAGGGTAGATAGGGAAACGAAAGTGGAGGGAGAGGGAGGGGTAGGGAAAGGAGGGGAGTAGGGAAGGGAAGGAAAGGGTAGATAGGGAAACGAAAGTGGAGAGAGAGGAAGGGTACAGGAGGGATAGGGAATGGAGGGGAGAAGAGGGGTAGAGAAGGGTAGGTAGGGTAAAAGAAGGGGAGAGAGAGGGAGAAAACAGGAAGGGAACGGAGAAGAAGTGGGGTAGGGAAGAGAAAAGAATGGTAGATAGTGTAACGGAAGGGGAGGGAGAGGGAGGGTACAGGAGGGGGGTATAGGAGGGAAGGGAAGGATAGATAGGGTAAAGAAAAGGGTGGAAGAGGGAGGGAAGGGAGAAGAGGAATAGGGATGGGAAGGATAGGTAGGGTAAAGAAATGGGTGGGAGAGGGATGAATAGGAGAATGTAAAGGAGGGAAGAAGAGGGATAAGAGATGATAAAGCAGGGGAAGGTAGAGGAGGAATACAATATTAATGTTTACAATATAATACAAACAACAACAGACCTGTTGATCCTTTAGAGGCTGTTTTGATTCTAATGTGTTAACTACTAGTAGAGATAATGAATAAAATAGTAATAATAATAATAATGAATAAAATAATCCTTGCAACAAATCTTGAACCATTACAAGAAAAGGTATCAATATTGGGTTTGTTGTTGTTGTTGTTGTTGTTGTTGATGTTGTTGTTGTTCTGGACTAAGACTAATTAAAGGTGAAATATACTTATGGTTCATTGGAACACTTTGATTCCTTGGAAGTATACCAGGTAACAGGACCACATTAACCTAAATAATGGTGTTCTGTTGCTTGGAATAGTATGGAGGAATCAGTTGCTCCAGATTTACCAACACTGTACTACTTCCATTTAATTTCCTGGCTATCTGTTGGTATATTTCTGAAGCCACTTTATTTATTTATTAATATAAGTAACAAGGGAGCACTACCATCTTGTATTACCATTATAATGTTATATTTCATTCAATAAAATTTATTGTAAAATATAACATTGTGTAAAATCTGACAACTGTAATGACTCAACCCTTACTTATTATAGTATGAATACACACATACACACACAATCATAATCCAAACAGTATATACACGGATGTATTCACACACACATAATATAATAGTATACACACATACATAATTAAGACACACACATATATTAAAAGTATACACACATATGTATTAACACACACACACACACACACATACCCAAACAGTATACACACATATGCATTAACACACACACACACACACATACCCAAACAGTATACACACATATGCATTAACACACAGACATACATACATACACATAACCAAACAGTATACACACATGTATGTATTAACACACAGACTTACACACATACATTCACATACCCAAACAGTATACACACATATATGTATATACACACACATACCGTAATAGTAAACACATTATGTATTAACATACACACACACATTGAATGGTGACAGTAGTAATGATACAACCTTTACTTATCATGGTGTGAACACTTTTACTAAGTTGTATAGATTAGTGAACAGGAAGAGATAGAGAGCTGTGTGTGCTGACATGGGTACGTGTGCCTGTGTGCGTACATCCGTGTGCTTGCGTCCGTGCGTGCCTGTGCGTGCGTGCGTACGTGTGTGTGTGTTCGTGCATGCATGCACGTGTGCGCGTGTATGTGTAGGGATGGGGTAGGTGGTAGAATAATTGTTACATGGATAATTAACATTCATCACTGGTTCTGATCTGTGACCACAATATAATTAATAATTAATTATTGTATTGGTTGTTGGTGAATCTAACATTACATGATAATATTTAATCTTAATTAATAGTTAACAATGATAGTTTGGTCTATTTTGTATCTGGTTCTTTATTGATTACTTTTGTTACTAATACTTGATCTATGTTATAATATACACCTTTATAAGTACAGTGCTAACCTAACCTAACCTAACCTTTATGTGTACAGTATTCAGTGACATCTGTAACACAGTACATGTTTCCAATATTAATATACACTTTTATATGTACAGTATTCAGTGACATCTGTAACACAGTACATGTTTCCAATATTAATATACACCTTTGTATAGTACTGAGGGACATATGTAACACAGTACATGTTTCCAATATTAATACTGTATACACCTTTATGATATGTTTCCAATATTAATATACACCTTTATATGTAGTCGTCAGGGTCTGGCTGGATATCTGAAACAACAGGTGAGGTCCCGCTGAACAAGTCTATCTGTGTCCTACCAGGTGGTCACAAAGGAAAGGTAAGTAACACACACAGACACACACATCATTATTTACTGGTCCATGTGTTCTTATCCCTAGCTATTATCACTCTCAATACACATACACACACACGCACGGCCTACTGTTATCTCCATGACAGGTTAATATGGTATCCATGTGGCACCTCTGTATCATGAACCATAATACCATTACCACAAACACTCATATCTGAATTCATTACACAACAAATAATATTACTACACCAACATCAATCACATTATTGTAAACTACAAACAGTTGGTCAATTCCACAGTGGTTGGTAGTGGTTTATAAGCAAGAAAACGAAAGAATGTTAGCCATGTAAGTAACATATGGGTGAATTTTTAATGAATTTGGTGAGTAAACTATACAGTGATCATCATTATCTAACTGTTGGATAGATTTTGTGAATGTGAATACTCAACTCTTGAATAATAATGAAGCCTTACAAGTGTGGTTAGTTAGTGTATGTTATCAAATATCCCGTATTCTGTGGTTGCCTGGAGCACCATAGAAGTCGTAGGGATAACGAAGGAACCAAAGGTGTTTAATACGAGGCCAACATTAGGTTCACACACACACTGTATAATATAACCTATGGCAGTGTAGCCAACTAGGATGGTGTTACTTTACGATATCATCGCTAGGATAGATGATATCAACGGTAATGCAGTTTCCCCTGAAATGTGTAAGTGTAAGTGTGAAACAATATGAGAAATTATGTGTGTGTTTCTACACAAAGCTACAATGGCGTACCCACACCTCCCTCCTCCATTCAAGCTCATAGGAGAGTCTTGAGCTTCAGTTAGTAGTCCTCTGGCATTGGCATAGACGAGCTGAACGTCGAGGTGCTGGGGTGTCACGAGGAGTTGTTGAGTCGGCCGCAGGGTTGATGGGTCCTCGTTGCTGGCTGGCACCAGACGTAAGTGAATCCTGCTACGCCTCAGAATGCGGCCATTGGGAGGCGGACATCGTGTAGGCTGAGCCACCACCTCACTAGGCCTATTCCAGCACTTACTCACATGGTCCTGGATGCGGACTCGCTGGTTGACACATAGCATAGGTAACTGCCTTGCTCGTTTGTTGTATCTTGACTGCGTTTCTTGGCTAAGTTGGGCAGTAAGACGATCACACTCTTCCATGTCAAGTTACCACTCTGGCTTGAATGACGAAAGATCTGTGCTGGATATCGTCCTGTATAGTATGGAGTATTTCACATTTCCAACAGACCACTATCAAACTCCTCACATCTTATGTTGCCTGTAGGAGCTACTGTAACTTGAGAATGAGGTGTTTCATAGACTTGACAGCGGCTTCAGCATATCCATTCAACTGTGGGTGATGTGCCTGACATTCCAGCGGTGATGGAAGTCTGAAAATCCCTTTATGTAAACTGGGTCCTCTGTCAGTGCGAAGTCATACGGGGACACCTTTGTCTATGAAGTACTGCCAGAACTGAAGTATGGTGGCTGAAGCAGTCGTATCAGCACCACATGGGAAGACGGCCGGCCATCCTGACATCCTGTCCACAATCACGAGGAAAAACTTCCCCGCTACCAGGAAGTGGTCTGGAGACACTGATTCGAAGGGTCATATTGGGTGGTCGTCATTCCGGTATTCTTCTTTCTGCTGGCTGGGGATTAGTGTTTGACAGGCCTGACAAGCTTGTACTGTGTTGATGATGTCGGCATTGATGCCTGGCCAATACTCTGTTTGTTGACCACTGCGCTTGGTAGCCTCAGCTCCATGGTGGCTATCGTGCAAGCGTCGCAAAACAGATTTGCGTACCGATACAGGTACTACGATGCGTGGACCATAGATTATTAGGTCACCATCACAGTACAGCCTATTCCATATCTTCCAGTAATCGAGGAGACTTTTGTGGAGATCGTACCGATGGCTTGGAAATCCATGGCGCACATGATCCAGCAGCCTTGCCTATGCCTCATCTGTGTGTGCTGCTTGCTGTAGTTCCACCAACTGGATGTCATCATTCAGATGCTGAACTTCTGAGTTGAGACACAGTACGGCTGGTACTGCAGCAGCAGCCTGTAAAGGGATGTCCTTGAGCATGTCATCTTCATCCATAGGGTTGCTGACAGGCTGGCGAGAAAGTGCATCAGGTATGCACAATTGCTTGCCTGCACACCACCTGGCTGTAAATGGGAAGGGCGACAGCTTTTGCTTGAGACGATGTAGTCTTAGATTCTCAACTGTGTCCAAGGTGTAGTGGTTAAAAATGGGGATGAGTGGATGGTGGTCAGTTACATGTTCGAAATGTTGCAGCCCCTTCAAGTAATACCCACATTTGTGCATCGCCCAGACTGTGGCCAACATCTCCAACTCTATCATGGCATATCATGTTTCCGTATCAGTGAGAAAACGAGAGCCGCATTGTACCAGACGCAGGTGTCCTCCTCCGTGGTCCTGCAATAATGTGTACCCTATACCATATAGTCTGGATGCATTAGTCTGTACAACTGCAGGTAGATTAGGGTCGAACACTGCCAACACTGGTGGACTGGCCAGCGCTCTTTTGACATTCCTGAAAACGGTGTCATGATCAGCAGTCCAATTGAACGCTCGACTGGGGCTCATAAGGGGGCGAAGTGGCCAAGCAGCTGCTGAGATGACATGAGAAAACTCTGTCAGTTGGTTGACCAGTCCCATGAAAGATCTCAGGTCAGTTACGTTGGCTGGTGTTGTGAAGTCTCCAATGGCTTTCACTTTCTCAGGGTCTGGTGAAATTCCATCAACTGACAGCACAAATCCACAGAACCTTACTTCCGATGTAGCGAGCATAAACTTGTCTGCATTGGGAATAATTCCACTCTCTCTACATTTGGCCAGTAGTCTGTCTACCTGTTGTAAGTTGGTCACGAGTTCCTCGTCATACAGTAGAACATCGTCCACGACCTTCACACAGTTGGTGATACCTTGTAGAGCCATGTCACCTCTTTGGCAAAAACTATCACCTGTACCTATAAATCCCATGGGGCCACGAAGATACCTGAATCTCCCGTAAGGTGTGATAAATGTAGTTAATGGTTGGTCTTCCTCTGCCAGCTCTAACTGCCACTAGCCACACAAAGCGTCAACGACTGTGAAGAACTTGGATCCAGGTGGGATACTCCTAACAGCTGCAAATGGTGTGGGAAATGGGTGGGTTGGACGGGAGACTTGACTGTTTAACTTTGAAAGATCCGTTGTTATACGCACTCCACGGTGTGGCTTGGATACCACGACAAGTGGGTGGCACCAAGGTGACGAGTCGTCTCCTGCAGGCGTGATGATACCCTGGGCCTCCATGTTGAGTATCTCCTTCCTCACTTTTTCCTGGTATGCCAACAGGATCTGTCGTGAGGTGTATATGGCAAAGGATTGTGCATCCTCTCGTAAGTATATCTTCATGAGTGGCCCCTTCATAGGTTGTCTTGCTCAGATCCTGTTTTGTCACTAACACGTCTGCATACTCCTTCAGAAAGTATTCGACCAGGCTGGAGATGGCTTGGCTGGTGATGGTAGTTCTGCTGCACTACTACCTTTCCCTTTCTATACACATGCATGAGTGACCTGGGCGATCGGGTGGGGAAAACGCTTAGGGATTGGCTCTAATTCTATGCAAGCCCTGTAGGAAAGGAGAGGAATGGGCAGGGTTTATTCTAACGTGCAGTTATACCCCTTTTGTGCAGTTGTAAATTCAAAATGTGCAGTTGTAAATCCAGATTTGTGCAGTTGTAAATTTGTACTTTGTTTGACTTTGCTTGGGTACCGTAGGGTGTCATAAACTAGGAAGGAACCACAATAGAAGTCACTGATATATAGCTGACCAGAGTTGCAGTAGTCCAGTCTTAAATGTGTGTGTAATTAACTATATATAGTTTTATTCCAAAATGGCCATATATGGCAGATGGCCTCGCGCCCCCCTATATCCATCTCACGCCCCCTCAGGTGGCCGTGCACCTTGGTTTGGGAACCACTGGAACTTTAGGTCGTTGGGGCCTCGCATCAGAGTTTGTGCAGTTGTAAATTTTCCTTAGAGTAAACCCTGGGAATGGGGAATCCATGGTGAACATCCATCCACTCCAGTGTACTACGTTCCTTCACCTGTAGTTGTACCGATCCGATTGAAGACTTCATAAGGGAGCCATCAGCTGCATAAGTTGGAGTCTGTGGAGGTGGTTGAAGATCACTAAGAGACAATCCGATGTGTTGCAAGTGGTCTGAACCAATGATTGCTATGTCAGCTCCCATATCAGGTAACATGTCAAGGGTGTATGCTCCTTTTCCATAGGTAACTCTGACAACAATGGGTGGGGAGGTCTCGGAGAGGGTGCAAGGGGCGGCTTGGACGTGACGAGCACCACTACCCTTGGAGTCCTGGGTGATATGCCCAGCAGACTGTCGTCGTCCTCCCTTAAATGATTCCTCTCCAGCCTTCGTGGTCGATCGGCAACACCTGTCAAAATGACCTATTTTAGTACAAATATGACAAGTAGCATTTTTAGCAGGGCAATATGGCATTTTGGAAAAATGTCCTTTTTTTACCACAATTACGAGACATGAGATCAGTGGGTGAACATTGGCCCTTATCATGTGTCTTATCACAATTCTGACACATGCCTGGAGGAGGTGTGCTTGTCCTTACAGGGTACTGTTTATATTTCTTCTCGTTTTTATACTTTGACACAGCACAAACATTTTTAGGAGAAGAGGTGATTGCAGTAGCAGTATGCCTAGCTGCTTCATGGACATAACAGTGCCGTACCACTTGGACAAGGGACTTAGTAGGTATGATGCTAATTAATTCCTGCACTAAATCTAGATCCCTTATACCCATTAAAATCACCTGTGTCATCTAAGTTTCCTCACAACTAACATCACCTCCCTTACAGACATCCACTGCTTCAGATAAATTCTTTACTCCAACAAAGAACTGATTGAACTGCTCACCTGCCTCCTGTCTACAACTTAACAACTCACGTCTCCTCAAGGCTTCATTCGTTTGAGCCTTGAAGTGCTTGTCAAGGTCGTCCTTTGGCACTTGTAGACGGTAGTCTAGAGTGTAGAGCATTTCAGGTGTAAGGCATGTATGAAGCTGGATATGCTGTTTGCTTAAAGGCAAGGTTGATAGGTCAGTCATCACAGCATAGTCATCGAACCTCCTTCGCCAGTCCCTAAATCTCTGGTAAGGAACGTCAGATTGGAGAGGTTGTGGTGGTGTTATTGTGGGTCTCGTTGTAGTGTTAGAAGTAGGAGGAAGTGTGACGTTCGTCTGACTGGAAGGAAGGACGTTCTGGGGTGTCTGATTAACCACAGGCTGGGTCACCGCAGCAATGAGTGCTGCCATTTCCTGCTGTCTTCTTTCAGCTTCCTCCCTGCGAGCCCCCCCCCCCCCCCCCCCTAACGGGAACTGCCTTGACGTGGTGGTGGGGCTTGTGTGTCTCTGAGACTTGGCGAGCTTAACTAGAGGGGGCTCTGCCCCGGTTTAGGGGAGTCTAGAGGGCTTCCCATGCTAGGAAGGTCGCTAGTGAGAGACCAGACTAAATGGTTCCTATCTTTTAGTTCTTCAACTGTCCCTCCTTTTTTTTATTTCCTTCCTGCTTGCTGTCACACCTCTCTATCACCTTTATCTGGCGCTATAGGACCTCGATGTTGCGACGCCTAATATCCATCAATATCCGTGCGAGCCTGTAAATCCTCCTGTTGTCATCGTTCATCCCTGTTCATCATCAGTTGTATGAGATGAGCGATGTCTGACGGTGATTCTGCCATCTCGGAAGTAGTCTGTTTGTTGGTTCGTACGCTGCTATGTAGCACTGGTAGTGGCATTAACGTGTCTCTAGATCAAGTCAACCCCTTGAAATCTAAGACGAAAGTTAAATACCATTAACAAATGAGTGATAAGTTACTTTAGTGCGTGAGTGAAAAGGCGAATGACTGAGTGAGGAGGGTGGTAGGCACACGCACACACACAGGCCGTCCCCAGTAACCAACCCAACTCTGACTCGTTCATTCTTGATTCATGAATCAGTGTTGCCACTTCGTGGGAATTTCCCACAAATCTGTGTGCGAAATGGAGCTACGTGGGAGGTGTTGTGTGAGGACACCAAATATTTAAAATCTGTGTGAATTTCTGTGTGAATTTTAAGATAATGCTAAGAATATTATGAAAAATGAGTGTGTGTGTGTGTGTGTGTGTGTGTGTATGTAAACACAAGTTAAAACAGGAACTAGCTTGTCCTCACAGAGTGACAGAGGAGGGAGACTGAGGCCTCTACCGCTGTCGCAACTTTAGTCAGTTGGTATCCACACTTGAATTAGCATTGATATAATGAGTGCTGCAAAGAAAACTTACCATCAAACTCAGTTTGATAGTAAGAAATTTTGGGGCAAAGATTCTTCCAACCAATGAAGATGTGCCCGAGGAGGATGTATTGGTTACATTATAATTTTAAGTGATGCACCAAGTTTATTATAAAATACAAATGTAAATGATGGAATGAAATGTTCCAGCTGATATGAAAATAATTAACTGTTTATTTTGAATCTAATATCAGTGGTGACCTGTAGGCTAATTATTGTAATGTGCTCATTAGGCCTTTGAAAGAAAACAATTCTCCTCCATAATATTTTCTCTGAAATGTAGGAAAGATTTTTTTTTTTTTATTAATCTGTTATGTACAGACAAAAAGGGCAACACCTAGTTTATTACTTTTCTAACTTTTCACATGAAATAATTGTGAACAATTAAAAATAGTTTGAAGCATTTTTATGTTTAGCATACGATCACATAATAAACAGAAACTATCTACGTTTTTTTTATTTATAATAAATTTATTGCTTTGTGTGAATTTTGTGTGAAGAATCACAAAATCTGTGTGAATCTGTGTGAGAAATGAGGTAAAATCTGTGGGAATTTCTGTTTTCAAAAGTGGCAACACTGTCATGAATGATTCATGATGAATCATGATTCAGTGCACACTGAGGGATGATAGAGGGAGGGTGCGTGTCTGCCACTCTCCGCTCCTGCCTCTGAGATGCGATGTTCGACCTTATGCACACTGGGACACAAGGGTGAAAAGCACAAAATCATTGCAGTCACTAAATAAATCACTCACTTCACTGTATACGGACACGAGAACACTTGTAGACACTTGAAATACTGTACTGGTATTTAAGAGGCACTAAAATCACGCCATGAGAATGGGACCCTGCCGGCTTGTGGACTCTGTAATTCTCACTGTAAAACTCACTGCGCCATGTATGTTATCGAATATCTCGTATTCTGTGGTTGCCTGGAACACTGTAGAAATCTTAGGGATAACGAAGGAACCAAAGGTTTTTTAACAGTGTTTATTACGAGGCCGACAGTAGGTACACACACACTGTACAGAACCTATCGCTACAGCTGTGCATGTTAGCCTGAGCTGTGGCAGTGTAGCCACCTAGGATGGTGTTACTTTACGATATCATCGCTCGGGTAGATGATATCAACAGTAATGCAGTTTCCCTTGAAATGTGGAAGTGTAAGTGTGAAACAATATGAGAAATTATGTGTGTTTCTACACTAAGCTATCCACAGTTAGGAGGCTAAAAAACAATACCACCGTGGAATCCACCCTATAATAATGAAGCCTTACAAGTGTGGTTAGTTAGGAAGGTAACAAACGAATACCACTGTATAATGGACCCAGTGTTATTGTTATTGTTATAATACAGACATCATGTGTGTGTACAATGATAGGGTGTGTGTGTGTGTACATTATTAGGGTAGTGTGTGTGTGTGTGTACAGAGGCTATTATTATTATTGATATATTACAGACATGATGTGTGGACAGAGTGTAATACTGTGTGTGTGTGTGTAGATTGATAGGGTAGTGTGTGTGTGCAATGATAGTGTGTGTGTGTGTGTGTACATAGGCTATTATTATTATTATTATATTACAGACATGATGTGAGGACAGAGTGTAATACTGTGTGTGTGTGTGTGTAGATTGATAGGGTAGTGTGTGTGTGTGTGTGTGTGTACATAGGCTATTATTATTATTATTATATTACAGACATCATGTGTGGACAGAGTGTAATACTGGTGATGGTGGTGATGGTGTTGGGTCTCTCACCACCTGTTGATGCTGGTATACGTACTGGTAAGTTGGGTCATTATTGGTTGTTACTACTTGTGTGTGTGTGTGTCTGTGCGTGTGTGTAAGTAAGATGTGTGTGTAAGAAAGAAAGGAGGAATAAATGTGTGTGTGTGTGTGTGTGTGTGTGTGTGTGTGTGCAAAAAAGAGAGAGGAAGGAAAATGGATGTGTGGGTAAGGAAGAGAGAAGGATGAAAAAATGTGTGTGTATGTGTCAAAAAGAGAAAGAAGGAATAAGTGTGTGTGTGTGTATGTGTGTGTATGTGTTTGTAAAAGAGAGAGAGAGGAAGGAATAAGTGTGTGTGTGTGTGTGTGACAGATAAATAGTGTTGTATTAACCATATAGTTTATAATAATCAAACAATGTACTATACAATTAGATAAATACCATTGAGACACTGTTGATTAAAATTACCCACAAATATTATCCACTAAGTTAATAGGGTACTACATACAGCATTGGTGGTAAATCTGGAGTAATTAATTCCTCCAAACTATTCCCAGTAACAGATAAACAATATTTTGGTTGATAATATATATTATGGTCCTGCTGTTTCCTTTCGAGGAATCAAAGTGCTCTAATGTATCAAAAGTATAATGTGCCCTTCATACATGTAATGCTGGTACAGTTGGACACAGGAATTGGTGGTACAGCCTAGGTGAAAGATAATTGTCCCATTTGAGTAACCAGTGTCTATTATCAGGTAGCTTGCTTCTTGTTACCATCCTCAATACTGACTTCTGCCCCTGATGTCTCCTATTTGGCACTAAGGAACGTGATATGGGGAGAAATTGACCATCTTTCACTTGGGCTGTACCACGGATTCCTGTGTCCAACTGTACATCCTGTATAAGAGACAGGAAGGGACAGAGTATGAAGGAAGAGAAGGAAAAGTGAAGAATAGATAGTGAATGGAGGAAATGAAGTAAACGAAATTAAAACGGAAGCAAAGGTAAAGTGTGTAGGAAGAGAAGGAGGTGGAATGGAGACAAGAGAAGAAAGAGTTAGAGGGTTAATGAGGAGAGAAAGTACAAAGGTAGAGAATGGAGGAAAAAAGAAGGAGGAAGAAGAGCGAGATTTAAGGAAAGAGTAAAGGAGAAAAGAGTGGAGATAAGGAGTAAAGGGTTAAAGGAAAGATAGAGAAAATGAAGGAAGGAGGAAAGAATAGTAGAATAGAGAGAAGCAGATAGGGAAGGAGAAAGGAATGGTAGGAAGAAGAGGGAAAAATGAAGAGACAGAGCAGAAATGTTTATATAAATAATTATTCACTATTACCCCTGAAAGAGAGAGAGATAGAGAGAGAGAGAACCCATCACTAACAACTTTCCTCTCTCACCAGAATGTCCCGCCTACAACCAGTCATCCATGGTGTCTCAACAACCATTAGAGATGAACAAAGTCGGTGAAGGTGTCCTGGAGGCTCGCTTTCAGTTGTTGTCTCCACCTGATAATAATACCACGTACACACTGTGTACGTGGGGGACAAGTCTACACATCATCAACCAAGCGGATAAACAAACTCTGGCAAGACTTGACATTGATCACATTACTGGACCTCATAACCAAATCAACATCAAGTGTTCCTGTACTAGTGAAGATGATCTTTCCAGTGTCAAAACCATCACAGGACCAGACGTCATCACTAAGCGGGCACTTCAAGACTTTTTCAAGTTGCGTGTTGGATGTTATCATCTTTACTACAACAGCAACGGCAATATCACCTACCCATTGTCATTCACACACTACAAGTGGGAAAAACAGCCTGATGAACTCAAGAAGAAGGTCAGTTGTTCTCTTTATTAGCAATGTATACAGATAAAATCATGACAATTATTTCCATAACCTGACCTAACCTAACCTAGCCTAGCCAACTCTAACCTAACCAAACCTAGCTAAACCCTAACCCAATCTAATCAAACCTTACCTAACCAAACCTAACTTAACCTAATCTATCCTAACCAAACCTAATCCAACTTAACCTGCAGTAACCTAACTTACAGTAACTTAACCTAACCAAATCTAATCTAACCTGCAGTAACTTAGCATTTAGTAACCTAAGCTAACCTAACTATTAACAGATAAATATAATAATGATGTAAATAATTATGTGTGTTATTATTTCAGGGAGGAGAGTGTTGGGTGGAGTTGTCGACTAACAATGATGATGAGGAGGAGAAGAACCAGAAGTTGATGGAATACAAGTGTCCCTACGACCTACCAGAGTTCCCACAACTTCAACTGATAGTCAAGTGTCCAGATAATGTTGAACAATGTGCAACCATCAACTTCTGCAACACCGGTAAGTCTATTCCATCAACTTATTTTTATATTATTTAATTAAATTGTATACTATATTAGTATTAGACAAGGATTTTTATAACATTAATAATGAATGAAAATTTATTGAGAACCAACATCTAAATATCAATATAAGAAAATTAAGCACGTTACACCAAGCTAAGGAGGTTGTACACTTGTGGTACATTGGAGTGGTCATCCACACACACACACAACATTATTCCTTTATCCACTAATTTATCACACATACACACACATTCATTCTTTCAAAGAATGTCAATAAAGAATGTAATAAGTTATACACATCAAACCATTTTGTAGGCTTTAATCAACATAAAACATCATAGTACTGTAAAGATACAAACCAAACCTTAACACGTGAACATCAATAACATAATAACAAAAATAACACATAACACAACATTATAATAAAACCCACAATACCACCAAGTCTATACACAGTACACACCTGTCAGAACTGACGATGAGTGAGGAGTGGAACACCCCAACTCCGACAACTCTCAGGTCAACTCCTAAACAGTGTTGCCAAATTTACATACAACGGCCAGTGATTCACAGAGAGTAGTTTGTCATAACAACATAGTTAATAGTTTACAGAAAAGTAGTTTATCATCACAACTATATATACTAATATACTAAATATACTATGATAAACAAATATACACATACATACACACATACACATACACACACATACATGCATACATACACATACACATACGTACAAACACACAAATACGTACAAACACACACACACATACACATACATACATACATACAGTACATATGCATATACACACATACATACATACATATACACATACACACATACATACATACACATACACACACACACACATACAATAATAATAATAATAATAACTAGCAGGGATACCCGACGTTGTCCGGGGATCTATCTATATCTATATGTATATCTATCTATGTATATCTAACTATCTATCTATCTATCTATCTATATCTATCTATCTATCTATATCTATCTATCTATCTATCTATCTATCTATATCTATCATATCTATCTATCTATCTATCTATCTATCTCTATCTATCTATCTCTATCTATCTCTCTCTATGTATCTATCTATCTATCTATCTATCTATCTATCTATCTATCTATCTGTGTCTCTATATCTATCTGTGTCTATCTATCTGTGTCTCTATCTATCTGTGTCTCTGTGTCTCTATCTCTCTGTGTCTCTATCTCTCTGTGACTCTATCTCTCTGTGTCTCTATCTATCTGTGTGTCTATCTATCTGTGTCTCTCTCTCTCTGTGTGTCTCTATCTATCTGTGTCTCTATCTGTCTGTGTCTCTATCTATCTCTGTCTCTATCTATCTCTGTCTCTATCTCTCAATCTATCTGTGTCTCTATCTCTCTATCTATCTGTGTCTCTATCTCTCTATCTATCTGTGTCTCTATCTCTCTATCTATCTGTGTCTCTATCTCTATCTCTCTATCTACCTGTGTCTCTATCTCTCTATCTATCTGTGTCTCTATCTATCTATCTGTGTCTCTATCTGTCTGTGTGTCTGTCTGTCTAAGAACATGATTACATGTACAGAGAGAGAAAATGTGGTTTTCTTTGAGAGAGAGAGCATGTGGTTTTCTTTCATTGTTAAAGGAGATACTATTTTGTTTTTTTAAACATTTGATGCTCTTCTTATAAGCTTTTGTGTACACCTAGAAGGCTCCCGTTTTCAGTTCCTGGTGTTTAAATTCAAGCTCTTACTGTCTGCAAGGAAAAAATTGCTTAAATGAAAGTTGAAAAATGACAAAATTGACCAGCATTTGTCAGCTGAGGGGGGGAGGAAAAAAGTAGTTTTTAATTGGTTAATCATTGAAGAAAGAAAAAATATATAGGGCCAAGACACTCCTCAGGTCTCAGCGAAAAAACGTATGTAAAAATTATTACTGTACGTGAAACGATGCGGCTGTGCATTGCGGCTAAACAGACAGTTAGACAGACACTCTGTTTTATATATGTAGATGCCACAATAATCGAAACAAATGTACACTCGTGCTACGTAGCCTAGTCTCGGACCACAATGACCGGATACGAACGGCAGACACCACACACACACATACCCGGCATTCGAACTCATCATCTATCACGTGTGTATCATGTGTGTACCAAGGCTTAACGCCCACAAATTACTTGCCAGTTTAATGTATGGATAACCAAAGAAACCACATCTACAGTAAACCAAAATACATCCTATGTTCTGCCTGGGCCACCAACTTCACTGAGAAACACAACACCCTACAAGGGTGAGGGTTATTCCTATTGCATCCTCTGTTTGTCCCTCTCACTACCTCTCATCTCCTGGAAGATGGCAAGATTGCCTGGTAGGGTATTACAGCAAAGGGAGCTGCAGTTAATGGAACCATTGACCCAGGGATAGATTACGTGCCCCTGACCAGTAGTCTCTTCTTTTGTTACGTTCTCAGAAACAGAACTTATTTTCTTCCTAGCCCTGATTTTGTGGTCTGAACATTTGTGCAGCTACAGTCTGTACAGTCTGGGGAAATACAACAACAACATAATTGCACATAAACACCTGCTGTAGTCTCCACAAACCTACAGCACTCACTACACAACATGACAGGAAAACCACACAAATCAGGTAATATCACCACTTTTTCATTGCCAACCCCAAACAGCTTCTACAACCATTTCCATACTCGTACACTGCTCCATTCAATCACTCAAGAACAACACTCAGTTGCTTGCATGGCGTCCAGATGTCCACTCTTATGAGTCCTCCTTAGAGTTAACCTGGTCAGTCTGCTGTACAGGCACCAGCCAAATCTTCAGAGCTATCAGTTGATGGTAAGTGGAGTTTTCGTAGATGGCTGTCCATGATGTAGCACACATAACCACACTGTCCAACAATGCAATATACTATACACCCTTTGGGAGCTCTATGGGAAGCTCGAATGCATATTGCCCAACTGTACTCCACTCCCGCATTACAGGTGAAAACGGCTGGTCCAGACAATTTGAAGGGGTAACTTGTTTAAACATCTTGAAGAGGCCACGAAATCTGTCCGCAAATATTGCAGCTAATGTGGCCAATGGCAAATCACATGGAAATGGCCATTGAAATATAGTATCTACTTGTAATCAGTGCAAGCTTAATTAATATGTGTTTTTCCTTTTAAGAAACCATTTACTAATTCCAAAACAATCTAATCTGCATGGTCATAAAAATATTGTACTTACCTATAATTAGTGCATGCATGCATCATGAGTAATGAATATATGTGTTTTTAAGAAGCTATATGAGAGAAGAATTCACCCAATTCTTGGGAAAATTAAAACAGGCGCTCAACAAAACTTCAGGTCTGTTTCTTAAGGAATTATAAAGGATTGTCTAGTTCTTCACCTCGCATCATGACCCCTTGTACCCATCCATTTAAATTTTCACCCTTTTTCCCTTTAACATTCGCCAAAGCCAAACTATCAATACCAGTGCTGCCCACGTCCATGGTGGTGTGTTGCTTTGTGTGGTTGTATATAAATCGTACTCGGAAGTACTGGGCATATACACATGACGTTCAAGTACAAACAAGCCTACAAGTACTAAACGTATCTGTCAAACTCCGAGTACATGGAATTGTGTATGTGAGTACGAGTGTAAATGTACATTTGAGGCGCGTGGTGACATAGGGAGCTAAGCGCCGAAAATAAAAAACGGAGAAAAACGCGATCAAAGTTTTGCGACTTTCAGAATGTGATATCTCCGGAACGGATTAAGATAGAAAGCTCATTTATGTCTTAAATGAAAGCTTAGGATGTCTACTTTAAGTCTGCCATAACATTTAGCTTGTTATCTTAACACTTTCTGAAAGAGCAAACTAACATGACGCTTAGTTCCCGCTCCTGACTCACTGGGGACGCGACAGACCCGCACATGTTAAGGGCGATTTTACCTTCTCTTTTCCGTTATTTTTGACCTTGTTGGTGTCGGCGTTTAGTACTGGCGGTTACAATCTCTGGAACTAGAGGCTTGGGAGAAGATAATGCTATAATGGTACTTTGTTCTGCTTCCCACTTCAATGTGGGACAAGAGAAAATCTGGCGTTTAGTTCCTGGGTTGAGACCCGGCGCGCCATGACAAACCTTCATACGCCGCGGGCTATATACCCTTCTCTTTCCCGCGATTTTCGACTATGTTGTAGTTGTCGGATGGTTCTGGCAGTTACATCCTTGGAAAGTAGAGGCTTTGGGGAAGAACATGATGTACTTAACTCAATTTCGACCTGGGTGGCGCTTAGCTCCCTATGTCACCACGCGCCTCATTTACAGTCTCCAAAAACTGTCGGCATATTTTATGAGATGTTGCACCATTGTGATTATTTACCTCTAAATACCCTACATGTTTGAGATGGAGTAACAGTGGCGATTGAAGTGGACTTTATTATTTAAAGCTTAAAATCACAATGGTGCCATTATCTCCTAAAACATGCAATCACTGTAACACGCGACAGTGCTGACGAGTGTACATTGCCAAGGAAAACCACACACACACACACACACACACCTCTACACGATAATTATTCAGCCTTAGCTTTTCCCCACAATTATCATCTGACTCTCCATGATGTGACCTCACCCTACCTGACACCCCACCCAACAATTTCAAGAGTTCCCTCCCTACTTCACCACACACACACACTCACTCACACTTATCTATTCTTACTATGTATATAATTATGTGAAGACTGAAGATGTAAATTTATGTATATAAGATGTATATAATATACATATAGTTTACTTTAAGTCTAAGAGATGCTTCCGTTGTAATTCCCATTCATGAATAATCACCAATTTATTATGTATTGTGTACTTTAAGAGATGTTTCAATTGTAATTGTAATTCCCATTCATGATTAATCACTATAATTTAATATATATTTTCAGCTCTTTGGCTGCCAAATCAATAAACATTTTATTATTATTTTTAATATTGTGCATAACCATATGGAGCAGTGTGTAAGCGAGTTGCGATGTTTGAACAAGTTACCCCTTCAAATCATCTGGATTAGCAGTTTTCACCATTAGTGCGGGAGTGGAGTACAGTTGGGCAATATGCGGCCTGGTCCGGGCTGCATATTTAGAATTACTTAGAATTGTTTCAATTACAATACAAGTAAAATTGCTTTCCTTCTGTAAAATACACAATTGCAAGTTCATGAATGAAAGGCATTGACTCCAGCAAACAAATGAATATATTTAACTCAATAGTACATCTGCTCATAAAAGTAGATAACATATTACCAAGAATAGTCAAGCATTTTCCAAAACACACTACACTCTTGCAATTCACAATACACTTTAGCCAAAATAAGAAATATAATGGCATAAACAAAAACAGCCTCCTAATGAGTCCACTATCTTTTCACATTTTGATCTCTATTTTATAGACCTGGACAATTGCCTGACTCACGATGCTCATTTCTGCCACACAAAAGGCTTTGAGACTAAAAATTTCTTTGTTAAACACCGTCTCTCTGCTATTTTCTAGTCTTCTCTAAATCTAACTCTAACTTCAGTTATTAATGAAAAGGCAGGCTTGAGGTTTCCAATCCTTAGTCCCTATGCTTTGTGGTCACGCAGGGAGGATGAGGTTGATATTTTTTCTGCCTCATCCATAATGCATATAATCATGATGCTCCATTTGTTCGGAAAATGAATATTATTGCTAGCAACCAGTATACAATAAGGTGAATTAATGGAAATTTTGCTTGACTTTAAACACTAGTTGTTGTTTTTGTTGGTTTCTCAAACTGCCCCGTGGAGCAGCTACAATTCACTGGTTGCATATTCCGAAACTGTTGTTAATTTCGGCACCATCTAAATTATCAGCCAATCAGGCGCTTTTCTCTCGTCATGACGTCACCTCCGATTGACCAATCACACTCTTCCAAAGGTATGACGTCATCGCGTCGTTCACTCCAACGTATACGATTACACCAATTATTATTATTGTGCATAGTAATACTAATAATGATTATTATAATACATTATTATTATGATACATAAATATCAGCCAAAGAAGTACACTCTCGAGCATAATGTCTGATCCATGGAGGTCTGATCCTATTTTTATTTTAGTAATTGCCGCCATGACGTATCTGGCATCTGCTACATGCGCCACAGACCCAGAGTTGCCAATTGATCCATTTTGGAGCTAGATTCGGCACTTTATAGAACAATATAGCTCTTACAATTTGGCTTTAGTCCCATTTGACAGCTGCTTTTCTGTGTTTTTGTTGCGCATTTCTTGGTGGTTTTAATTATTTCAGAGTCGTGGCATAATAAAGAGTAATAAATAAATAACAATCAGCGCCTTAAAAAATTCCAGTTGGCAACTCTGCACAGACCGCAGTTCTCGGTGCAGTTGGTGATTTGGTGCAAATTGCCAGGAGATTGAATAATTCTACAAAGATAAAGGACTTCGATGTTCCATGATGTTGGTTATAATCAAAGGGAGAGACAACACAAGACAGACCTTAGTTACCACCATTATTTCACGACATAAATGAGGTACAGTAACGAGCACTAATAACTATTTAGGTTTGCTTGGAATACCTAGAGACCATAAATAAATGCACAATAAGATCTCAATTGGAATTATAGTACTTCGTTGGTGAATTGGACTGTTCAAAGCTTCAACAAAAGCTGTATACCTTAGTGCTGGAAACTGTATAATGGAAAAAATGACAACTGTCATAAACGAATGCAATGTTTTTAGCTCCGGCCTCAGCCGAGAGCTCTAGGTCTTATCGTAATTATTGTTCTTGTTGTTCTTGTTGTTGTTGTTCTTCTTCTTCTTGGGGCGACAACTTCTTAAAATGGTTCAACTGACTCACTCACTCACTCACTCTCTTCCTCCCATCCATTTTCTTTTACCGAAATTGAATAATTTTTTCAACCGAGGGGTTCACCCTCAATAAAAAGGGTTCATTTTCAAAATTTCAATATAGCCATATGAATACGAAAATCCAGATAAAACATAATTAATATTTTTGAGACCTTTACATATGGATATTTTATTACTTCACTTGAATCATTAAGGTTTTCCTTCATGTTCTTGTTATATTAGTTATTTTTCACGACGAGGATAAGCGCGAGTCATTAGTTAATCGGAATATGACGTCATGACACAAGGGAAGCTTGTGAGGCGTTCATTTTTTATTGGACTGACACATTTTTTACTATAATGTTAATCCTCTACCATTATTCTGTTTGTAACCAAAGAACCAAGTAAGTATGTAATTAAATTAATGAGGTATGAAGAAATAAATGATCACTTCTACCGTGAATAAGTGCAATGTCTTATAACAATAAAAGCAAGCTATGACATCATACCTTTCGGGGTGTGATTTTTTTTCAATTAATTGCGCCGTAGCGTCAATCAAGAGGCATGCAACTATACTTACAAGTAGACAGAATCAATGAGAATCAAATTACTACACACACACATACATATCTTGATAACATAGCAGAATGAAGTAGTACAAGCACGCAGACAAACAATTACATTATGACCTACTTAAATCCACCAAATCGAGGGTGGCGTACCAGAAGCTCCTCCAAACCCTGATGATTCAACAGGTGTCGACAAACCACATCAAGTGTCAGGCCCCGGGGCAGTAAGTGTCGGACAGTGGGGCAGTAAGTGTCGGACAGTGGGGCAGGCCAGGCAGTACTGCTCTATGGTGTTAGCACGAGGCACTCGACACAAGTGACACTCAGTGAAGGGAGGCTCACCCTGCATCCCAGCAACCTGCCATGGTGGACGGTAGCCAAGCTTCAAACGAGCAGAGACTACATTGTGCCTTTGAACCATGAGGCCTCGGTGACGGTAGGAATACTTGTGACGGCAGACAGACTTCGCCGTACAGGAAGGAGAGCAGTGGAGCGGACTCTAGATAGATAACATGTCAGGGAGAGAGGACGTCCAACACCACGAGGAGGCAGATGGCAGGCTTCCTTTGCGAGTCTGTCAGCTGTACCATTGTGTTGTAAATCTACATGGGATGGTACCCATAAGAATTTGATAGTCAAGTTACGATGACGTAATAAGGCCAAAAAAGATAAAATCTGCTGAATAACAGAAGAGTTTGTGGGCTGAACACTATTGAGGGAATGAAGGGCAGGTTTACAGTCACAACAAATGGCAGTATTCACTCCACGTTGACAAACAAGACTAACAGCATCCAGAATAGCATACAATTCACACAATGTTGAACTGGAGTAGTTACAGAGACGACAGCCAACCCAGCCCCCTGGAGGTGACTCCATATCAGGTGAGAAAACGGCACAACCCACTGCATCATCCATTTGCAATGAACCATCAGTGTAGAGGCAGTATGGATCTGTGATAGGAGGACGTCACTGTTTCTATGTGTTCCAGAGCCAACTGTCACTGTAGAGAAGACAGTTCCGACTTGGAAGTAGGTGTAAAGCTCACATCAGGGGTTGGTAGCATACACGGAGGAGGCCCTGGGGGGATGTCTGAAACCATTATATCTATATTAAGACTACGGAGCATAGAGGAAACAGATCTTAAAAGAGTACATCCAGCAGGCAGTATGGGAGGGACAGGATAGTTTGGTTGAAGAGAAGCTCTGACTAACTGAGAGTAATGGGGTGAAAGGTGTGGGAAATGGAGGCACTTGACAGTAAAGCAAGTAACATTAGAATGAATTCTCTCCACTAATGGGGGAAGGCACAATTCACGCTGCATGTTCACTAATCTGGTCGACATTGGACAGCCAAGAATTATCCTCATTGCTCTATTCTGAAAATTTTCAAAGTTTCAAGAGTAGCCCTGGGAAGTTGAATTAGAGCAGTGGAGAGGTAATCAACAACTGAACGGATAAAAGCAATATAGATGGTCCTGGCTACTGGGATGGAGATACCTGAGGAGTTGTTAGAGAGCCATTGAAGTGGTGTAAGTCGGCGCTGTAGACGACCTGACAAGTCCTGAACAATAGGATGGTCTTGAGGTCTGGCAGGAACAATTGGCCAAATATTGACTGGCGCACCCAGGTAACAGTACTGGGAACACATGGGAATGACAGTCCCTCCAATGGTGAACACTGGCCGAGCTTGAGGAAGGCGGCAGGTGAATATTCTACTTTTATCTGGTGAGACAATAATACCGCAGGGAGAGGAGGCAACACTGAAGGAGTCAAGAAACCTCTGGAGATCCCTTGGTGAGGTAGAATAAACACAGATATCATCAGCATAGCACGTAATTGTAGTACCAGGAATATCAGGGAGAGAAGTAAGCAGCCGATGCATCAAAATATTAAATAAAAATGGGCTGAGAACACCCCCTTGAGGCGTACCAAGTCAGAAACTGTGCAAAGGACTGAGCGCACCACTGAAAAACACACGGGAGGTCCTGTTACTCAGGTAACCCCGAATCCACCGTAGTAGATTACCCTTTATTCCAAAATCAATCAGTTGATCCAAAATGACGTCTCCATTAGCAACATCGAAGGCACTTTGAAGGTCAATGAAGGCCACCACACTGTCCCTGGAAAGGCGAGAGTACAGGTCGACTAAGCAGTGGTGTGTGCTCTGCTGGGGAAGAAAACCAAACAGCCATGGAGAAAGGCGATCCTGCAGTCTGTACATGAGACGCTTAAGTAAGATTCTCTCCATAACCTTACAAAAACAGGAAGTAAGGGAAATTGGCCTGAACTTTGCAGTGCCGGGCTTAGGGAAGGGTATTATTGTGCTGCTGGTCCAGGCTCGTGGTACACAACCATCACGAAGACAAAGATTGTACAGTTGAAGTAAGGGGTTCCCAGGAACTTGTTGAAGTAGGCGCAGCACAGCATAAGTAATACCATCATCACCAGGGGAAGAAGCTTTACCCCGGGAGAGAGCACGGCATAACTCCTCTTCAGTTATCTGTTCTGTATCATCGTCATCATCTTGCAGCAGAGTAGACATTAGACATAGCCGATGTATAGCAGCACGGGAAGCGAGTACATCTTGTATGTGGATGGGTAGACTGGCTGGGGTAGATTGTTCTGACCAGGCATCAACAAGTTGTTTGGCATAGTTGGTGGGAGTGTGATGACGAGCAGTGGCAGGCGTCTTTCTAACAACCTGAAGAATTAAGTGCCACATAGAAGCCACACTTGTTTGCTGGTTAATACTGTCCGTGAACCACTGCCAAGACTCAGTGTGAACACACTCCTGCAGGGCAACTAAAGCTTCCCTAGACATCTGGTAACGATGGAGCAGGTCAGGAGTTGGGTTGGCTTGAAATAATAGGCCATCACGTTCAGCCTCCTCCTTTGCCTCCTGTATACGTGCATCAAGCGTCCAGGAGTGGGCAGTATGGCGATGCTGGAGGTGTGGGCGGGAGACATATAGCCTATAAAAGTCATGAGCAGCAGATACAAGATCAGAGTACAGCTGTTCAGCTGATGATATATCAAATGTAGGTAATACATGGGCCATAAATAAGATGTAATTCGGGCAATATTTAGGGGGCACAGTAATATGCAAACGAGTAGCTGATGCATTTAACCCAGCAGGGAGAGAATAATGAAACCGAAGAGCGATGTGATCAGAGAATAAGTCTGGCACTGAGGAGCACTGGACCCGAGATGCTATCAGGCCAGACGAGAGGATGTAATCCAGAGTACCTCCCCGGCAATGACTGGCACCACCAGTGTCCCAGCATGTCAGATGATGCTTGAGGATATATGTAAGGAGACGAACACCATTACGATTAATAGAGCCAGAACCATCACCCAAATCAGAATGCAGAGCATTAAAATCTCCCATATACACCATACCACGCACTGTTGAAGAAGGAAGAGCCTCAAGAGTGAGTCTAGCTGGGGCAGAATAGACATTACATAATTGGAGTACTCCATTCCCAGGTAGAACCTCAAATAGCTGAAAGGTCATGTCAGGATCAGTGGAGGTACGGAGAAGACGATGTGGCAAGGATCTATTTATGTAAGTCAGGAGACCATTCCTTACCAGATAAACATATGGCACATAACCTGAGAGGGGAAGAGCTTGCCCAGCAGCGAGTGGCCGTCCTGGAAATGCTTCCTGAAGAAGAATAACACTGGGATGATGACGAAAAACATATGCCTTGAGATGAGTGAGCTTAGCATAACTGGTGATACCACATACATTCCAGGAGATGACATCAAGCCGGAACTCACTAGCGAACTTTGTATTTGGAGGAAGAAGTCCGGTGAGATAGTAGATGCACGAGCCTGGACCTGACGTCGAGTACATCCATGCCACAAGCTAACCCCTGGCTGAAGGCATCGTGGACACTTCCATCCAGACGTATCCCCAGGAGGTGAAGACTCAGAGGTGGAGGTAGCAGGACGTGATCGTTCACCCCTGACAGGACACGTCTTGGAATCATGTTCCTCGGCACACCATGCACACTTCGGCATGGCAGAACAGTACCGGGAGATATGCCCAACTCTCCAGCACCTGTAGCACCAAGGCTGGTCATTATTAAGTTTCTTCACCTCACACGGTGGAAGACATGGGAGGAAATCAAAGGAAATCTCATTTGAAGGTGGATCAGGTTGACTCCAGACAACAACAATACGGCCAATGGGGGAACCATCTTGGAAAATCCGACGGGCAGAGTACACACCAGGGTATTCCTTGGCAAGTTTCGGGTCAACATCAATAGGATAACGGGTGAGGATATAGCTGGGGAACTTACAAGGCCTCTCGGGTGAGTCTTCAAGAATGAAAGCCAGAGACAAAAATTCACCAGCCTTGACTCTATGAATAATGTCCTGACGCTTCCTAGAGATGTAGATAAACCGGGAGGTAACAGCAGCCATCTTGACTTCAGCTAGTTCCCGCTGAAGCTGGAAGGCCCTGTTGACATCAGACAACCAACACAGCTTTGTGTCTGTAGATGGGTTCCCAGGGAAGGATAGCTTAACATAGGCATTTCTCGAGACAAAAGCAGGAAGGTTGGACGAGGGCAAGGACTTGGTATGCAAAAATGAAACACCTGGTTGAGGCAGAGCAGGTAAATCATACAGTTGAAGCACCCTTTGTAGTCTTGGCAGCTGGAGGCAAACTATCCACACCATCTGAGTCGGACGAGGCATCAACAGGTCGCTTGGTAGAGGTTGAGGAGGTAGAAGGCTGCAACCTGAGCTGCGGAGTGACCGAGGAGAGGGGGGGAGGGTTGCAAGAAGGCAGCTGAGGCCAGTGGTCTTCAATAATAGACTCATCCTCTTCCGACATGACCAAGTCAGCCTCCAGGCAGGAGGCACCATCGGAATCCGCACTTTCGATCTAGCCAGGCAGGGCCCAGATGGGAAGCAAACAACTGAACACACATAAACACACGAACATACACACACAGAACAAGAACTAGCCAAATAAACCACAAACAACAATATCACAAACAAATATATCAGCTGAGTAAGACAGAATATGTGTGAGGATTGAAGTTAAGAGAGGCAGAATGGGGTAGGGGTGGGATGGGGTGGGGTAGGGGTAAATAATTCGGACCGTTACCAGGCAGGAGCAAAGGTGAGAGACGTCCGTCTCCCTTCGCTGCTAGAGGCTGAATGTGAGTGTGATTGGTTAATCGGAGGTGACGTCATGATGAGAGAAAGGCACCTGATTGGCTGATATTTTAGATGGTGCCGAAATTAACAACAGTTTCGGAATATGCAACCAGTGAATTGTAGCTGCTCCACGGGGCAGTTTGAGAAACCAACAAAAACAACAACTAGTGTTTAAAGTCAAGCAAAATTTCCATTAATTCACCTTATTGTATACTGGTTGCTAGCAATAATATTCATTTTCCGAACAAATGGAGCATCATGATTATATGCATTATGGATGAGGCAGAAAAAATATCAACCTCATCCTCCCTGCGTGACCACAAAACATAGGGACTAAGGATTGGAAACCTCAAGCCTGCCTTTTCATTAATAACTGAAGTTAGAGTTAGATTTAGAGAAGACTAGAAAATAGCAGAGAGACGGTGTTTTACAAAGAAATTTTTAGTCTCAAAGCCTTTTGTGTGGCAGAAATGAGCATCGTGAGTCAGGCAATTGTCCAGGTCTATAAAATAGAGATCAAAATGTGAAAAGATAGTGGACTCATTAGGAGGCTGTTTTTGTTTATGCCATTATATTTCTTATTTTGGCTAAAGTGTATTGTGAATTGCAAGAGTGTAGTGTGTTTTGGAAAATGCTTGACTATTCTTGGTAATATGTTATCTACTTTTATGAGCAGATGTACTATTGAGTTAAATATATTCATTTGTTTGCTGGAGTCAATGCCTTTCATTCATGAACTTGCAATTGTGTATTTTACAGAAGGAAAGCAATTTTACTTGTATTGTAATTGAAACAATTCTAAGTAAAATTATTATATTTATGCATTAATTGGTTAGATGGATACAAATATACAAATATTTTTTTCTTTCAAGGCTAGTGACGGGTGGCTCATTAAATATGACTGTGGTTTGCACTAGATCTTACATCACTGAATTAGCAAGCAACAGCATTCGAGGCATCATGTCGACATCCATTGATGTGATGAGGGGTTTGGGTTTTATCAGTGTTGTTGCCCTCGGTATGGGAACAACTTGGTACTACATCTCCTTTATCTGCACGGCTGGTATTTTCATTTATGCCATCGTTGCTCTGCTTGTATTTCCTGAGAGTCCAACATAATACAAGGAAAAAAGGAAGAAGCGAGGGAGATTATTGTGCGTCTCAGAGGTACAAGAACTGGCATAGATAAAGAATTAAAAGAGTTGGAGCTTCTGAATCAGAGGGAGGACGGTAAGAGTGGGTGGAGAGCTCTTCTATCTGAGGATAATCTCAAATCATTGTTTACCATCATTGGTTTGATATTTGTCGTTGGATTATCTGGACACACAGTGATAATGGTGGCTACAACAAGACTTTTGAGTACCACTGTCCCCTCTCTTGATGATAGCATCACTACTTTAATAATCATGGTTGCTGTATCATGTGGAAGTTTGATTCTCATCACCCTTGTGGATCGTATTGGACGTCACTGGTGCTTAAAGATCTGTTTGGCTTTGACGATTGTAGCCTTTACTGTGTTGGGGACGCTAAGCTACCTGCAGGAACCCTCATCCTACCAGGTCAACGTGCTTCCTCCGGTCGCCAATGCCTCTGATGTTATATACAACACAGAGGAAAGGTAATATTGATATAGTTTCTTTACAGCCTATTATCTTCTCTTTGTGTAGATACAAACCACTGCCAAAGATTGTTTATTCAAATTTATGCTAGAATTCTGTTCACTGATGATAACTTCCATTGTAACAAAACCAGAATGCTTCTCTTAACACTTTAGAAATGTAACATTGATATTTGACGGCACAATAGTTAGGTCATATGGCGCCCAAGGAAGAAGGTGATTGAGAGCTGGGACAGTAGGCTCCAAAGGTAACATATGAAAAATGGGACAATGGGGCATTTTCTAAGCTCAGCCACCAGATGTCACTTGGGAGCCTCTCCCCCAATGTCCTCTGTTTACGTATTTCATGTTTTATGTTACTGAAAATTCAGTGAGCATACACATGCATTCAGCATTTATGAACATACTTTTTACAAAGTTCTGCATACAGTTTTTAATACTTTCAATTGATGATTTCATGAAAAAAAAAACATTATAAGTAAATTTTCTATCTCTGCTGGCATCGACAAATACAGGTCGAGTCATCATTATTTTTAATACGACGCAGCACAAGTTTAATTATATTTGATTTACAGACGTAGAAATATATAAAATACTGTGGTACTACTTACTATAACAAAGTATACACAGTGACACGGTGATATACGTATATAGTTATTCTATACAGCGATTCTCGCATACCCACTCTCCAAGTGACTGACATGGCAAGTTAGTCGAGAACGCAGAACCAAACCATAAAAAACAGTCTAGAACTTCAAGCAATGCCTTCCTGGTGTTGTGTGCATCACTGCTCAAATAGACGTAGTGGCCATAAATTTCCAAGTGAACCTGTCCTGAGGAAGCGTTAGATAATTGCTGTTTTTGTTTAGATGGTGCGACCACTCTGGCCAAGCCATAGTTTCCAATGTTCAAATTTTGTTTTCGTTTATTACAAGTTGTTCTATGCCAATTGGTATTTTAAGTGGCATAGATATGCTGCCTATTAATTTCTACTGTCTGTATTAATACGTTTCAAATGAATAGTGTAATTGTTTAAAGACGATAAAACCAACTCCGATACTTGTTAACATGAATACAGTTTAATTTTACATATTATAGTACTTCGAATGAAATGTGTAAACATAAATATTAAATACACTCAATGTATTAATGTGCACAGAAAAGCTCTGTAAAACATGTTTGAAATTTTTTATAAGATGCAGGTGGGGGACTGGCTCACTACTGCCACCTGGCGAGGGCATAGTTTGGAAAATCCCCCATTGGAGAAGTGAAAGCCTCTTATAGTCGCCTCTGACGACAAACACGGATACTGAGGATATGTTCGTAACTTCGTAGCCCCCTACCCAAGCTAGGAGATAGAAATGTAAGACAAATTGATACATTGTTAGATATTGTACAGTTGCAGACATATAAACCAAACACACTTGAATTGTGGCCCCTCATTAAGCATAGGGTATGATGAGACATTGTGTGTAGAGGTGCGTCCTATTCTATGCTGTTTAAAGTGTGTCTGTTATGTGTCCACAATTGTACTTTAGGTGAAGATAGTCTTAATATCACAGTAAATAGCCCATAAGGAAAATGGCATTTGTATGATTAGTAGTGATGCCTTAATCTCCCCAATGAATGTGATTGAGATCCAATTCCCGACGTCACGAACCTAAGTAAAATTGCCACTTTTCACCAGATAAAATAATTGTTAACAACAAAGTTAGGGAAGTGATCTCTTTCCCGTATGATTTCGGCCTCATAAAAATGTATAATTAGAGGTGAAAAACTTTTCTGATTGCTCTCATTTTTTTTTAACATAGGGCATTGTTCTTTCAGAAACATAGTGTTTTTTTTGTTTTAAGCCAAAGGTGTAGGTATGAACTAATATAAATTTTATTAGTTCTGCCAACCCCTGTACTATTTTATGCTTGTAATTGCTATTTTACTGTATGTTGCACACCAATTCTTATCTATGATGTTAATATAATTACTGAATAATAACATCTTAAAGTGCAGATGTACGATGTATCAGTAATTATCGCGGGGAAGATTTTACCAAATTACATCTAACTCGGCCAACACGCTGTTCCCCAACTTCCATATTAAAACCGCTGGCGATCACACGCAACCCTTCAGTTAGTGACCCCGGGAATTGGGATACTTTCTGAGAGATGGTAGAGAATTTAAAACCGGACAGGAAATTATGCTGAATTGCTCAAACCTAACGACGCAAATCGAGGGATAGAAGTTTCAAATTGATTTAATTTCTCAAATAACAAATTATTATTGTAAACGACTAATTAATGTAACTTTTGGCAATATCTATTTATTTTGGTTGTTCCCTTTAGGGGTTACCACAGTTGATAATTCGTCTCCATCTCTCCATGTATTGCATGCCCAGCTGCAGGTAGTCTACATAGGTTCTAATTTAATTAGCTTAAAGTTTTTTATTGTGCTAAACTTCACTTGCTGCAGTCCCTATTTGGCTTGCCTCACTCTTGATTATATATCAGTGTTGAATATACTTTAGTTTACTTCATGATTTATGAACTTCATGCTAACAAGGAGTGCATAATTGGGTCTGCAGCTAAATCATAAGCCTAATGTTTCTTTCCAGTAATACGGGAAGTGTGTCTTTGTCTGCCAAGCCGGTAATAATGGTGTCCTGCTTCATTATCATAGCACTCTGCATGATGCCTTGCCTTTCCATCCCATTGATGCTGAGCGGGGAGTACTTCCCATCCACTGTCCGCTCCCAGGTACTTTTTAATATACCTTACAGACACATACATAGTCCTTCAAAATCTATTTGTGATTTTGTGTTATTTCTTTTCAATGAAGGTGAACAATTCGATGTCAGAGGAAACTGCGCAAATGTGTTCATATGTGATTTGTATGTCCTTATGGGGGACGTTTAGTCATGTAGAAACATGTTGATGTATGCAGAAGGGTGTTGCAGGCTCAAAATGTTGCATGGAGTGACGAGTTTCAAGCTTGGACTACTGTAACTAGGAGAGAGAAAGCTGGCACTGCACTGTCACAACTCACAAGCCTGGAAATGGTGAAGTCCATAGTCTCTCTCCACTTTTCCCGAGATTACATCTGCCACATGTGATGACAGCTCATGCAGACCATCCTTCTTTCATCTTTACAATCTTACAATTGGATGCCTTTCTAGAAGGTCTCATTTATACTTCAGAAGTGATATTTCTAAGCCACAGGCATACAGCAAGACCATTCCAGTACAGCCCAAGGACCACTTTAGGCCAGTGCCCATTGTCTCTTTTCCTTTCTGCTTCCTTGGGTTCACAATTCCATCTTCAAAGAGTGGGCTCCTTAGACACCACCCTGGCCGACCCTTAAGGTCACACAGTCAATACCTCAGACGTTGTATGTGGACGTCAGTCATATGTGGAACACTAGGCACTTCAGAAAATTGGAGACTGTCATGTGACTTGGAGATTACTAAAAGACAGTCGAGTAATCGAGGGTAAGGTGATGTTAATGACATGACAGAATTCTGACAGTCCCCCCTTAACTCCAACCTACCACACAAACCGGAGATACACCAGTCCCTCCTAAAGATTACCACCCCATCATACAAGGTACAGTTCCGAGCATATGAAACGGAGACATGCCAGCCACCGACGAGGTATTGTAGTGCTTCCCTCATCTGGTAACACTGATAGGGTCGGGGCTTCAACAGCAGTCAGATATAGGTTTATCGCTAGTATGATTCGAACATTGTGTTCCTTTCTTCCTGTTGTTGATGTATAATACATGAGCACTATTATCCATTCATACCTAAAATTATAATAGATAAACAGAAATTTGCTTTGTATACATCGTGTAGATTATTGTGTTTATTATAACGAATTGGGATGTATCGTGTGATAAACTTTTGTATGTTCTTTATATAAGAGTAACAGCATATTAAAATTAGTAAATGTTATCATTAGTAGTACTGTAGTTGTTGTAATAGTAATAATAATAGTAGAAGTAACAGTAGTAGTATTTAAAATTATTAGTATTACTATTATTTTTCATTATTATTATTATCATATATTATTATTGTTGTTATTATGCAATATATATTATTATTGTTATTCATTATTGTTATTGTATATATTATTATTATTATATATAATTATTCATTATTATTATATTATTATTATTTCTACTCATTATCATTATTTTTCATTATCATTATTTTTTATTATAATTATTGTTATTATTTTTAATATTGTCGTCGTCGTCACAATAATTATTTATTCTAATTCTCATAAAAATATTGCTGATTAACTAGTAAATTTATTTAAACATAAGTAAACATGAGGAGTAGGATAATACCCTGTCCAACCTCCTTCCTTTTCAACGACTGCCTGAAGTCTGTCTGGCATGTTGATAATGTCACGTCTTACAAGATTAGGGTGGTCTCTGAAAGTTTCTCACACTCGACGAGTGTACATATAGCTACGCCAGGTAGTTTCATGGTCACTCGGCCGCGCATTTAGAGTGACGTGAAGCTGTATCTGGGAAATGATTGGCGGAGATTGTGTAGGGGTGGAGAGACGTTGACCCCATAGTCCCAATAGCAGCCCCATATTCCATACAGCATGATGTCATGCGCAGAACGTACCAGTTTTCATACAAGTTCTCCGACCACTGAAACTACCTGGCGTAGCTGTATATACCTTGCCATCATGGAGAATGTCTCGCTACATGAAGCTGCCGGTTGACAGGTTTACATTATAACAGGTTGATATAATATGATGAGGGAGCCCACGAAGCAGGGGAGAGGGAGTAGGCAATCAGAGGAGGCTTATCAGGGGACGGATGGGCAGTGATAATGCAAAACTACTTGCCTACTCAGGTATCAGTTTTGGCCCTTTCCTGTGGTGTTATCTTATTGAATGTATGTAATATTATGTTTTCTGAATATATATATATATATATATATATATATATATATATATATATATATATATATATATATATATATATATATATATATATATATATATATATATATATATATATATATATATATATATATATATATATATATATAATTATTATTTTCGTGTCTGCAAATAGCCTATCATTTCACTTTATATTATTTTCTTTCTTAGGCTCTGAGTATATGCACAGCAGTATTATCGATGGCAAACTTCCTAGTGGTGCAGCTCTACAGTACCATGGAATCTACCCTCACACTGTCTGGTCTCTACTGGTGTTATGGAGGAATGTCGCTTGTCTCCCTTGTTTACCTCTCATTCTTCATTCGGGAGACCAATCAAAGAAGTGTGGGCTAACAGGTTTATAATTATTCAGGATAAGACAAACAGATTGTTTGTTTTTCCTTCCCTATATTTATATATGGTGCAACAGCATAGCATGTCATAACTTGGAGGACGTTAATTACACCGCCCCACCCCGAAGGGGAGTATTGTTTTCGGTGCTGGATATTTATTATTTATTTATTTATTTATTTATTTATCTGTTCGTGTGTCTGTTTTAGGTCTAGCGTCCACAGTTTTAGCCGTATGATGTTCATTTTTTTTCTATTGATAGATATTCATCATAAAACAAAATGATTAACTTTTGGGCAAAATCGGTCCAAAAAATAAAGATAGCAAAGGGCGAGTGGTCACTGGCATCTTTAAGGGGCGGTGTTGCCATCGAATGATGTCTTGTTCTTTTTATCAACGTCTGTATGGTAGCATGCCAAATTGTACGTAAGTGTGGAGGACCACGGGTGACGACATAAGTTGACAGCGTAGTTTTAAAATTTGCGCTATCCCTAATATGCTTGTTTCGTCTGGCAACACTGAGGGTGAGAACCTATGGACTCCCCCGACCTCGAATGGTCTAGTCAGTGTGACAAGAGCAGTGCTTTTCCTGTAAATACGTAAAAACGACAGTGTCATTATATTTCACATTGTTTTGTTGAACAATGTTATTCTGACATGTTTTATAACGAAATCGGAGCATGGAAACATACTTAGATATGTAAATACTGTAGAGTGAAAAGTTAATTCTGAGTTGCGGTCATTTTGAGCTGGCTACCCATCCTACAGACTCCATTTAGTCTTCACAAGTACATCAGAAGATAGGTAAAGGTTTTTACTTTGTTATCCTGTTACATTAACTCTTGTAGCGTGAGTGATTTACACGCAATTGGCCGCTAAATGTGTTGTTTACATAATGAGCGCAAGTGCTCGAAAAAGCCTGTAATACAGAGGTGACACGTGCCAGAAGATTAATGATTAATGAATGACGTTAAAGGGGAAGGGAAACCCACGTAGAGTATAGCACAAGTGTATTCACAGATCCTGTCAGAGTACCCCTCTGTACAACAGACTAATTGAAATGCTCAAAGTGTATTCATCTGCCTGTTGAGAGTTTTTGAACATTCTTGTGATGGTTAAGGTTATCCATCACTGTCTGGTCAAGGACTATTGGCCGTAACTATATTGCTTTACACAAGGTCTTTGTATATTGATTGCACTGCAAAGAACACCTACGAAACTCTATGTGGTTCTTCCATCATGTTTCACCCTCATACATTGACACATCATGCAGTATTTATGAAATATACTGTAACAGCCAAACAACATACAGTACAATTTGACATGCTACTATGAAGACTATGTTGATTAGAATTATCCAAGGAACTAGTCCTACAAGTTAATACATGCAATACTGTTATACCCTGCATACATGACCCATTTCATTATCCTATTATATAGGACAAATTTTCAATATGTGTGTGTGTGTGTGTGTAAGTAAGGGATGAATCAGAGGTTAGAGGGGGATAGAGTGATGGTGTGGATTGGGAAGCAGCTGAATGTGGATGATGAAGAAGGGGTTAGAGAATTTGTAATGTACATATGTTAGTACTGAAGATGTGATTGTTTGGGGTAGGTAAGATGTCAAAATGGGATTAAAAAGGATAAGTTTGTAAAGCTTTGTTTATACATACGTGAATAAGTTTCCAAAGCCGTCACGAACAAGCGAACTGTCAATAATTGGGAACCTGGAATCCGATTATCATATATTTTATTTGTTGTGATGACCTTCCACGGGTGGCATTATTCCACTTTGTATACTGGCTCGTCATCTCAGCTCCCAGGCAGCCAATCAGCTCCCTGATCACATAGCCAGTGTTATGACGTCATGGAGTGGTGCCAAGTAACATATATATATATATATATCTATATATTAAATATTTATATTTGTTCCTCTTTATTGCTGCCAGTATAATTGCCAATAAAAATAACTGTGCATGAAATAAAACGTTATAAAATCGTGTTTTATGTTTCTTTCTCAAATGGCACACATCTTTACAACAATTGCGATTAGGAATTGCCATGTAGGCTAATAATAGTCATTTTCTAATACAGTAACACTTAATTAATTTACGGTTTCTCGTGGAACCCCTGGTGATGGTCGGAGGAACACACTCATCTCGACTGTTATACCCTAATGTTCATTATAGGCTGTGTATTTATTTTCTACATTCATTTATTATATCATCTTTCATTATAATTATATTGAATGGATTATGATATTTTAGGTTAAAAACACCAGCCACTCTGGAAATGAGCAAATTTCATGAATTGTTCCATATACTCTTAGGAACAGTAAATTTCTTTGGCGTCTTGATATCATGTCAGGCTGTTTGATATATCTGTATTCCCTCTAAAACTGCTGGTCTGATTTCAATAAAACTTTGAAAACATGTTTATTATGTTCTTGGCGTTTTGATATCAAAAGTCATTAAAACAGTTTTATTATGATTACCACCTGCAAGTATAATACCCGACGTTGTCCGGGTGAAGATCCTACAGTTGGTTTTGTCACTAAATTTGCTGTAATTATTTTATGTAAACATATTAGGAGGGTGGGAGGAGTCCATTATCCGGTGTGGTTGCTGGTCCCCCAGAGAAGCAATGCCAGCTTTACAACCACAAAAGTTATCCATGATGCAACTACAGCAGAAGGTGGCATTGTAACAGCCACGATTAAATAGCAAGGCTCAAGTCGCGAATTGAGCTGTAAGGGTACTGGGATCGAACCCAATCCCCATTGATCATTTAAAAAAAAAAAAATCATTGTCCTTAGATTTAGTGTTAAATTTAGGTGTTCAACATTTTGTGGTTTGAATTCATTCCTAAACTGGGCATGCAAGCCAGGCCCGCCTGCATCCTTGATGCTTGAGACCATAGAGTCTATGTTAAGAAAGACATAAATCTTTGGTTGTTTTAAGCTGATAATTTAAAGAAACACATATTCACCAAAAACAAAATTAGACTGAGGACATTCCTGGTCAGAATGGTGTATCATTTGTCAACAATTCGAACCTGGGATCTTTCGGTTAAGGCCAAATAACAGACTTCGTCTTGGGCTGCAGGGGTTGGACCCCCCCCCCCCACCCCATTGGTCATTAAAAAAAATGTAGGCCGAGGACGCTTCCCAGGCTTCACCGATCAAAATAGCGTATTACTTTTTACTGCAGGTCAAATGATGTGGCTGTGCATAGCAGCTAAACAGACAGACAGATAGACACACACACACAGACAGACGGAGTGTTTTATATATATAGTACCAGCGATACCCGACGTTGTCCGGGTGAAGATCCTACATGTGGTTTTGTCAATAAATTTCCCAGCAAGCCGCAGCTGCCGACCTCACCAGAAAAACTGACTGTCTGCGATCACCTATTACTGATTGCATTGGTGTCCAGCTGACAGTCTATTTATGAGGCTGTTTTAAGTGCAAATATAAATAGGCGGTTTTGCCGGTTTCAGCAACACCTGGCAGGCTGGCCGAGTAGCGAATTGGTAACAGCCTTCGACTTGGGCTACAGGGGTACACATTAATGTCTCTTTGACACACACACACAGTCTCTCTCATACACACACAATATCTTTTTCTCTCTCTCTCACACACACATACACACAGTCTCTCTATCTCACACACGCACACATTAATCTTTCTCACACACAAACATTTAATCTCTCTGACACACACACAGTCACTCTTTCACATACACACAGTCTCTCTCTCTCTCTCTCACTCTCTCTTTCTCTCTCTCATATACACACACACTGTCTCTCTTTCTCACACACAATCTCTCTCTCTCTCTCATTTTTACAAACACACACACACTGTCTCCCCTTCATATGCACACAATCTCTCTTTCACAAACACATATTAATCTCTTTCTTACACACAGTCTCTCTCTCTCACACACACAAAGTATCTTTTTGTTTTTACGTTTTGGTATAGCTGTACATGGTTGAGCTAAATAGCATAAAAAACAGCCCACTGTATACTACTGTGCGGCTTAAAGTGCCACTTTTCCTTGTGGCACTATCTTAAAAGCCGCTTTTGAATGTTTATATGTGTTTCATGAGCGTTGGTAATGTTCCTCGCCACCTGTGAGCAGCCACCTTCACTAGTTGAGTTGACAGGTCTTGAATGGAGGGAGCTGCTGCAGTGAACACATGATTGAAAAGATGACTGAATTGTTTAACAAAGTGTGGGAAGAAGAGAGAGTACCCAAGAGATGGAATGAATGTAGAGTGACGTTGCTGCATAAGGGAGGCTGTAAGAGTAAGAATGAGCTTAGAAACTACACACCAATAGCCCTACTGAACACACTGGGAAAGATTTTCAGTGCAGTGTTGAATGAAAGATTGTGCAGATGGATTGAGAGATTCAGAGTGCTGGGTGAAGAGCAAAATGGTTTCCGTAAAGATAGAAGAGCAGAAGATATGTTTGTGGTGAATGAATTGATTGAAAGAAAGAAAAAGGATGGATGTAAGCTATACCTATGTTTCTTAGATATAGAGAAAGCTTATGACAGGGTTGATAGGAAGATGCTATGTAGAGTCTTAGAAAAGATAGGTGTGAGTGATAAATTAGTAAATATTGTGAGAAGTATGTATGAGAACACAAGAGAAATGTACAGGCTGGGAGATCTAGAAACAGAATGGGTAAGAAGTGAGAGAGGAGTTAGGCAAGGATGTATACTTTCTCCAACCCTATTTAGCTTATACACAGAAGAACTAGCTATGAGAACAAGAGGAATGAATGCAGGAGTAAGGGTTGGAGATGACAAGATATTACTGTATGTTACTGTATGCAGATGATGTGATAGTTATGAGTGGAACTGCAGAGGAACTGCAAAGGATTTTGGATGTTGTAGGTGGGTATGGGAGAGATTTTGGTGTGAAATTTAGTAATGAAAAAAGCCAAGTAATGATTGTGAATAGAACAGATGATGAGAGAGAGCATACATGGAGAGTGGGAGAGAATGTTCTGAAACAGACTGATGAATATAAGTACTTAGGTGTATGACTGAGTCCAAGTGGAAGTGAAAAGACAAAGAATGAAAAGATTAGCATGACGAACCAATGGGTTGGACGACTGGCAAGTGCAGCGAGGCTGAGAGCAAGCAAGTATGATGTGGTGAGAGAAGTATGGAAGAGTGTGGCTGTCCCGAGCATTATGTATGGTATGGAAGTGTTTGCATGGAAGGAGAGTGTAAGAAGGCTGAGAACAAGCAAGTATGATGTGGTGAGAGAAGTATGGAAGAGTGTGGCTGTCCCGAGCATTATGTATGGTATGGAAGTGTTTGCATGGAAGGAGAGTGAGATAGACAAGTTAGAGGTGGGACAGAACCGAGTAGCGAGAATGGCACTGAATGCACCAAGGTATGCAGCGACAGCAGCTTTGAGAGGTGATATGGGATGGAGTACATTCAGAGAAAGACTGGTGAAAGCAACTCTTAGATACAAAGTAAGACTGGAACGAATGGAGGATACAAGACTGGCAAGAAAGGTTTATATGTGGAACATTAGAAACGGCAAATGGGGAAAGAAGTGTGAGAGAATGGTATGGTAGTTAGAGGAATTATGCATGAGTGGAAGATAATGAGTAGGAATAGAGAGGGGCTAGACTGGGATGCAAGAAAGTGGAAAAGTGAGATTGACAAAGAAGTGAAATGCCTGGGGTTAAGAAAATGGTTAAATGATATGGAACAAAAGGAAACTCTTGTATATATATATATATATATATATATATATATATATATATATATATATATATATATATATATATATATATATATATATATATATATATATATATATATATATATATATATATATATATATATATAATTATTATGGTATAAGGAGAAAGAATGTCCAGAGTATGTGAAGTGGTATGAGGGAAGTCTGGGTGGTGATCTACTCTTTGGAACCAGAGCACAATGTATGGAGGTGAATGTAAGAAGTTATAGATGGTGTGAATCCCGAAGCAAGGTATACCAGATGTGTGACACAGGAGAGGATGTGATGCTGCCAGGGATGTGAGAAGTAGGAGAGAGACAGAACAGAGATGATGCAGATCATCTTGACTGAAATGGAATGTGATGGAATGGAATTAACAGGGAGAGAATGGATGATATTACTGTTAGGTTTGTGTGAGCAGACCACAGATGAGATGAGATGATTGGTGCTGGGAAAGAATTCTTGGAGAAAATGTGGTATGCAAGATGATGTAGAAAGTGAATAGATATGCGTGGGATTGTATTTTTTTATTTTTTTTTATTTCTGATTTCTATTTACACTTTTACAGGAGCTGCTGATACAAAGGCCAACCCTGGAATAAACACCCGGGGTTCCTGTAACAGCAAAGAGCAAGAGCGACGACGATGGTGTAAACAAAGTGAGAAAACTGTCTCTCACTCTCTCCTTATATTATCATATTCACTTAGAAAAAGAGAGAAGTAACACACACACAGACTGGTAAGAAAAGAGAGAGAGCAAATATGGTAAAAATTTACAATAACGGCTCCAAGTTTTTTTTTTTTTTTTTTTTGTTTGGTGAAATGTTTTACAGCCATTCTAACCAACCTAGACCTAACCCTAACAACCTTCGGTCCTAACCCTAACAACCTTCGGTCCTAACCCTAACAACCTTTGGTCCTAACCCTAACAACCTTTGGTCCTAACCTTAACAACCTTTGGTCCTAACCTTAACAACCTTCGGTCCTAACCCTAACAACCTTTGGTCCTAACCTTAACAACCTTCGGTCCTAACCTTAACAACCTTTGGTCCTAACCTTAACAACCTTCGGTCCTAACCTTAACAACCTTTGGTCCTAACCTTAACAACCTTCGGTCCTAACCCTAACAACCTTTGGTCCTAACCTTAACAACCTTTGGTCCTAACCTTAACAACCTTCGGTCCTAACCCTAACAACCTTCGGTCCTAACCTTAACAACCTTCTACAACATCAGCCCGCGGTGTATACATGAAATTTTATATTGTGACGAAACCAAATCCGAGCCCCAAGTTAAACCTTCATGACGGTATTGTATATATAATTTAACTATTATGTTTGTATATTGACATTAAACTAAATTAGAAGGATTGATTATAAACTTATACCATAATAATAACTGTAGGCTACACATACATACATATTGTGTGCGTTACTTATATATACAAATTTTCCAGGCTGTGTGTACATGGCAGAGACAACAAGAGTGTAAACAACAACAACACCAAGATGGTATTTATAATTATTATAATTGTTATGGTATTATTATTATTAATATTATTAGGTAAATTGGTAAATTTTTACAAGTTGCCACACACAACATTGGATTTCACTGGTAAAAAATATATTTCCTAGAAGGATTTAGTGTGACTACCGGGACCTAACCTGGGCAGACTACCGGGACCTAACCTGGGCAGACTACCGGGACCTAACCAGGGCAGACTACCGGGACCTAACCAGGGCAGACTATCGGGACCTAACCAGGGCAGACTACCGGGACCTAACCAGGGCAGACTATCGGGACCTAACCAGGGCAGACTATCGGGACCTAACCAGGGCAGACTACCGGGACCTAACCAGGGCAGACTATCGGGACCTAACCAGGGCAGACTATCGGGACCTAACCTGGGCAGACTACCGGGACCTAAGCAGGAAACAATATACAGTAGAAATTAGTCAGACCTCACCTGACCTGACCTAACCTCATCTGGACTGGAACACACTACCGGGACCTAACTATAAGAGGTAACTACTGTTATGCAGCATTTGCAGAAGAAATGGTATATAGAAAAGTGATTTGTAATACTGAAATATAAACACTGCTAATAGTAATATTTTTGAAATTGAGTTGTGGCAACTTGTAAAAATATTCTGGTAAATTTACAGAAAAACTGGGTTCACTATATTGTATATTTTTGTATCATTATTCACTATTTTGGACCATTCTAACACACTTTTCATCTATGGTGTTTCTCTCAGAGATGTCCCCGTTTTCTATATATACCCCGTTTTACAAACATAATTTGGAAACTAGTCTGACCTGACTTAACCTAACCTAGACCCTAATAGACTACCGGGACCTAACCTGGATAAACTACCGGGACCTAACCTGGATAAACTACCGGGACCTAACCTGGATAAACTACCGGGACCTAACCTGGATAAACTACCGGGACCTAACCTGGATAAACTACTGGGACCTAACCTGGATAAACTACCGGGACCTAACCTGGATAAACTACCGGGACCTAACCTGGATAAACTACCGGGACCTAACCTGGATAAACTACCGGGACCTAACCTGGATAAACTACCGGGACCTAACCTGGATAAACTACCGGGACCTAACCTGGATAAACTACCGGGACCTAACCTGGATAAACTACTGGGACCTAACCTGGATAAACTACTGGGACCTAACCTGGATAAACTACCGGGACCTAACCTGGATAAACTACTGGGACCTAACCTGGATAAACTACCGGGACCTAACCTGGATAAACTACTGGGACCTAACCTGGATAAACTACCGGGACCTAACCTGGGCAAAGTACCAGGATATATCTGGTGGAAATATCATTATGTGACTGGGGCAAATTCCCAGGACCTAGCCTAATGTGGTAACACTTCGCAAATCTAGCCGAAAATGCAGTTATTCTGTAATAATACCTTTTAGAGACTGTTATATTATGTGGAAATACGTAAAAAAATATAAATCTCATTTGTATACATTTACTTTTGAATGTATTTACTTTGAAATGGGAGCGGGGCTTTCCTAGCCAAGGGGATCTGGTAACACTGTCTGACCGACCTCAGTTAGTCCCTCCGCTACAGAAATATCGTATCTTAAAATTGAAATATCTAACAAAGAATACATTTCACAAGATAATTCCACTGAGTATTGATAAAGGTAACCGAACCCTACCTAACACAACCTAACATAGCCAGTAGTTCACCAGAGCAGAAAATGGCAATATTACCTGAAATTAGTAAGCATCTTTCTTCTATGTGGCTCTTATCAACAATTACGGTATTCATCTCAACTATTGCCATTATGTAGCAGTGTTGCCAGATCTCATTACGTCCCAGTATTTTGACCCGGTCAGGCCATGATGCTATACCATGGTTCGTTCCCGGTAGTTTGCCCAGGTTAGGTCCTGGTAGTTTGCCCAGGCTATTTCCTGGGAGTCTGCTGTTATCTAGGATAGATAAGGTAAGGTCAGGTTAATTTCACAATTGCCAGAAAAAATTGCCATAAAAGAAAAGTGTATTAGAATGTTATAAATTAGTGGGTAAAGAAGATAAAAAACATCGTAATACCAACTGGCAATAGAATAGATATTTACCTAAGTGTCTTAGAATGTTACAAATTAGTGGGTAAATATAATATAAAATGGCAATAGAATAGAGAATTACCATTATTACTGTACAGTTGACACATTATACCATGTTGTGACTCTTACTGTAGTTAACTCTCATTTTACACTTTGATATTGGGTGTGTAATGAAACTGTGTACATAAAACCCTCATTGTACAGTACACTTGTATATCGGGTGTGTAATATAGTGTACAATAAGTGTTTACAGTACATACATTCATTACACACACTATTTCACATACATAATGCCAGTGTAAAATGAGAATTAACTGTATTTATATATACATTTCTCACATTATATCTCCCTCCCTCACTTGACAAACATCCCGTGACTCCTTTTTAGGGTAAAAGTATAGAAATACTCCGTTCACTACATTGTATATTTTAGTATCATTACCCACTATTTTGGACTATTCTAAGACACCTTTCATGGTATTAGTATAGAGAAGTACTTCATTCACTGCATTGTATAGTTTAGTATCATTACCATACCCACTATTTTGGACCATTCTAAGACACCTTTCATCTATGGTGTTTATCTCAATGATGCCTCGTTTTCACTCCCAATACAAACATGGGGGACCCGTGGGAATGGGCATGGATTCTTACCCACAAATGCCAAATCTCCAAGATAAGGCATACTGTATTCAAATAGTTAATTTGGAAATTAGTCTGACCTAACCTAACCACAGTGTTGCCAGATGGCGCAGGTGAAATTTAAGTAGAAATGTGAGGAAAAATCCAGTAGATAGGGGTAAAATTTCGGTAGACATACCCGACAACATATATGCATATATTTAATGAAAAAAAAAGAATTTTTTTGTATGTAACAAAAAAAAAATCAATGTATTTAAAAATTAAATTAGATTACGAAGCTTTCTATATGCAATATTTTATTACAATTGCTGGTAAAAAAACAAAACAAAATATTTTTTTTTTTACCAAATAAAACTTTCATTTTCATACGGCTTCATACGGGATTGTGACAATAACTTAAGACCTTAGACTATTAACCCCTGCAGACTGGATCACGAGATAGACCGTCATACGGTAGAAACCGGGTCACGACATAGACCGTCATACGGTAGAAACCGGGTCACGAGATAGACCGTCATACGGTAGAAACCGGGTCACGACATAGACCGTCATACGGTAGAAACCGGGTCACGACATAGACCGTGACAGCGATTTAACGCTATTTCGCGCCCTGTACGGCTAGTTTTTCTTGTCGTTGGACATGAAAATACACTCACAATATCGATCCGCTACCCACTCAGTCGATTCTGGGAGCCCACGATGGCTGGGCGATTTTTAAGTAATTGCCCTTGTCCGAATTTGTGCTCTAACGATCGTAAGACAATACTGTAGTGAATATATGTACGTGAGTGACACCATGATATTCCTACAAGGTTACAAATTATTATTTAGTGTATAGACCATGACACACGATACATAATGGGGTAGTAATAAGAAAATAACACCACAAAACACACCCATACAGGCACAATTGATAGTAAATATACGTGTTTCCTTCGGTACAAGTCGGTTTGTTTATCATTTTCTAAGCGACAGTTTCACGATGATATATTCCTACAAGTGTTCATACTATTTTTAGTGTTGAAATCATGACATATGATACATAATAGTAGTAATACGAGTGAGTTGACAATGGAGTTACGTGGGAAACTGGACACTAAGCCGTGGTCGAGTCTATCCCACGCGTAGACACAGACACACTGCAGATTCGCGCGCAGACATGGTCTACTTCAACTCGCCCTATCTCCACAACTATTCATCGTACAGCCCTCCCGATGGTACCATTGGAAAGAGGAAGAGTTGAAGGTAAGGGTGGAATAATTTTGAAGTCAGTACACTATATAGGTTAAGAGTGTGAGCGTTGTGAATATAGGGAAAATCGAGGAATTTTGACGCTAGCGGCAGGGTAGAAATGTGGAGGCAGGGACCCCACCCTCCCGGTCTGCAGGGGTTAATACAGCACAACATTAATCATCAGCCTCCTCATCATCAGCTGCGGTTTTCTGCTCCCAATTTTTCCTGTATATTTCTGTGTTCATTCTTTTAAGCATTTCTTTGCTTATTTCAAAATCATGACAGTTATGATTTGCTATCAGTCTTTTAGTGTTAAGCATTCCACTAATAGTTTTAGTTGTTAGCCTGTTTCTTAGTTTTGTTTTCATACGATTGATGCTTGAAAACACTCTCTCCACTGTTGCACTCGAGTGCGGCAAACACAACAAATTAAGCCTGAAAGCAGAGAGGTGCGGGCAGGGTTCATCTGGGTGCGGATACATTGGCTCATTATCACCTGTTTTTGTGTCACGCACTTTTACCCAAAACTGAGTTATGTTGAGGTCACAGCTCTCTGAGCTCAATATATCACTGTTTCTGAGCAACCTCCATTCTATATCTATAATTTCTGCAAAGTTTCTGTAGAACCTATGAAAATTCAGTAGAATTCATAAGTTTTTGTGGAGAAACTGACAAAATTCAGTAGATTACGGCAATAATTCGGGATTTCTTGAGATTCATCAGAATTTCAGTAGATCTCATGATATTTCGGTAGATCTGGCAACACTGCCTAACCAAGACCACAGCAGGCTACCAGGACCTAACCTGGTGTAAACTGATGAAAACTATCAAAAACTGACTGGGAAAAATTGAAACATGAAAATAATTTAATTGTAGTGAAAACATTGAGAACGTAAACAAAATTAATCGTGTCTCTCAACTCAAAACCCTCGTTATCCAACAATTCCCCCCCATGATTCCATAGGTCTTTCAGAATATGGATTATCACTATAAACAATAGAAATACCAGTAAGAAGTTTATTATAAAGGCAGAACCATGGTGAAATGTGTGTTTTCCCCCACCCACCCATAACCCCACATTGGTAAGAAGTGTATTATAAAGAGAAACACCATAGTTGAAAAGTGTCTTAGAATGGTAGTGATATTGAAATATACAGTATAGTGAATGGAGTACTTCTGTACTAATACCCTTTTTATTATTACAGTACTCCTACAGGTACCCTGGATAATTGGATTACTGATTAATTTCCCAGTTGTTTGTTTACATTGGTGATAAGCAAGGGTGGCAGTATGGTATGGTATGGTACGGGATTACGGTACTGTATGTTCATTTTTAATCTTAAAGTACGGTATGAAATTACAGTATGATAATTCTTGTTAAGTACGGTACGATAATTCTTGTTAAGTACGGTACGATAATTCTTGTTAAGTACGGTACGGTACGGTACGAAATTACGTTAGTTTTTCGTGCCTTTTCCGTACTTTTTTCGTACCCTTTTCATACTTTATTAAGAATTGAATATACATTCCACTGTCCTCTGTCAAGAATAACCTAATATCCGGATGAAAAGGCAATGAAATTATTTTCTTGACAAACTTTCTACTTTTAGGTTTAACCCTCATTTAGCACATGTGTGTGTGTGTGTGTACAGTCAGATCACACCAATAACACCTAATTAGTGCCTGAAAAACACCGATATTTGCGTGACATTGAAATACATGTATATAGGGTTAAGTGGTGCCGCCACCCCAGAATTTTGACCCAGATTTCCCATTTGAGGCTTTCCTATCACTACTGGTAATTATTAGATTGTCAAACGTAATACAATAATCACTTTAAAGAAGTTAAAAAGTTGCTTGGTGTGATAATTGTTCTGTGGCTATGACGGACATGCTACTGGGGCATTTGTACTCCGTCCTTGCACCACTCTCCACCATTGTAACAATATTTTCCTTTTCCTGAAGCGAGTATGCACGATAGTAACATTCCTGGAGACGTTGCGTTATTAAAAAACACGTTATATAAACTTAATTTCCCCATAAGAAACAATGGTAATAGTGGGGGTTGCATTCCTGGACAATGGTTTCCACCACTTCTCCCTCACTCCTTCCCCCCCTACCCTCAGTCTCTATTCACCCTAGCCCATGGTCAAGGGAATATAGGCCTAGCATGCATTGTCACCTTGTGTGTGACTCGCTCGTTTTTAGTAATTACGAGTTAACCACCAGCTTCAACACTCAATCATGTCAGGTGGTGCATATACAAAATGGAAAGCCATATCCTTCCATATAAAGAAGGAAGTTATTTCTCGGACAGAGAATGGAGAAGGAAGGATACACCAGAGTATGCTTAATAAAATGTAAACAAACGATATCACGCTATTTCCCCCCTTTCCCCTACCACCTCCACCACTACCACGCATGCTGACGACTCATTTCAGTCATGAGTCATCTGCGAAAACCTTAATACAAATTGTTATATGCATTTAATATGCTTAATACGAATTGTAAAACTGTATTTACATTTGTCAAGTAACAGTACAGTACATTTCTCTTCACTTTAACACTCGTCACTCCACTCTCCCTCCTCACTTTGAGTGGGTGAGCGTGGCTGCGTTAAATCTAACAAAGAGCGTAATTTAATCGTATCCCCCCTATACGTTACACAGCGTTAAATAAAATAACGCATGACTCAAAATCGCGTTATTCGAGTCAACTGTATACATTATTTGAGAGAATCTACACTATTTTACAGAAAGTGGGTATCTATTCGAAGTTGCCGTTATTTTGGAAGTCGTTATTGGTGTGAGACTACTGTACAGTTGTCTTCTTTTCTTATTGTAGACAGTCGCTGTCGTGTTCAGTTCATGTCCAGTGGCTCGGGAGTCCTTTAATAAAATGCAAAGTTTAATAAAATGCATATAACAATTTGTACAGTATTAACCCCTGCAGACCGGGAGGGGGGGTCCCTGCCTCCACATTTCTACCCTGCCGCTAGCGTCAAAATTCCTCGATTTGCCTTATATTCACAACGCTCACACTCTTAACCTATATAGTGTACTGACTTCAAAATTGTTCCACCTTACCTTCAATTCTTCCTCTTTCCAATGGTATCATCGGGAGGGCTGTACGATGAATAGTTGTGGAGATAGGGCGAGTTGAAGTGAACCATGTTTGTGCGTGAGACAGCGGTGTGTCTGTGTGTACGCGTGAGTGCGGTGTGACTGCGGCATGGGAGTTCAGTTTCCCACCCAAGTCCCTTGTCAACTCACTCGTATTACTACTATTATGTATCGTATGTCATGATTTCAACACTAAAAATAGTATGAACACTTGTAGGAATATATCATCGTGTAACTGTCACTTAGAAAATGATAAACAAACCGACTTGTACCGAAGGAAACACGTATATTTACTATCAATTGTGCCTGTATGGGTGTGTTTTGTGGTGTTATTTTCTTATTACTACCCCATTATATATCGTGTGTCATGATCTATACACTAAATAATAATTTGTAACCTTGTAGGAATATCATGGTGTCACTCACGTACATATATTCACTACGGTATTGTCTTACGATCGTTAGAGCACAAATTCGGACAAGGGCAATTACTTAAAAATCGCCCAGCCATCGTGGGGTCCCAGAATCGACTGAGTGGGTAGCGGATCGATATTGTGAGTGTATTTTCTCGCCCAACGATAAGAAAAACTAGCCGTACAGGGCGCGAAATAGCGCTAAATCGCTGTGACGGTAGGTGCAGTTGCCCGGTTCCTTACGTAAGACGGTCTATCACGTCAACCGGTCTTTAGGGGTTAACTTAACCAAACCTTACCTTATTTGACCTAACCTAACTTAACCTTACCTAACCTAACCTAGACCACAACAGACTATCGGGACCTAACTGAGGCAAACTACTGGGACCTAACTGGACATAGGCTATTTTTGGTGCTACAGAATATTCAGTAAATGTTCAAATCTTCAAATGATTTATGACTGTTATTGTTATTGTTTCAGATATGAAGTAACACTGTAGTTGGCAGCCCTGACACCAATAACAGTGTGGTTGGCAACCCTGACAACAGTAATAACCAAGTGGTCATATTGGTGGCAGAATAAAGCTGTGTTAGTGATGGAGATGGAAGGAAGTGACACCATCAATGTTGTCAGATAAGAGAAGTGTAACAAGTTGGTCTGTCAACATTGTGGTCAAAAGTATCGTCACAAAAGCAGTCTCACTCACCATTTGTTGACTCATACTGGAAAGAAAATGTTTATATGTGATGAGTGTGGTAAAGAGTTTAGTAGGAAATCTGAACTTAAGCAACACATACTTATACACACAAGAGTGAAGAAATTTGAATGTGGTGAATGTGGTAAAAAGTTTCGGACAAAGCATGAAGTAAAGCTACACATACTTATGCACACAGGAGTGAAGGACTTTGAATGTGAAGAATGTGGTAAAAAGTTTCGGACAAAGAGTGAGCTAAAGACACACATACTTATACACACAGGAGTGAAGGACTTTGAATGTGAAGAATGTGGTAAAAAGTTTCGGACAAAGAGTGAGCTAAAGACACACATACTTATACACACAGGAGTGAAGGACTTTGAATGTGAAGTATGTGGTGAAAAGTATCAGACAAAGAGTGTTCTAAATCAACACATACTTATACACACAGGAGTGAAGAAATTTGAATGTGATGAATGTGGTAAAAAGTTTCGGACAAAGCATGAAGTAAAGCTACACATACTTATGCACACAGGAGTGAAGGACTTTGAATGTGAAGAATGTGGTAAAAAGTTTCTGACAAAGAGTGTGCTAAAGACACACATACTTATACACACAGGAGAGAGGAACTTTGAATGTGAAGAATGTGGTAAAAAGTTTGTGACAAAGGGCGATCTAAATAAACACATACGTATACACACAGGAGAGAGGAACTTTGAATGTGAAGAATGTGGTAAAAAGTTTGTGACAAAGGGCGATCTAAATAAACACATACGTATACACACAGGAGAGAGGAACTTTGAATGTGAAGAATGTGGTAAAAAGTTTGTGACAAAGGGCGATCTAAATAAACACATACGTATACACACAGGAGAGAGGAACTTTGAATGTGAAGAATGTGGTAAAAAGTTTGTGACAAAGGGTGTATTAAAGCAACACATACTTATACACACAGGAGAGAGGAACTTTGAATGTGGAGAATGTGGTAAAAAGTTTGGGACAAAGGGTGAATTAAAGCAACACATACTTATACACACAGGAGAGAGGAACTTTGAATGTGGAGAATGTGGTAAAAAGTTTGGTCTGAAATCTAGACTTAATAGTCATTTAAAAGTTCATACAGGAGTAAAGGATTTTGAATGTAATGAATGTGGTAAACAGTTTGGTTGGAAATCTAACCTTAATCAACATATAAAAGTTCATTCAAGAGTATAGGATTTTGAATGTAATGAATGTGGTAAAAAGTTTACTGACAAATCCCAACTCATGTTACACAAAACTGTTGACACATTTGTGCTGTGGCAATATCATAACCAATGAGGTTAAGAGGTGCGGCCATTGTACACAGGCCACCATCAAACATTGGAAAGGTTTCAAAACATCTCAGTGACCTATCCTTCTTCAGGAAGGGTAGGTAAGTCTCATCCCGCCTCCGCGTGGTAACCTCGGGTCACACCTCCCTAACTTTAATTTATTTTATTGTAAAAGGCTGGAGGTGAAGCTAAAGGGGGAGGCGGTTCCCCACATATAGGTTTTAAAGTTTTTTGTAATGTATAAATTTTAACGACATATATATTATTAAGTGTTTATGTGTAATTTGCTTTTTCTTTTTTAATACTGTGTTGGTTTTTAAATTTGACAATGCTGATGACCCGTGTCCCTCCGGGAATGAGCACTGCGGTAGCCTTGCCAGCCACCAGGGGGAAGGACGGCTGCGGCTAGTGGTGTGGAGGAGTCTCTGGTAGTCCCTTTGGGGGGCAGGAAAGGGGAAATATGCTTCAAGGTGGTTGAGATCAATGTGAATGGAATGGTGCATGAAATGAAAAGGAGAGAGATAGTGGAGTGTTGCAGAAAAAGTAGAATAGATGTGTGTGGCATAATAAATGTGGAACAATATTGATTATTAAATGTATTGTTAAAAAAATCACACTGCCACACACACACAACACAAAGATGACAGTAATGTTTGGTGACAGGTTGGTGTCTTAATATTAAATGTATTATTAGAACTTAAGTCTGATATAATATAATATAATGTGGTCTTGATATATGTTAAAATAACAGCTGCTGTTTGTAGTGACAGGTTGGTGTCTTAAAGGACCCTGTGATGTAGTCAGAAAATTGGAGGTAAATGAGTCCTTCAATTACTGCTATGAAACACCACCTACATGGAAGGGGTTTGTTTTGTGGTGTAGTCAGGAGGAATCAGAAGCCACTAATTCTCATATACGATCACAGGGTCCATAATATTAAATGTATAGTATATGTAGGACTGAAGCGTGTGTGTGTGTGTGTGTAGAGGTAGTGGTAGTGGTGTTTGTGGAGTGGATGTTGCTGATATTGTAAACCCTGAATATAAAATGAATAAATCCTTGTATCCATCACTGTCTTCATTTTACACTCAGTTCCTCATTGATGACCACAAAATGTATGTGTGTTCCCAGCCTTCTGTTATTCATTACCATTCTCACCCTGTGTTTAAAGAACCCAGGCTTGTGTTAGTCATTACCATACACACTAAGGGATTTACTGACCCTGTGTTAAAAGGCTAGTGAGTGTGTTCCCAGACTTGTGCTATTCATTAACATTGCCTTGGAGGCAGGGAGAGGTGCCAGAGGACTGGAGTAGAACCATAATTATGACTGTATAAGGAATGGTATGGGGACTAGGGATAAGTATGGTAACTATAGTGGAAAAAGCCTTCGTGTGACAGGGAAGGTGTATGGGAAGGTTTTTACTGAGTGATGACTGAAGTAACTGGGAATAAAGTTAGGTGTGGTTCAGAAAGGAATGTGTCCACCAGATCTTTACAATAAAATCAACATTGGATAAATATATTGTGAAGGGTAGGAAGCTGTATGTGCCTTCATGGATGGAGAAAAAGGCATATGATAGGGTTGATAGGAGAGCTATGGCAGTTGTGCTAAGGATTTATGGTGTTGGTGAGTGGTTGCTGGAAGACATTGAAGGAGATGAAGGTCAAAGTGAAGCTGAGGCTGAAGGGAAAAATATTGTCCTTGGTGACAAGCTTACTTGTTGATGATACTGTGATGATGGCTGAGAGTAATAGGGAGCTGCAGAGGGGGGTGGATGAGTTTCAGTCCCAGTGTAAACAAGGAAACCTGTTGGTAAAAGTAAGGTACAGGTAATAGTATTTGAAATGACAGAAACTGAAGTGATTGACTTTAGTACACCGTATAGTGTGGGAGTGTCAACTGGGACTGTAGTCACCCCTTAGTGAAAGGAGAGAGAGAGAGAGAATGATGAAGGTAAAACATATAGAAGAGCATGTGTTGATGGAGAGAGAGAGGGTCATAGGATCACACACACGGCTGGTTATTGGCGTTTCAAGAGGGTGAGTGACGAGGTTGTGAGGTAATACTCGAGTAGAGGAGGTTAACTAGGGGAGTAATGTTTGTGTTGTTCCCTCAACTGATCAGTAACAGAAGACCAGACCAACATCCATGACCCTTGAAAGGTAGGAGTGGGTCAGTTTGGAAGCGACCAACATGGTACAATCATCAGTGGACAGTACAAGTGTGGTAGTTAAAATTCACCATCACACTGGCAAATGACTTGGTAAAACAATAACCAATATATGAAGGAAATTATGGTAAATATTGAGATTATCTGCGTCCTCGATTTCACACTTTCTGGGAATCAAAATCACCCGTTTCATTTCCATTTTTCTATTGGAGACTATTTTAGTTTGTGGATATACATAACAATCATGTATATTATTTGTATATATTTACTTTGGAATGGGAGCAATGACTTTCCTAGAAGGTCACCAATTAACTTCCCGCCTCTGCATGTAATGCTACCTTATACACGGATACTTACAGGGACACTTATTTGGGAAATTGTATGAAGAATGTTCAATAAGAAGTCCAGTGTGGCCACCACCCGGCCCTTCTGACATAGTGTTCTGAACTCAAAACCTAGAGGTCGGGAGATCGATCCTCTCAGGTGAGGGCCTGAGAATATTTACTCTTCCAATTTGTGTGTCAGGCACTAACTATAAGGCCACCGAACATCGTAAAACACCCTGGCTGGTACCATAACACACACACTGGTACCATAACACCCTCACTGGTACCATAACACACACACTGGTACCATAACACCCTCACTGGTACCATAACACACACACTGGTACCATAACACCCTCACTGGTATCATAACACCCTCACTGGTACCATAACAGCTGCAGTATTTGGGAATAACCCTCACTTCCCTCTCTCTGTGGCTGGGTAGCAGTTCGGAAGTCGTGACGTGTGTGTGTGTGAGCAGCAGTTGACCTGGGCCATGGTAACGGGCTTCATGAAGCCTATGTCCAGTGTCGGATCATATAAAAAAAAAACTCAGAAGCTGGATGGAGCCATTGTGGATGCCTGTCCGGGATGCAACACAGCACCTCATTCTATTGAAAACTGCAATGTACACAAACACACTCACCAACAACACAACATACACACAAACACACTCACCAACAACACAACATACACACAAACACACTCACCAACAACACAACATACACACAAACACACTCACCAACAACACAACATACACACAAACACACTCACCAACAACACAACATACACACAAACACACTCACCAACAACACAACATACACACAAACACACTCACCAACAACACAACATACACACAAACACACTCACCAACAACACAACATACACACAAACACACTCACCAACAACACAACATACACACAAACACACTCACCAACAACACAACATACACACAAACACACTCACCAACAACACAACATACACACAAACACACTCACCAACAACACAACATACACACAAACACACTCACCAACAACACAACATACACACAAACACACTCACCAACAACACAACATACACACAAACACACTCACCAACAACACAACATACACACAAACACACTCACCAACAACACAACATACACACAAACACACTCACCAACAACACAACATACACACAAACACACTCACCAACAACACAACATACACACAAACACACTCACCAACAACACAACATACACACAAACACACTCACCAACAACACAACATACACACAAACACACTCACCAACAACACAACATACACACAAACACACTCACCAACAACACAACATACACACAAACACACTCACCAACAACACAACATACACACAAACACACTCACCAACAACACAACATACACACAAACACACTCACCAACAACACAACATACACACAAACACACTCACCAACAACACAACATACACACAAACACACTCACCAACAACACAACATACACACAAACACACTCACCAACAACACAACATACACACAAACACACTCACCAACAACACAACATACACACAAACACACTCACCAACAACACAACATACACACAAACACACTCACCAACAACACAACATACACACAAACACACTCACCAACAACACAACATACACACAAACACACTCACCAACAACACAACATACACACAAACACACTCACCAACAACACAACATACACACAAACACACTCACCAACAACACAACATACACACAAACACACTCACCAACAACACAACATACACACAAACACACTCACCAACAACACAACATACACACAAACACACTCACCAACAACACAACATACACACAAACACACTCACCAACAACACAACATACACACAAACACACTCACCAACAACACAACATACACACAAACACACTCACCAACAACACAACATACACACAAACACACTCACCAACAACACAACATACACACAAACACACTCACCAACAACACAACATACACACAAACACACTCACCAACAACACAACATACACACAAACACACTCACCAACAACACAACATACACACAAACACACTCACCAACAACACAACATACACACAAACACACTCACCAACAACACAACATACACACAAACACACTCACCAACAACACAACATACACACAAACACACTCACCAACAACACAACATACACACAAACACACTCACCAACAACACAACATACACACAAACACACTCACCAACAACACAACATACACACAAACACACTCACCAACAACACAACATACACACAAACACACTCACCAACAACACAACATACACACAAACACACTCACCAACAACACAACATACACACAAACACACTCACCAACAACACAACATACACACAAACACACTCACCAACAACACAACATACACACAAACACACTCACCAACAACACAACATACACACAAACACACTCACCAACAACACAACATACACACAAACACACTCACCAACAACACAACATACACACAAACACACTCACCAACAACACAACATACACACAAACACACTCACCAACAACACAACATACACACAAACACACTCACCAACAACACAACATACACACAAACACACTCACCAACAACACAACATACACACAAACACACTCACCAACAACACAACATACACACAAACACACTCACCAACAACACAACATACACACAAACACACTCACCAACAACACAACATACACACAAACACACTCACCAACAACACAACATACACACAAACACACTCACCAACAACACAACATACACACAAACACACTCACCAACAACACAACATACACACAAACACACTCACCAACAACACAACATACACACAAACACACTCACCAACAACACAACATACACACAAACACACTCACCAACAACACAACATACACACAAACACACTCACCAACAACACAACATACACACAAACACACTCACCAACAACACAACATACACACAAACACACTCACCAACAACACAACATACACACAAACACACTCACCAACAACACAACATACACACAAACACACTCACCAACAACACAACATACACTCTCTGAGGACATTGTGGGAAAGCCTGGTTGAGGTCATGGCCTTCCTCAGGAGCTCGGGGCTGCTGGGCCAGACACCTTCAGGAACTTCAACAACAACAACAACCTCATATTTCACCATCTATTAATATTCTTGATATTTCCATTCCACTTACAAATGAAAAATCTACCAAAATTGAATTTAGACATTTGTGACTCCTAAATATAACCAACTTTTTATGTTTTATGTATGTTAACATACATTTCTGTCCATTCCTTGCCAAAGTTAATGAAATACACACTAACTGATTTCTGTTAACTAAATATATTTCTGGAAAAAAAAGACTACAAAACCCTTGAATAACAGCTGCTGTTATTAAGTCCATTAAAACTAAAAACAACCTTTAGAAAGACTATAAAGTTGGTGCTATCACAGAAAACCATTATAAAGAATATTCCAATATGTTAAACAAGATTGTCAACAACTCAAAAAGGTCCTACCTACTACATACATATATTTACAAAATTCAAGAATGATACTAAATAAATCTGGAATGCAATAAATCAACTTTATCTAGAATGGTGAAGTGTGTGAACTACAATTAGGATTTACAGCAGGACCCAGAGTGAAGGATAATATATTTATGTTAGATTACTATATATTGGTTATAGCAACAATACACTATAAGAAAGCATTCGATTACTATATATTGGTTATAGCAACAATACACTATAAGAAAGCATTAGATTACTATATATTGGTTATAGCAACAATACACTATAAGAAAGCATTAGATTACTATATATTGGTTATAGCAACAATACACTATAAGAAAACATTAGATTACTATATATTGGTTATAGCAACAATACACTATAAGAAAGCATTAGATTACTATATATTGGTTATAGCAACAATACACTATAAGAAAGCATTAGATTACTATATATTGGTTATAGCAACAATACACTATAAGAAAACATTAGATTACTATATATTGGTTATAGCAACAATACACTATAAGAAAGCATTAGATTACTATATATTGGTTATAGCAACAATACACTATAAGAAAACATTTGACTCCATAAATAGTAAAGCCCTGATAGAAAGCCTAAAATATTATAAATGTGATAAACAAGTAATAGACATTATAGCCAAGTTATATAAAGGAGATACAACCATATTACATAGTGATGACAATAAGGTGTGTGACATAGACACACACACACACACATACACACACACATTCTCTCTCTCTCACTTTCTAACACACACACACACACACACACACATTCTCTCTCTCTCACTTTCTAACACACACACACACACACACACATTCTCTCTCTCTCACTTACTAACACAAACACACAAACAC
>JAWZYT010001057.1:0-2500 GCA_034508575.1 Petrolisthes manimaculis | reverse complement strand
TGTCCCTACCCTCCCTAACACCATACCCCCTCCCTCACACCTATGCCCCTACCCCCCCCTAACACCATACCCCCACCCCACTCCCCAACCCCCTCCTTGATTATCGTATAATGACGTCATGATTTGGTGGAGAATGTAGTTCACGTTTAGGTTCATAATTCATTTATTATTAATTATTTTGAATTCATTATTATATCATTAAATTCCCCGTATTTTCCCTATATTTTGATATAATAATTTCTTTAATTACGCAATTAATTAACGAAATTAGCGAATATTTTCTATATATAATTTACCACCGTGACTAATTGGTACATTTGAGCACTTTGGGTGCTCCAAGGTATCTCAGGCAACACAACTTAATGCAGGAATAATACAGTTTGGAGGAATCAGTTTGCTCCACAATTACTCTATGGAAATCTGGGTTCCTTTATAGTACTTTGATTCCTCCAAAGTATGTCAGAAAAGAGAATTAATTAATAAATATAATGGTATCAATCCTGTTGTATGGAATAGTTTGGAGGAATCCAATTGGTCCAGTATTACCACAACCAACACCACAGCTTCAAATGAATCAACTTCGAATGAATGAACTTGATGAACCATTTTCGAGGGGGTGTAGGGAGGGGGGGGGGTTATATTACTGAGTTGGGTGGTTGGAGAGGTGTTAGGATGGTAGCTTCGAATGAGTGAATCAGCTTCGAAGCAACCCCCCCCCCCCATACCCCCTAATACACCCCACTCTCCCTACACCCCCTCTAAAATGGTTCACCAAGTTAATTCATTCGAAGCTGTGGTGTTGGTTGTGGTAATACTGGACCAATTGGATTCCTCCAAACTATTCCATACAACAGGATTGATACCATTATATTTATTAATTAATTCTCTTTTCTGACATACTTTGGAGGAATTAAAGTACTATAAAGGAACCCAGATTTCCATAGGGTAATTGTGGAGCAAACTGATTCCTCCAAACTGTATTATTCCTGCATAAAGTTGTGTTGCCTGAGATACCTTGGAGGACTCAAGGTGCTCCAATGTACCAATTAGTCATGGTGGTAAATTATAAAGAGAAAATATTCGCTCATTTCGTTAATTAATTGCGTAATTAAAGAAATGATTATATCAAAATGTAGGGATAAATACGGGGAATTTAATGATATAATAATGAATTCAAAATAATTAATAATAAATGAATTATGAACCTAAACGTGAACTACATTATCCCACCAAATCATGACGTCATTATATGATAATCAATGGGGGGGTTGGGGAGAGGGGTGGGGGTATGGTGTTAGGGAGGGTAGGGACATGGGTGTGAGGGAGGGGGTATGGTGTTAGGGGGGGTAGGGACATGGGTGTGAGGGAGGGGGTATGGGTAGAGTGGATGAGGGGTAGGGGAGTGGGGTGGGGGGTATGGTGTTAGGGGGGGGTAGGGGAGAGGGGTAGGGGTATGGTGTTAGGGGGGGGGGTAGGGACATGGGTGTGAGGGAGGGGGTATGGGTAGAGTGGATGGGGGGGTAGGGGGGAGGGCAAAGGCAACTCAGTAACCTCATTTATGGACTGCCATTCAAAGATAAATTTTGAGCCATATCTCTCTCTCTATCTCTTCTCTCTCTCTCTCTCTCTCTCTCTCTCTCTCACTCTGTCTCACTATCCACCCATACCTTCACACTCCACCATACCTCTCTCTTTCTCTCTACCATTATCTCTCTCTCTCTCTCTCTCTCTCTCTCTCTCTCTCTAATGTTGTCATAATATGGTTTGGAGGAATTAGTTTGTTCCAAAATTACCCTAGAATTATCTGAGGTCCCTTGTAGTAACTTTGGAGTACATTGATTCCTCCAAAGCATGTCAGGAACAGGATTAATTAATAAATATAAATGGTATCTATCTACCCTGTTGCCTGGAATAGTTTGGAGGAATCAAGTTGCTCCAATATTTGCCAACAAACCCATTTATTTCATGGGATAATTAATTAATATTAAACCCATTTATTTCATGGGATAATAATTAATATTAAACCCATTTATTTCATGAATAATTAATATTAAACCCATTTATTTCATGGATAATTAATTAATATTAAACCCATTTATTTCATGGGATAATTAATTAATATTAAACCCATTTATTTCATGGGATAATAATTAATATTAAACACATTTATTTCATGGGATAATTAATTTTTTATTTTTTTTCTAAGGAAATTGAAACAAATAATTATTCATTTATTTAAACACGAAGGAAAAAAAGAGAGAGAGAGAGAGAGAGGAGAGAGAGAGAGAGAAGAGAGAGAGAGAGAGAGAGAGAGAGAGAGAGAGAGAGAGAGAGAGAGAGAGAGAGAGAGAGAGAGAGAGAAGAAAAGGGGGGACGAATAATATTTTATTTATTTATTTATTTATTTATTTATTCATTTACAAATTATTTTTATAATATATATATATTTACACACGCACACACACACACACACACACAGTTTATCTTTTACACACACACA
>JAWZYT010001056.1:205000-236442 GCA_034508575.1 Petrolisthes manimaculis | reverse complement strand
TGTGTGTGTGTGTGTGTGTGTGTGTGTGTGTGTGTGTGTGTGTGTGTGTATATATAACTATGATGAGTCCCTGTGTGTCCCTATGTGTGTGTATTTGTGTATGTGTGTGTGTGTAACTGAGTCCATGTACCTCTGGGTGTGTGTGTGTTGAAGGCTTCTTTCCCTAGGTGTGCTATCCCTCCACTCTCCACACACACACTGAGCTGACTGACTGCTTGGTGGGTGGGTTGGTGGGTTAGCTGCCCGTGTCCTGGAGTATAGGTATGTACAGCTCTCTCTCTCTCTCTCTCTCTCTCTCTCTCACACAATGCACACATACATATCTACCTTCCATTTCTCTCTCTCTCTCTCTCTCTCTCTCTCTCTCATACATGCACACATACATATCTACCTTCCATTTCTCTCTCTCTCCTCTCTCTCTCTCTCTCTCTCATACATGCACACATACATATCTACCTTCCATTTCTCTCTCTCTCTCTCTCTCTCTCTCTCTCTCTCTCTCTCTCTCTCTCTCTCTCTCATATATAAACACACATACATACATATCTACCTTCCATTTCTCTCACACACGCGAATCTACTTTCCACTATTCTCTCTCTCTCTCGTCTCTCTCTCTCTCTCTCTCTCTCTCTCTCTCTCTCTCTCTCTCTCTCTCAAGTACACAAAACTTCCAACACACACACACACACATCTCATTATCCACCCCACACACATACTCTCTCCTTTAACTTTACGCACTTCCCTTCCCTCACACACACACTCACACACACACACCTATATGAAATGTGAATGATGAAAAAAATAATAAAAATAAAAATTCTAGTAAAATTTTATTAATTATCATGAAAAAAAAAAAAAAAAAAATCACTCACGAAAAAACGCGTGATAATTTTCTATATAATATTGACGAAAAAGAATATCCAAAATTATTATGATGAGCAAAATTATTCATTCATCCAGATTATATTAAACAAAATTATACTATGCAGCAGTAAGGATCTCTGACTTTTCCAGATTGTACCCAAAAATTATGTACAGTACAGTTGCCCAAGAAAAGACTGCAACCAAATTTGCTGGTGTGTGGCAATATATGGCAGGTGCTCCAAAGTAAACAGTCGTATTTTATCAATGGATCACTCAAACCCTATAGTTGTTAGAATGAATGTAATTAGCTGAAGCCATTAACATTCATCCATACAAAGGTTGTAGGCTCTAGTTATCCATTGATAGAATACGAGTGTTTATTTTGGAGTACCGGCCAGTCATTGCCACACACCAGCAAATTTGGTTGCAATCTTTTCTTGGGCAACTGTACATTGCCACCCAATCCCACCCACTACTCCTCAAACCAACCCACCTATCCAACCTAATTCAAAATTTCCTCCTTAACACCAAACTCAACCCACTTTTCTCTCACCCACCTCTCCAACCAACAAACCTACCCACTATTTCCTCCCCCACTTCTCCCTCAACCAAACCCACCCACTACTCCCTCACCCACCCACCAACCAAACCCACCCTCCCCCACTTCTTCCTCCTCAACCCTCATCCCATTACTCCCTCCACCTCTTCATCTAACCAAACCCAAAATTCCTTCCTTCCTACTTCCTTCCTTCCTACTTCAAAATTTCCTGTTTTCCAGATGTACCCATTCCCTGAAGTAAACCATAGACTTTCTAAAGTTATACATAAGGAACCAGTCACCGTAGTTACACTTCAGTAATACCGTCATCAGATCGTGTTTCGTCTCTGGTCTTCTTGCTCGGTGAACTACGAGGCTGTTTCTCACGCTAGGTCTGTTGGTGTGAAAGAGAAAAAGGAAGATTATGGTTGTGGTGCGAAAGAGAAAAGATGTTGGTGTTGATTGTGTTGGTGGTGATTTAATAGTGGTTATGTGTGTGTGTGTGTGGTTACGTGTTTGTGTTTTTGTATGTGTGTTTTTGTGTGTGTGTTTGTGTGTGTGTTTATAGTTTGGGTCTATGGTGTGTAAGATAAAAAGGAAGATTGTGATATTTTGTGGTGGTGGTTTAATAGTGGATATGTGTGTTTGTTTGTGTGTGGTTACGTGTGTTTGTAGTGTAGTTTGTAGTGTGTGTGGCTACGTGTGTGTTTATGTGTGGTTATGTGTGTGTGTGTTTTTGTGTTCGAGTGTGGTTAAGTGTTTATGTGTGTGTGCTTATACGTTGGATATGTGGTGTGAAAGAGAAAAAGGTGGTGATATAAATTAATAGTGGTTGTGTGTGTGTGTGTGGTTATAAATGTGTGTGTGTGTGGGGGGGGGGGGGGTTACGTGTATGTTTGTGTGGTTACGTGTGTGTGTGTGTGTGTTGATACGTTGGCTCTGTGGTGTGAAAGGAGAAAGATGGTGATGATTTAATAGTGGATTTGTATGTGTTTGTATGAGTTTTATGTGTTTATGTGTATTTATGTATTTATATAGGCAATAGCAATAAGTGGTTATGGTATAAACGATATAGTTTAATGTGGGTTGAAATTTCCGTAGACTTTTTTCGTTTTTTTACAACACCATAATTGTTTTTAAGTCTGCGTGTGTGTGTGTGTGTGTGTGTGTGCGTGTGTGTATGTGTGTGTGTGTGTGTGTGTGGAGTGTAACAGAGTTGGGAGAAGGGGTAGAAAGAGGAGAAAGAAAAGGAGGGAGAAGAGATAGAAAAAGATGAAAAGAAAATAGAAGGGAAAAGAAAGAAACTACGAGCCAACCCACATACAGAAGAAAGAGTACAAAACGGACGAGAAGGAAGAAGAGAAAACCGATGATGAATACGTAAACAGAAAGAAAATAAAACTGGAATTGAAGAAATAGAAAGAAACTACAATTACAAATGAAGTAACAAAAAATAATAAAACTACAAAATTAAACTAAAAATGACTGTAGCAGAATGAAAAGAAAACTACAATCCACTCACAGCAGAAAAAGTATGATGCGAACGAGAAGGAAGACTCCACACACGATGGCAGCAAAGATGTACACAATCCATAGAAAGATGTAGGTCTTCTCGTTGACAATGTTGAGGGGTAGAACACAGAGAGAGTCGTGTTGCTGTACCGTGCCTGAAGGTCTGTATTTATACCACGTGAATTTTGCCACCTGGGGTGGGATCTTCAAAGCTTCGTAAGTTGGTGGCGCTACGATCAACTTTACGATCTCGTAGCCGCCATATTTGTTCGTGGCTTACGAAGATCGTAAGTTGGTATCTCCAACGCTTCATAACCTCCTTCGTAGCTCACGATGATGTCTTCGTAGCGAGCGTCGCTGGACGTTTCGTTCCGTTTGTTTTGTTCATCCCGCCACCAAGCAGACTGGCTCTCAGCCAATCACAATGAAGGAAACAAAATGTCCTTGATACTATAAACCAATCGTAGCGTAGTATCACAATGTCAACAAGTCTAAGATGTCAACTCTACCAGCTGATATAGATGACAGTCACCAATATACATCAGACAGCAACAGCAAATGACAGGTAAGGGAATTATCCGAATGATTATACTGTGTTAGTAATAATTTAACACAACAGTGTAGCTAAGGTAGCTGTCTGGGTATATATTTAATATCACGCCAATCACTAGTATGATATTGTCTATAGCTTTGGTTAGGTTAGGTTTGGCTATGTTAGTTAAAGATAGGTTAGGTTACATACTGTATATCAAGAACAAACAGCATAATACAAAAAGTTTACTGGCAGCTACATAAAATAAAATCTAAGACATTGACTGGGAGGACATTATATTCTTTTAACTTCTACTGTCACTGTTTTATTTCCTTTAAACCTACCTACAGTAGTTTCTATGATAATATCAAAATCTGTAACTTACAGTTGACTGCCAATACCAAGTAACAGGCAGAATTATACAATATGTAGTAAAATCTGGCAAGTGCAATTTAATAACTTATACTTCAAACATTTTTATTGAAAGACAGATTAAGGAAATAAATTATATAAGCATTATTAATATTGTGGATTTGGGTGTTGGCATGGGCACACATGGGTTGAAGGATGGGGGGAGTGTCCATTGCCTGATTTAGATACAGTACGGTACCATTTTAATACAATAACCAGGTATTGGAAATTTTTTCTGCTTTGTTATTGAATTATGTACCATTTTTCGTTATATTTCAGGTGGTGGCACAAAGGCATTCACCTACATAGAAGAGGCTATGGCTCAAGTCATTGAAAAAGTGCAAGTGTTGGGTATTCCTGTGGACTCCAAGACCCAGGCAGCAGTATGTACAGTATATAACAGTAAATAATGTCCTGCTGTTCATCTAGGCTAGGAATATGGAAATCTTCCCTCATTGGCACTAGTGAAGTAATTACATTGAGAGTTTATATATATAAAACATGAATTTTGAGCAGCATTACCTCTCAATTCCATTCAAAGTTAAACAGTGCAAATCATAAGGCCTTAGTCCTAAGAATAAATATACAAGATGTTCTCATAATTATATCCATACCTTCAGTAATCACAGTACATGTACATGTACTGTACTGTACTGTGATTACCCAATATACAAGAGTCAAGTACATAGTGATTTTTTATATTTTGTGTATCATATAAATAACTCCTGTTAGCAGCAGTTCATAGTCTTAAAAATTGGAGCCATATTAATCAAAACTAAATTTGTGATGCTTTATTGGATTCCATATGTATCATATGAGTACTTTAACTAAGTAAAAAATTGCAGTACTGCTGCTGTACTTATATGTATGACTAATTATATACTGCTTTCTTTAGGTATGACTTTACAATATTAATTCATAATGATAATCCTTAATATTTCTCTAAAATTATATGAAAGTTGCTAATTTTCATAATTTCTCAGCTGCTGAAGAAGACTTGGATGAAGATGATGTGGCTGACCCAAGACTGCCATCAAGGGCCCCTTCACCTACACCTGGGCCCAGTTGGCAGGACTTTGGGCCAGTTACAGTAGAAGACTGTGAGGTTTTGACTGGCGACAGCTTGCCGAAGCTGGTAGAACCTCTACCAAGTGAGGAACATTCATACCACAGCTCTGTAGCCTCAAGTCACCCTTCCTCTAGGTCTGCTAGAGGTGTGATAGCTTATCTGGAAGCTACGCTACCTCCAGATAGCATATACTAGTTTTCCATAAGACTATAAGGGATATTTGGATGGATCTTGCAGAAAATATAACCAAAATATCATAAACTTTGGTGAATATTAAAAAGGCAATCGAAAAAGGTGATTTGTTTTCACGTGTTTTTTTTTTTCTTTTTTCTTTTTTAATAATTATTGTAGTTTAAGTTGTGTTAGATTTTGTGACAGAGTTATTAGAGTGCAAGTATGGTTTTAGTTGTGTGGTTTGTGTGTAGGTTTCAATCTAAAGTATTGTTAACTTCTGCTTATGTTTTTTTTAAGAAATTATGTTATTTATTTTCATTATATATTTTATCTTGCAAATATAGCTTTTAGCATTCACATTTCATGTTAGATTTGTTATTCTTTCAGTAAAATCAACTTTTTTTCATGCATTTTTATCTTTGGCCAATAGTATTAATGAAGGTGAGAATACCGGTACTTGAATCATTATTGTGTTATTTTCATTTACATATCAAGGTTCGGAGATTAACTATTAGGATATACTTATACTGTACTGTGGCTTTAATCTTGTATTTTAATAATTTCTCTGCCATATCTGTGATCTGTCCAAGCAATGTGAAGAGTGACAAACAAGTACTGCTGTAGTCATTACGGAATTGGTATTTTTTGTTATCAGTCATTGTTGGAAAGTACATGAGTGAAACAGCTTTCCAATATCATAAATTTGCAGGTTTTTACGCAGGTATATAATTGAGTAGCTCTCTGTTACAACCAGACAACCGCCACACCCCCTTAAGCGAGATAATCGCCTTTAAAGTATAGGTAATAATCACGCATAAGGTAAACACGAATAATTTGTTGACCGTTACTTCACTTCACCAACTGGATATCACCACAATATAACATTTATTGTGGTTTTTAAGACTTCATTAGAGGCCAAATTTTCTTAGCTTTTAATTGATATATGCCAAAATGTGTTCAGTTCCCTATTAAAAAAGATATTACAGGTATAATAAATACGACTGTCATGGAGAAGAGGTGAAAAGTTATGTTCGTACTGATATATTAGAATAATATGGAGAATTGGTAAATAATAATAATTTATGCTATTTAGATTAAGAAACTACATTGTTTAAGCATTCTATAGGTATAATTGTGAGGCAGTTACATAACAAAATAACTTTAAAATCTTCAAAAGAGTGAATACTATCAAACGTCTTTTAGTGCGTGGAATGCGGTAGGTTGGTGCGCACAAGTTGCCAAACGTACGATTCAACCTACCCTCCTCTCATCCGTTACTAATATGTCTCACTCACTATCCATATCATTCGCCATACATACATACACTGACATACATAAACACACTGCCATACACACACTGCCATACATACATACACACACTGCCATACATACATACACACACTGCCATACATACATACACACTGCCATACATACATACACACACTGCCATACATACATAAACACACTGCCATACATACATACATACACACTGCCATACATACATACACACACTGCCATACATACATAAACACACTGCCATACATACATACACACACTGCCATACATACATACACACACTGCCATACATACATACACACACTGACATACATACATACACACACTACCATACATACATACACACACTGCCATACATACATACACACATTGACATACATACATACACACACTGCCATACATCAACACACTGCCATACATACATACACACACTGCCATACATACATCAACACACTGACATACATACATACACACACTGCCATACATACATACACACACTGCCATACATACATACACACACTGCCATACATACATACACACACTGCCATACATACATACACACACTGCCATACATACATACACACACTGCCATACATACATACACACATTGACATACATACATACACACACTGCCATACATACATACACACACTGCCATACATCAACACACTGCCATACATACATACACACACTGCCATACATACATAAACACACTGCCATACATACATACACACACTGCCATACATACATACACACATTGACATACATACATACACACACTGCCATACATCAACACACTGTCATACATACATACACACACTGCCATACATACATCAACACACTGACATACATACACACACTGCCATACATCAACACACTGCCATACATACATACACACACTGACATACATACATCAACACACTGACATACATACATACAAACACTGACATACATACATAAACACACTGACATACATCAACACACTGACATACATACACACACTGACATACATCAACACACTGCCATACATACACAGACTCTCACATACACTCTCGTCACACATACACACTCACTCTTCTGTGAGGTGTCAGTGAATCGTGTAAACACAGATGCTCCTCCCATTCCTGTACCTCATCCTACCATCCCTATATTCCTGTCACCTCATCCTATTCCTTATTCTCCTATTCGTGTGTCTTGTCTGTCCTCACTCATCCTTATCCTGCATCCATTTTTACTCATTTTTATCCCATACTCACCTATTCTTGTCTCACGATCCTACTTTATGTACCCACTCATTTCTATTCATCTATCTCTCTTACACACACACACAGACAGTTCCCGTGCCTCGTCTTGTTCGTGGTAGGTGGCAAGGTCTAATAAGTAAGGCTGGGGTGTGTAGATGGAGGGATTGTGTGTGTGTGTGTGTGGATGGAGGGATTGTGTGTGTGTATGTGGAAGGAGGGATTGTGTGTGTATGTGGAAGGAGGGATTGTGTGTGTATGTGGATGGAGGGATTGTGTGTGTGTGTGTGGATGGAGGGATTGTGTGTGTGTATGTGGAAGGAGGGATTGTGTGTGTATGTGGAAGGAGGGATTGTGTGTGTGTGGATGGAGGGATTGTGTGTGTGTGTGTGGATGGAGGGATTGTGTGTGTGTATGTGGAAGGAGGGATTGTGTTTGTGTGTGTGGATGGAGGGATTGTGTGTGTGTGTGTGTGTGTGTGTGGGGATGGAGGGATTGTGTTTGTGTATGTGGAAGGAGGGATTGTGTGTGTATGTGGAAGGAGGGATTGTGTGTGTGTGGATGGAGGGATTGTGTGTGTATGTGGATGGAGGGATTGTGTGTGTGTATGTGGAAGGAGGGATTGTGTGTGTATGTGGAAGGAGGGATTGTGTGTGTGTGGATGGAGGGATTGTGTGTGTGTGTGTGTGTGTGGATGGAGGGATTGTGTTTGTGTATGTGGAAGGAGGGATTGTGTGTGTGTATGTGGAAGGAGGGATTGTGTGTGTATGTGGAAGGAGGGATTGTGTGTGTGTGGATGGAGGGATTGTGTGTGTGTGTGTGTGTGTGGATGGAGGGATTGTGTTTGTGTATGTGGAAGGAGGGATTGTGTACGTGGATGACAGTTCACGGTATTAGTAACGGGAGACAATGGAAGAAGTTTCTATCAAGATAAGGCCTAAATTTCTCCAAGTTAAAAGATGATGTTCAGCATGAACGTAAACACGCACATTTTTTAAGCCAAAATTGAACCCATCACTGACCCCAACCTTCGTGTTGACTGGTACAAGGATGGTCAGCCAATTCAGATGGGATAATTATTTCGCCTCATTCATGACTTTGGTTATGTGACGAAACTTTGGTTCGCGGCTGTATCTGCCTTATTGTATGCGTGTGTATGTAAAGTATGCGAGTGTGTGCCTGTTTGTGTGTGTGTTGTATTGTGTTATCTACTGTGTGTCCTGTAATACAGAATTACAGGCTAGGGTAGAAAAGAAAATATATAGAGAAACACACACACCCACTAAACCTCCACTGCCATTATCAGCCTAAGAGAGAGAGAGAGAGAGAGAGAGAGAGAGAGAGAGAGAGAGAGAGAGAGAGAGAAGTCTGTCAATGATGCACGTATCCACGGTTGAGTTAGTACCCACACTCGTTCAGTTACACTCAGTTTTAGCTGGTAAAATCTGGAGTAGAAATCAGGGGTACAGCAGATATTAGATTGACCAATCACAAACACTGTAAGATAACCCACCTTACTATTCCAGGTTTTACTGGCTAAAACTGCGAGTAACTGAACGAGGGTGGGGTACATGCATCGACAGACTGTACACTCTCCCGTCCCATCCCATTACTCGTTCTCTTTCTCTCTCATCCTTCCTCGGTAATCTACCACTCTCCTCACACTCCACTTACTTCATTCCCTCATTCCACCCTCGTTCTCTCTACCTGTTCATCATCTCCCACTCTTTCCATCCCACTACTATAATCTTTCCTTTTTCAGTACTTTCTTTTACCTATTTCTCCCCACCATTAATACCCTGCTATCTCCACTCCCTTTCTTACTTCCCTCATCACCTTTCCTCACTCATTCCCTAATTACCAACCCATCCTCCCCCTATCCCTAACAGTCATTCAACACACATAACTTCAAGGTCAGTCAGGAAGGGTGAGGGAGTAATAAGACAGGGAGGGAACACCCTCCCCCCTCCCCCGCAAACACACACACACAACTCTGAAGTAAACCACAGGACTTTAATGTACTCTATTATAGTATACTGACTGTATACCCACATCTATAGAATAATATTTGAGAAGGTAGAGGCGGAGGGCTGGATAAAATGAATCATAGTCTAGTAACTCGCTATGAGATGGTGTTAAATTTGCTGGTGGCAGTATCTCTTGATGTGAAAATATATCCTTAATGTACGGGTATTTTGTAGTATCAATATAAGCTAGCAATCGTTTAGGCTTACAATCTTTGCTTCATTCAGGGCGATGGGAGCATCATATTTTTGTGAGAGTTGTACAGTCGTGGACAATAATATCGCGCCCCTCCTGACTGGGGCGTATATCAAAAGCGCGGATTCGAAAAGTGACCGCGTTGGAACCTCACCAATAAACCATTATCAAATGCGCGGCAAGGTTAATCCCATTTGTTCCCTATGTCATTAAGTATCATTCGGTTTGTCATAATGCTTCACACGGTGTTAACTGAGACTGAGAAATTATAATTTGGTCTACATTTCATTGACCAAACAGATGTAGAAGATTGATTCGTCGAGGAGGTAATGACAGACACACCTCAGGATGAGAGATGTACTCGCTTTACAGACTATCTGGTTGATAATTAAGTAACAGCAGAATCAAAATATCCTCCAGTGCTTTGGGCTCAAGTCCCTTCAAATACAAAGCGTACCAACAATTCAGCTGAATCTTTTCATGCTCATTTCAATGAGCAATTTTATACATCCCATCCATCTATATTAATTTTGTGTTCATGGATGTACTAGGAAAGCTCCAGCCTGCTACTAATATTAAGATGAGGAGTATCGGTAAACCAGCAACTACACGGAAAGTTGAACGAGACAGGACAGAATATGCCATGGCACAATACAACAAATTTATCTCTGACGAAATAAACCGACACAATTACATGAAGTGTTTAGGTAACTGATTCCCAGCAAGAACAAACATGTAACTTTGAAAGGAGTGAAAAAAGCGATGAATTAAGAACAAAAAAACAAAATCCTTCAAAATCCCCGTGGTAAGCAGGGAGCAACAGATGATAGCGTCTGGCTAACGGAAGAGGTGAACGATCATTAAAGAACTGCTACACAAGCCGACTTTCAAGTACGTGAAAATACTCCCACTCAGCCGCGCTTTTGATAGAAATATATCAGCGCTTTCAATGATGACCCGCCGCGCTTTCGTAAAAGGGCGCCTGACTGTGACTCAGTCATAAGAGGGGCGCGATATTATTGTCCATAATAGTACATCAGCAAAGTTAAATAGCTTTTGCGAGTAGGCTTTTTCCCTGGTATTAACCTAACAGGATTTAATTGTGCATCACTATAATCCATCTGAATGAAATACCCTTCCTTGTATGCAACATCAAAAACAAATACTCTGGCTTCTATGAAGGATACAGATTCACTCTTTGGTTTTCAATTCACTATGTATTGTTTTAACACGTCTATCTTCAAAAAGTCTTGCTGGCGTATTCTCACAACTAGATACTAATAACGAATAGCATACCGAATAATGTTGCAATACGAGTCAAAGTCGTTAATATCACTCGCGGATAAATTTCCTTTCAATATTCCCAAATGCACTGTCACACGGTAAAAAAGTGTCCAGGCACGAGATACGTATTCTATAAATCTATGGTTTTTAATCGGCCACTGTGCACTTCGTGGAGATAGTTAAGTATAATATTTATGTTTTTGTTTTAGCCTCGATGTTTGAAAGCCTTCTTATCAAAATCAAACTCGATATCAATCCACTTTTTAAGACAGCTAGCAATTTCGACAGAGCCACGTCCACCTGTAACCTCGTCCCAAACAAACATTGTTGTTGTATTTGTCTTAACGTTATGAATACAAAAATTATGACCTTCTGATGCTTTCGCCTTGTGTTGCTTAACTGTTCTTTTCCTCCCTATTATCTCTCATTCGCTACCGAAAGACAGAAAGACAGAGGAAAACAGCTAAATACACACACGCACACGCACACACACACACACACACACACACACACACAGAGAGAGAGAGAGAGAGAGAGAGAGAGAGAGAGAGAGAGAGAGAGAGAGAGAGAGAATAAATAGATAGATAGAGTCAGCATATACTAAGAAAGTCATTTTAATTGGCTGTTTTTTAATTTCTCTCATCTCCCTCCCTCCCTGTACATTCTCTCATCTCCCTACCTCCCCCTCTCTCGTTTATTAAGTAAATTTCCTGTAAGGAAGGGTAGGTCGAAAGTCACACTATAATGACACTTCAATTTGACCCTTAGAGTGTGTGTATTTCTGTGTGTGTAGGGGTGGGGGTGGATGGTGGGTATGCGTTATAATGCGTGTGGCCTGTGTTTCCACTGGTGAAAGAAACACACGTTTGTGTTTTGTGTCGACCTACAGGAAATTTTGTGAGTTCACAAATTATTATAATTGGATTTAATTAATTATACATCTTATTCGATGCATTGTCATAATTTTACTAAGAAATATTGAAGTACTTTAAGAGTTCCCTAAAAATGCAGTACGAGAAGTTGGGCTATTAGCCTGGTGGTATGGCGCCGGGCACCTCCCGGCATCATCCAAGAATTTCCTTTATGATTTATGTCAATATTGTGATAACTACATGGATTTACAGTTTGTTTTTGTAATAAATATGTATATTAATGTTTATACTCTATAGCAAACGTTCCCAACTGCTAATAAAATAATCACATAAAGCATGAAGTAAATAATAAGAAATCACGCATGGGCAACATGACCGACGGCTCAGTGCTCACAGCTACACACACTCGCTTGTCATTGTCTCCACAGTACTTCATTCTATTTCAAACGTTCTAGGCCTGTCTATATGCAAGTTAAGATGATAGTCATTTGTTCATTAGATAGAAGAGGAATTGTAGAAGTGATTCATGTTAATAACTCAATTTCAGGGTAATGGCGGAAGTCTGGTTGTAACACTCAGGGCCTCATATAATGTAATGAACTGTGATAATGCAGGAAACTAATAGTACCAATAGCTAGGGAGGTATTATGGATTTCTGTAAACTTTACAGGTGTCATATGTAAATAAAATGTATGTTTTTTTATAGTCTATAATTAAAACATTAAGAAAAACCAATACCAATCACATATTTGTTATTAGCTGTTCAAAAGCATTTATTTTAGAAAAAGACAAGTCTTATGTTATATGAAAACAGGTGAAAATTATCTATTAAATTATACTGTTCAATAAAATTAATTGAGTTGGTAAGAAAGGTTCAAGTACGGTACATGTTATTGAAACTTACATGATAATATTTGCAATAGTTAATTCTGAGACATAATTTTGCCCTAGATTCTGGAATATGGCCAACCTTTTATACATCCAGTATGTATCAGTAAGTATGTAATTCCAGTTATTTAAATGTTACCAGCTCACACATCACATTAATGTGCTTGTAATATTTTCATTAGAAAGTCAATAAATCAAAGTTTATCCTAAAGAATATCCACTTCATACAAAAGACTATATGAGACCTTGACTGTTACAACCAGACTTCCGCCATTACCCTGAAATTGAGTTATTAACATGAATCACTTCTACAATTCCTCTTCTATCTAATGAACAAATGACTATCATCTTAACTTGCATATAGACAGGCCTAGAACGTTTGAAATAGAATGAAGTACTGTGGAGACAATGACCAGCGAGTGTGTGTAGCTGTGAGCACTGAGCAGTCGGTCATGTTGCCCATGCGTGATTTCTTATTATTTACTTCATGCTTTATGTGATTATTTTATTAGCAGTTGGGAACGTTTGCTATAGAGTATAAACATTAATATACATATTTATTGCAAAAACAAACTGTAAATCCATGTAGTTATCACAATATTGACATAAATCATAAAGGAAATTCTTGGATGATGCCGGTGGCTGGGAGGTGCCCGGCGCCATACCACCAGGCTCGTACTGCATTTTTAGGGAACTCTTAAAGTACTTCAATATTTCTTAGTAAAATTATGACAATGCATCGAATAAGATGTATAATTAATTAAATCCAATTATAATAATTTGTGAACTCACAAAATTTCCTGTAGGTCGACACAAAACACAAACGTGTGTTTCTTTCACCACTTTCACCAGTGGAAACACAGGCCACACGCATTATAACGCATACCCACCATCCACCCCCACCCCTACACACACAGAAATACACACACTCTAAGGTTCAAATTGAAGTGTCATTATAGTGTGACTTTCGACCTACCCTTCCTTACAGGAAATTTACTTAATAAACGAGAGAGGGGGAGGTAGGGAGATGAGAGAATGTACAGGGAGGGAGGGAGATGAGAGAAATTAAAAAACAGCCAATTAAAATGACTTTCTTAGTATATACTGACTCTATCTATCTATTTATTCTCTCTCTCTCTCTCTCTCTCTCTCTCTCTCTCTCTCTCTCTGTGTGTGTGTGTGTGTGTGCGTGTGTGTATTTAGCTGTTTTACTCTGTCTTTCTGTCTTTCGGTAGCGAATGAGAGATAATAGGGAGGAAAAGAACAGTTAAGGCAACACAAGGCGAAAGCATCAGAAGGTCAACGATTAATGAAGGAGAAGAAGGAAAATAATAATAATAATGTAGCTGTTATTTGCATAGAATTACAGAAGACTATCCCTATACCAAAACTCTCCACAAGTGTTACATACTACCATCGCAAGTTGTGGATGTATATTTTTTGTATTCATAACGTTAAGACAAATACATCAACAATGTTTGTTTGGGACGAGGTTACTGGTGGACGTGGCTCTGTCGAAATTGCTAGCTGTCTTAAAAAGTGGATTGATATCGAGTTTGATTTTGATAAGAAGGCTTTCAAACATCTAATCGTGTTTAGTGACAATTGTGGAGGCTAAAACAAAAACATAAATATTATACTTAACTATCTCCACGAAGTGCACAGTGGCCGATTAAAAACCATAGATTTATAGAACACGTATCTCGTGCCTGGACATTTTTTTTACCGTGTGACAGTGCATTTGGGAATATTGAAAGGAAATTTATCCGCGAGTGATATTAACGACTTTGACTCGTATTGCTACATAATTCGGTATGCTATTCGTTATTAGTATCTAGTTGTGAGAATGCGCCAGCAAGACTTTTTGAAGATAGACGTGTTAAAACAATACATAGTGAATTGAAAACCAAAGAGTGAATCTGTATCCTTCATAGAAGCCAGAGTATTTGTTTTTGATGTTGCATACAAGGAAGGGTATTTCATTCAGATGGATTATAATGATGCACAATTAAATCCTGTTAGGTTAATGCCTGGGAAAAAGCCTACTCGCAAAAGCTATTTAACTTTGCTGATGTACTATTATGGACAATAATATCGCGCCCCTCTTATGACTGAGTCACAGTCAGGCGCCCTTTTACGAAAGCGCGGAATGGCATATCAAAAGCGCGGCGGGTCATCATTGAAAGCGCTGATATATTTCTATCAAAAGCGCGGCTGAGTGGGAGTATTTTCACTCACTTGAAAGTCGGCTTGTGTAGTAGTTCTTTAATGATCGTTCACCTCTTCCGTTAGCCAGACGCTATCATCTGTTGCTCCCTGCTTACCACGGGGATTTTGAAGGATTTTGTTTTTTTGTTCTTAATTCATCGCGTTTTTCACTCCTTTCAAAGTTACATGTTTGTTCTTGCTGGGAATAAGTTACCTAAACACTTCATGTAATTGTGTCGGTTTATTTCGTCAGAGATAAATTTGTTGTATTGTGCCATGGCATATTCTGTCCTGTCTCGTTCAACTTTCCGTGTAGTTGCTGGTTTACCGATACTCCTCATCTTAATATTAGTAGCAGGCTGGAGCTTTCCTAGTACATCCATGAACACAAAATTAATATAGATGGATGGGATGTATAAAATTGCTCATTGAAATGAGCATGAAAAGATTCAGCTGAATTGTTGGTACGCTTTGTATTTGAAGGGACTTCAGCCCAAAGCACTGGAGGATATCTTGATTCTGCTGTTACTTAATTATCAACCAGATAGTCTGCAAAGCGAGTACATCTCTCATCCTGAGGTGTGTCTGTCATTACCTCCTCGACGAAGCAATCTTCTACATCTGTTTGGTCAATGAAATGTAGACCAAATTATAATTTCTCAGTCTCAGTTAACACCGTGTGAAGCATTATGACACACCGAATGATACTTATTGACATAGGGAACAAATGGGATTAACCTTGCAGCGCATTTGATAATGGTTTATTGGTGAGGTTCCAACGCGGTCACTTTTCGAATCCGCGCTTTTGATATACGCCCCAGTCAGGAGGGGCGCGATATTATTGTCCACGACTGTACAACTCTCACAAAAATATGATGCTCCCATCGCCCTGAATGAAGCAAAGATTGTAAGCCTAAACGATTGCTAGCTTATATTGATACTACAAAATACCCGTACATTAAGGATATATTTTCACATCAAGAGATACTGCCACCAGCAAATTTAACACCATCTCATAGCGAGTTACTAGACTATGATTCATTTTCTCCAGCCCTCCGCCTCTACCTTCTCAAATATAATTCTATAGAGGTGGGTATACAGTCAGTATACGATAATAGAGTACAGTAAAGTCCTGTGGTTTACTTCAGAGTTGTGTGTGTGTGTTTGGGGGGGGGGGGAGAGGGTGTTCCTGCCTATCGGTCAAGGCCGTCGTCAAGATAGCTGCTTGCTTCCCGTTCTATTCTTCCCTCCCTGCCTTACCCCCTCACCCTTCCTGACTGACCTTGAAGTTATATGTGTTTAATGACTGTTAGGGATAGGGGGAGGATGGGTTGGTAATTAGGGAATGAGGGAGGAAAGGTGATGAGGGAAGTAAGAAAGGGAGTGGAGATAGCAGGGTATTAATGGTGGGGAGAAATAGGTAAAAGAAAGTACTGAAAAAGGAAAGATTATAGTAGTGGGATGGAAAGAGTGGGAGATGATGAACAGGTAGAGAGAACGAGGGTGGAATGAGGGAATGAAGTAAGTGGAGTGTGAGAAGAGTGGTAGATAGAAGGATTACTGAGGAAGGATGAGAGAGAAAGAGAACGAGTAATGGGATGGGACGGGAGAGTGTACAGTCTGTCGATGCATGTACCTCACCCTCGTTCAGTTACTCGCTGTTTTAGCCAGTAAAACCTGGAATAGTAAGGTGGGTTATCTTACAGTGTTTGTGATTGGTCAATTTAATATCTGCTGTACCCCTGATTTCTACTCCAGATTTTACCAGCTAAAACTGAGTGTAACTGAACGAGTGTGGGTACTAACTCAACCGTGGATACGTGCATCATTGACAGACTGTATGTCCTTCTCTCTCTCTCTCTCTCTCTCTCTCTCTCTCTCTCTCTCTCTCTCTTAGGCTGATAATGGCAGTGGAGGTTTAGTGGGTGTGTGTGTTTCTCTATATATTTTCTCTTCTACCCTAGCCTGTAATTATGTATTACAGGACACACAGTAGATAACACAATACAACACACACACAAACAGGCACACACTCGCATACTTTACATACACACGCATACAATAAGGCAGATACAGCCACGAACCAAAGTTTCGTCACATAACCAAAGTCATGAATGAGGCGAAAGAATTATCCCATCTGAATTGGCTGACCATCCTTGTACCAGTCAACACGAAGGTTGGGGTCAGTGATGGGTTTAATTTTGGCTTAAAAAATGTGCGTGTTTACGTTCATGATGAACAACATCTTTTAACTTGGAGAAATTTAGGCCTTATCTTGATAGAAACTTCTTCCATTGTCTCCCGTTACTAATACCGTGAACTGTCATCCAGGTACACAATCCCTCCTTCCACATACACACACAATCCCTCCTTCCACATACGCACACACAATCCCTCCATCCACACACACACACACACAATCCCTCCATCTACACATCCCAGCCTGCGCGCCGACAGACCTTACTTATTAGACCTTGCCACCTACCACGAACAAGACGAGGCACGGGAACTGTCTGTGTGTGTGTAAGAGAGATAGATGAATAGAAATGAGTGGGTACATAAAGTAGGATCGTGAGACAAGAATAGGTGAGTATGGGATAAAAATGAGTAAAAATGGATGCAGGATAAGGATGAGTGAGGACAGACAAGACACACGAATAGGAGAATAAGGAATAGGATGAGATGACAGGAATATAGGGATGGTAGGATGAGGTACAGGAATGGGAGGAGCATCTGTGTTTACACGATTCACTGAAACCTCACAGAAGAGTGAGTGTGTATGTGTGACGAGAGTGTATGTGCGAGTCTGTGTATGTATGGCAGTGTGTTGATGTATGGCAGTGTGTGTATGTATGTCAGTGTGTTGATGTATGGCAGTGTGTTGATGTATGTATGTCAGTGTGTGTATGTATGTATGCATGTCAGTGTGTGTATGTATGTATGGCAGTGTGTGTATGTATGTATGTATGTCAGTGTGTGTATGTATGTATGTATGTCAGTATGTGTATGTATGTATGTATGTCAGTGAGTGTATGTATGTATGTCAGTGTGTGGTTGTATGTATGTCAGTGTGTGTATGTATGTATGCCAGTGTGTATGTATGTATGTCAGTGTGTGTATGCATGTATGTATGTATGTATGTCAGTGTGTGTATGTATGTATGTATGTCAGTCAGTGTGTGTGTGTATGTATGTATGTCAGTGTGTGTATGTATGTATGTCAGTGTGTGTATGTATGTATGTCAGTGTGTGTATGTATGTATGGCAGTGTGTGTATGTATGTATGTCAATGTGTGTATGTATGTATGGCAGTGTGTGTATGTATGTATGGCAGTGTGTGTATGTATGTATGTCAGTGTGTGTATGTATGTATGGTAGTGTGTGTATGTATGTATGGCAGTGTGTGTATGTATGTATGTCAGTGTGCGTATGTATGTATGGCAGTGTGTGTATGTATGTATGTTAATGTGTGTATGCATGTATGGCAGTGTGTGTATGTATGTATGGCAGTGTGTGTATGTATGTATGGCAGTGTGTGTATGTATGTATGGCAGTGTGTGTATGTATGGCAGTGTGTGTATATATGTATGGTAGTGTGTGTATGTATGTACGGCAGTGTGTGTATGTATGTATGGCAGTGTGTGTATGTATGTATGACAGTGTTTGTATGTATGTATGGCAGTGTGTGTATGTATGTACACGGCAGTGTGTGTATGTATGTACGGCAGTGTGTGTATGATGTATGGCAGTGTGTTTATGTATGTATGTCAGTGTGTGTATGTATGTATGGCAGTGTGTGTATGTATGTACGGCAGTGTGTGTATGTATGTATGGCAGTGTGTGTATGTATGTATGGCAGTGTGTGTATGTATGTATGGCAGTGTGTGTATGTATGTACGGCAGTGTGTGTATGTATGTATGGCAGTGTGTGTATGTATGTTATGGCAGTGTGTGTATGTATGTATGGCAGTGTGTGTATGTATGTACGGCAGTGTGTGTATGTATGTATGGCAGTGTGTGTATGTATGTGTGGCAGTGTGTTGATGTATGGCAGTGTGTTTATGTATGTATGTCAGTGTGTGTATGTATGTATGGCAGTGTGTGTATGTATGTACGGCAGTGTGTGTATGTATGTATGGCAGTGTGTGTATGTATGTATGGCAGTGTGTGTATGTATGTATGGCAGTGTGTGTATGCATGTACGGCAGTGTGTGTATGTATGTATGTATGGCAGTGTGTGTATGTATGTATGGCAGTGTGTGTATGTATGTATGGCAGTGTGTGTATGTATGTACGGCAGTGTGTGTATGTATGTATGGCAGTGTGTGTATGTATGTATGGCAGTGTGTTGATGTATGGCAGTGTGTTAATATATGTATGTCAGTGTGTGTATGTATGTATGGCAGTGTGTGTATGTATGTACGGCAGTGTGTGTATGTATGTATGGCTGTGTGTGTATGTATGTACGGCAGTGTGTGTATGTATGTATGGCAGTGTGTGTATGTATGTATGGCAGTGTGTGTATGTATGTATGGCAGTGTGTGTATGTATGTACGGCAGTGTGTGTATGTATGTATGGCAGTGTGTGTATATATGTATGGCAGTGTGTTGATGTATGGCAGTGTGTTTATGTATGTATGTCAGTGTGTGTATGTATGTATGGCAGTGTGTGTATGGCAGTGTGTTTATGTATGTCAGTGTATGTATGTATGGCGAATGATATGGATAGTGAGTGAGACATATTAGTGACGGATGAGAGGAGGGTAGGTTGAATCGTACGTTTGGCAACTTGCGCGCACCAACCTACCGCATTCCACGCACTAAAATGACGTTTGATAGTATTCACTCTTTTGAAGATTTTAAAGTTATTTTGTTATGTACCTGCCTCACAATTATACCTATAGAATGCTTAAACAATGTAGTTTCTTAATCTAAATAGCATAAATTATTATTATTTACCAATTCTCCATATTATTCTAATATATCAGTACGAACATAACTTTTTACCTCTTCTCCATGACAGTCGTATTTATTATACCTGTAATATCTGTTTTAATAGGGTACTGAACACATTTTGGCATATATCAATTAAAAGCTAAGAAAATTTGGCATCTAATGAAGTCTTAAAAACCACAGTAAATGTTATATTGTGGTGATATCCAGTTGGTGAAGTGAAGTAACGGTCAACAAATTATTCGTGTTTACCTTATGCGTGATTATTACCTATACTTTAAAGGCGATTATCTCGCTTAAGTGGGCGTGGCGATTGTCTGGTTGTAACAGAGAGCTACTCATATATGGATTAAAGACTCATACTACATTGATTAAATTAGGTCTAACTATGCAATGAAGAATTTCTGCTTTGTTTGCAGGTAAATGGAAGCCAATTTCCTACAATTAATAAGTCACCATTATATCCTATTATTCTTAATTAAACACTCCAAAGGTAAAATGATACACACACAAAATATTTGTAACTTTCTATTTCACAGTGCATCAGTTTAAATTGACACTTGTAGCTCCATTCTCTTAAGCTGCTGAATCTCCTCCTCTTGTTTATATTTACCGATAAATGACAATAACAACACCCATTATGTCGTCTATGTCAGCCGCGCCAAGTGTAAATAAACTCAAATGTCACTATTTACGGGTTGTTTATCGACTACGCGACCCTGCTATGAGCCTTACGAGTGCTTTTCGATCTTCATAGCGCTACGAACAAATATGGCGGATAATGGCGGCCGAAAACTTGCTTACGAAGCATTGAAGATACGTTCTTAGCGGTTACGAACACCTTACGAACAAAGATGGCGCTACGATAATCGTAACTGCGCTTACGAAGCTTTGAAGATCCCACCCCTGTACGAGAGAGAGTGAGGGGGGGGGGGAAAGAGTGTGTGTGTGTGGGGGGGGGTAGAAAGAGAGTGAGTGGGGGGGATTGAGTTTGTGCGTGTGTGTAGGAGAGAGGGGGGGGGGATTGAGTTTGTGTGAGTGTGAGAGAGAGGGGGGGATTGAGTGAGGTTGAGTGTGTAGGTGTGTGTGTGAGAGAGTAAGAGAAAAGAGGGGATTGAGTTTGAGTGAGAGAGAGTATTGGGGGATTGAGTTTGTGTGGGGGGGAGGGAGGGGGGATTGAGTGAGATTGAGTGTGTGTGTATGTGTGTGTGTGTGTGAGAGAGAGAGAGAGAGAGAGAGAGAGAGAAAGAGAAAGTGTGTGTTAGTGTGTGAGAGAGAGGGATAGAGGGGGGATTGAGTAATAGTATGTGTGTGTGAGAGAGAGAGTGAAGGGGTGTGTGTAGGAGAGAGAGAGAAAGGGGGGGATTGAGTGTGATTGAGAGTTTGTGTGTGTAGCTGTGTGATAGAGAGAAAGAGTGTGTGTGTGTGAGAGAGAGAGAGAGAAAGAGAGAAAAAAAAAAAGAGAGAGAGAGAGAGAGAGAGAGAGAGAGAGAGAGAGTACACACACACACACACAGATGGTGAATTATGTTATTGTGGATATGCGGTCTGTCAACACACACACACACCTGTTTCAATCACACACACACACGAGAGAGAGAGACAAATATGGAGGTGAGGGATGGGATTACACACACACACACACGCACGCATACCTGTTTCAATCACACACACACACATACAATATAATAATAAATAAGGCACTTGGTATTGGGATGGAGCCAGGCTTAGTGGCATGGTTGGCAGATTTCCTCAGTGATCAGCAACAGGTGGTAAGATATCAAGGTGCAGTATCTAGCCCACAAACACTGAAATGTGGTGTGCCACAAAGAACAAGAATGGGACCACTGTGCTTTCTTATCTTCATCAATGATGCAATGACACACAGCGGTGGAAGTATGTGGATGACTCCACTGTGGGACTTATAGTGGACAACACTGCACCTGACTACCACCTACTACAACAACAACTCGACAACCTACAAGCCTGGACTGAAGCCAACAACATCAGCATCAATCACAATAAGACAGTGGTGATGCATCTTCACACCTTTACCACACCTGTACCACCACCGACAGTCACACTGGGGGGACACCCACTCCAGGTTGTTGAGACTACAATAATCCTGGTAATTATATTGGACAGCAAGTTGGACTGGAAGCATCATATTACCACCACTACCTAGTCTGCCTCTTATTGTCTGTACATGCTGAGAAGGCTGAAGTCCCTAGGTACACCACAGTGTGAGCTGAGGAGTATATATCATATGTTTATACTCCCCAAGCTCACCTATGGATGGTTCCCATCCATTAACACCACACAGAAGAAACAGCTAGAACGAGTACAGAAAAGTGCTTGTCGTATAATACTGGGGGCAGACTATACTACATACAGTGAGGCCCTTATCACCCTCGGCATGGACTCCCTCGAAACAGTACACCATAACATTCTGCGTCGATTAAGCATAGAGCTGCTAAGAAACCCTAGACATCAAGATATGCTCCCCCCTTCCCTTCCACCACCACGACAAACTACGAGGCACAACAACAACCTGACACTGATATCGAGCACGTACTGACCGCTACAAAAACAGTCCTATACCCACTATGGTCAGAATAATTAACAACAAATAATGCTATACCTATATCTGTCTCACCATCATAACATATTTCATTGTTGTATATATAAAACCCTTCTCATCAATCATCAACCTCATATAGTATACTGTGTATTTTCAGCCTTATGGCTGCAATCTCAATAAACCGTTTATTATTATTATTATTATTATTATTACACACACACGAGAGAGAGAGAGAGAGAAATATGGAGGTGAGGGATGGGATTACACACACACTCACACACACACACACACACACACACACACAATGACATACAAAGGGTGAGAATTGGATGCAGTAATTAGGAGATGATTTGTGTGACTGGGAGGGAGTAATTCATTAGGCCTATATTAGTTGATTCACCGGGTTACGAGAGACACAAGTATGGTGGTGAGGGATAGGATTATACACACACACACACATACACATACACATATACATACAGATATATATATATGCACATACACACACACATACACGAAAGAGAGACAAGTATGGATGTGAGGGTTGGGATTACACACACACACACACACACACACACACAGACACTGACCATTTAGACCAGTGTGTGTTAATTACAATGGAATTATGTTGGTGTAATCAATAACATTCCAGCCCGCTATTTATTAAAGGGGGGCGGGAGTAGGGGATAGGCTTGGGGGGGATTAGGGGGTGCAGAAATATGGGACAGGCTTTCTACCCCCCCAAACGAGTCCCACTACTCCCGCACCCCCCTAACCCCTCCCCAACAGGCACATAGTATTGTGTTGGTGACATACATATAGATTTGTAGTGTAACAATTCCTCCAGCCCATCTCAAGCAACAGCATAGATGGATAGTAATAGTAGTAGTAGTAGTAGTAGCAGTGGCGGTGGCGGTGGTAGTAGTAGTAGTAGTAGTAGTAGTAGTGTTCTAAGTGGTTAATTAAGGACTATTAATATAGGTTTAGTTTATCTTGGCTAATAATAACAAAAAAAAATAACAATAATAATAATAATAATAATAATGATAATAATAATAAAAGTATTAACAATAATAATAGTATTAATAATAATAATAGTAAAAGTAATAAATATAATAATAAAAATAATAATAATAATAATGATGATAGTAATAATAATAATATAAGAAATAATTATCATAATAATAATAATATTTAAATGAACCCCGAAATCTGAACTTAAATTTCTAAACCCAAGATTATACGCTCCAAGTAAATATGTGTGTGAGAGAGAGAGGGGGGGGGGGGGGGGAATATGTGTGTTTGTATGAGAGAGAGAGAGAAAATATGTGTGAGTGTGTGTGTGTGTGTGTGTGTGTGGAGAGAGAGAGAGAGAGAGAGAGAGAGAGAGAGAGAGAGAGAGAGAGAGAGAGAGAGAGAACAACTACGGTAACATTTTTTGTACATAAGTCCCTGTAATCCGATAAACGTAGCCTGGGTTTACTCTGTACCCACGAAAACATTTATTAACATCATCATCATCATCATCCTCATCATCATCATCATCATCATCATCATTATGTTATTATTATTATTATTATTATTATTATTATTATTATTATTATTATTATTAAACCGTCTTCTACCGAAAAAAAAAAAAAAAAAAAAAACAGCTGTGCTTGAGAGAAGGTGATAAATAGGTTGGCTTACAAGCACGAGGGATTAGGTTGATATTAAGTGGCGCAACAGCGAGGTCAAATATCATAAGGAAAAGGTGATAGAGAGGTGTGACAGCAAGAAAGAAGGAAATAGGAAGAACGGAAGGACAGTTGAAGAAATGTAAGCTAGTGGCTGGGGCCGAAGAGGCGCCAAAACCCTTAAAGTATTGCCCACATCAATACAAGCAATACCCCCCTACGGGGCGAGAACGAGGGATAAAAGGAATACTGTGATATCTGTCTAATATCCAATGGATAATATATATTCAGTAGTCTATCCCACTATGATGGTGAACAATGGAATGTGCCTTTATTTAAAGGATATAATGTAACAAATATAATGTAAGTATAATGTAAGAAAGACTTACTTCCAAACATGAGTCGATGTAGGTAGTGTGGCTAGTGACTGGTTTGTTGTTGTTGTTGTCTTTGTTGTCTCTTCGGAGTTTGATTTTAATTATTAGGTTTTCTATAACTATTATGGTTTGAGAAGATACAACAAGGTTATTTATAACACGAGTAATTGTACAGAGTCACAATATGTACGGGTTAAGTTAGGCTAGGGAGCTAACTTTAAAGAGAGATTACACGCTTGATTAACCTGTTATCGGATCGGTTATCAGTAGCTAACTTAGGCTATAGGAGCACAACTAGGGCCCGTCCCTTGTGTATCACATGACCTGTGTCGTCACTTTATGCTAACGTGTTAGTGGTTCCCACAGAGAGTGAGTCCCGTTCTCTTCTTGTTCAAGCATAGGTTTGCAGTATTAGAGCATCATGTGACGGGTGTAAGTCTGAGTGTCTCAGTGACTCATATAAGTAAGTATTAAGTAAGTTATTATAAGTAGCCCTCTTATCGAAGGTGAAACCGGAACAAACAGATGTTTGTTATTACTTTTCAACTAATCATCTTCATTTATCTTCCCCTTCACCCTCGGATCAAATCATGATCACATTATTTTTTCTTCTCTCTTCTATCCACCTACGTTAATGCTATATGCATTTCTTTAATCTACGGGTCCCGAATTCCTTCATACAGGGTCGCAGGCTCACAAGAATAAATACATGAATAAAATAGAATAATAATGTTCGTGACAATAAAATAAGTATGAAGTTTATACATAAATCCACCTAACATATTTTTATAATCGAATAACATTGATTCATATATTTAATTATCAATAAAACAAAATCATTGCACAAATATTAGCCTTCTTGAGAGAGAGAGAGAGAGAGAGAGAGAGAGAGAGAGAGGGGTAGGTGAGGCAGTGGCCGCAGTGTTTATAATTCTGTAAATAATTCTGGTTAAAATGCCTTTTAATCATAATTATTGCATTTCAATTTCTGGCCTTGTATTTTCTTAGATTGATAATTCTGGTCATATGTAAAAGATCTTTCTGTATGGGTCGCGAGAATGATGTCATAGTAAAAACTGGGTCACGACTGAAAAAGTTTGATGAACCTTGCTTTAAACTATTGGTGATTCGATACCATTCACAGTTTATGCTTCATTCCTTCCTCCTGACACACTGTCTTCTCTAGCTGATCATTCGTTACCCTCCCATAGCCCCGTCCACATTTCTCTCCTTCTCTCCCACTAACATACCCCCTCCCTCCACCTACAACTGTTACCAGATCCGACGAGGCACAAACCAAGTCAGTCATGGATGGACTGTGGTCCATTGATGTGTCCGGAGTTGTACCACACAACACATACTACACACATCCCTACACAACACACAACACTTATTACACACAGCCCCACACATCACATAGTACACATTACATATCACACCTCGTGAACCACACAGTACACAGTACATCAGGTCTCATGCATTATACAACGCTCTTGACGCTCAGCCCCAAACATCACACAGAGCACATTACGTTCAGCCTAACGCACACCATGGCACACACCACACCAGGCCTACTACACAACATAACGCATATAACACATCTATATCAACATAACCATCGCCAAGCCAATTGTCGCTTTGATCACAGACTTAAATGTGAAACGTGTCATAGATTGGGTCATAAACAGAGATTGTGTCACCTTTAAAACAAATAGAAACAAGGCGAGGAAGGTAAGGCCAAAAATCCTATTCACAAAAGAAATAATGTTCAAAGTATATGTAATAAGGACTTTCTTAAAATAGAACACATAAATGCTCTGTCATTGCAGGGTAATTTTGAAGATATAAAATTGTTAATGAACGAAAGAAATGTTGATGTATTGTGTGTCAGTGAGACCTAGTTATCTCCGTGTACTCCTAATTCCTATGTTAATATACAAAACTATAACATGTTCCGGTGTGATAAAGGACGTGGTTCATTTAAGCTCTGAAGTATTGCATACGAACATGGAACAACAACCCGGTGTTGAGGATGTCTGGATAAGAATTCAATATAAAAAGTTGTCACGGATCGATCCGTGAGCATAATGTAACGTACGTAAGTAGTAGAATGCTATATAAATATATATATTAACAAAGGGGTAAAACCACGTGTTGGAATGTTCTAGAAGGCATAGAACAGGGGAATTTTCCAGAGACAGAGGAATGTGAAATAGGTGTGCCAGGTAAACCTTCGGGGATTAAGGAAGGGTCAAGTCAGGTGAGCTGAGGTCAAGTACCCACTCACTCCATTCGGTGTTTCACTATTCTGGTTATATTTTTTGCATTAATAATTATGCTAATGGGCATCTATTACTTATTGAAATTGATTTTGAAGTGGAAGGGGAATTATTGGGATTTTTACAGTACGTCATAGGTTAATTGATTGCATGTATAACTAAAGTATGAGTGACCATATGTAAACCGTAGTCAGGACTAGGCTATGCGAACACATGAAGAAAGGACAAGCAAGACAGACAGTTGGAGCCAGGTAGAATGGGGAGGAGTCAGAAGGGTAATTAATCTCCACCACCCACACCTTATTTTTGGATTACAGTCAGTTGGTAAATCACACTCGAGACGAGCAACACCTCGTAGCCGGTCCTAGCCTTGCCTGGATTCCTACAGTTAAAACGTAACATCGAATTTGTTTAATTACTTTTTCACAAGGCTTATTGTTGTTAACTCACTATTCATTCACTTGACGAGAATTAGTAAGGAGTCACTGAGGGTGAGGAGAGGGCTGGCCAAGGAATTACGAGTGTGTGTGTACAAAGGACTGTAGAACGAGTGTGAAGAGACATTGGAAATTACCAGCTGGGTTGCTTGATTCTCCATTATTATTAAATAACGTAACTATCGTCTGTCATCACGTGTGCGAGGTGCTAAGTGCTAGCTTGTGGTATCTATTAAAGTAACATAATATTACTGTTCCACGTGTCCGACCGAGTGGCCTTAGCAGCACGTGTGGAGAAGCGGGGACGAGACGAGTAAGTAATAGATAGTGAGTTACTGTGAACGGAAGCGTGTGTATGATTTTTGATTGAATTTAATTATTCAAAGTTGGCCTGGAATTTATTTTAATAAATAGAGAAAATTGCCATTGGTTGTTTTGTGTTTCACCATTATTTGCATGCTCTATTATCAATACATATATAGCAGGAAGAACCCAGAAATAAATTTATTGTGTTTGAGGGACGGATACAGGGAATTATAACTCTGGTTTAACTCGCTGCAGCCAACCAACGAGATTATATATTAACCAGTAAGGTAAGCTTTTGATAAATTATTATAAAGCACATTAAATACTCAGTCCACCCCCACAGAAGTTACCTTCTATTATAATTTGATGTATTTATAGACACTATAAGGATCATTCTGATTCTTTTGATTATATTGTTGATCTTCTAAGAACGATATCCATGCGTAACAAACTCTTTTTAATTCTTGGTGATCTAAATGACAATCTTCTTGACAAGAATAGCAAACTTTTACGAATATTAAAGAATAATAAGTTAACACACGTTATCAACAAACCTACTCGAGTTACTCCCACCTCTGCCACACTTCTTGATGTCATCATCACTAATAAGCCTGACTCTGTGCTCAACTCTGAGGTAATCCCTCACCCTGTAGCCGATCATGACCTTGTTAGCGTTACTCTTTATATCAGTAAAGATAAACAACCCCGTGTGTTTAAAACTTTACGTGACTTATCATTCTATGATAGTGACACATTTTGCTCTCTGTTGCTGAACACAATTTTTAACACAGACAATATCAACATACAAGTCAATACACTAACAACAACAATAAACAAATGTCTTAATTACTGTGCCCCGATAGTTACTAAGGAGATACGCCGCCGGTCTGCAGGGGTTAATGAATGGTTTACTCATGAATGCAACCAAAACACAGTGTATGTTCATAGGTTCCCACCAGCTGTTATCTCACCTTCCTAACAACATAACAATACAACTCTATGATACAACTAACAGCACAACTAACGCTACACAATTAAAACATGTTCAAAAATTACAGAATTTTGCTGCAAAAATTGTTGATGGCAAAGCAAGAAAATATGATCATGTTATTCCAATTCTGGATGATTTGAAATGGTTAAAGATTAGAGATAAAATTATTAACAACACAGGGATCACTATGTTCAAGTATGTTAATAACGTATACCCTAATCATATTATGACTTTTCAAACTGTCGGTAACGTTACTGGCAGTTCCACCAGACAACGAGATCACCTTTATGTAATAAAAACTAACACACATTTCGGTACAAAATGTCTTTCAGTCAGCGGTCCAAAATTATGGAATAATCTTCCTACTAAAGTGAAAGAGACCAGTACACTACAATCTTTTAAAATAAAACTGAGAGATGTATTATTAAGTGGATATTGTATTTTAATTTGATGTTAACCCGTGTATGAATAACCACTGTTGGTGGAATTAACTTTATTATTATTTTTGTTATTATTATTATTATTATTATTATTATTTCTCTCTCTCTCTCTCTCTCTCTCTCTCTCTCTCTCTCTCTCTCTCTCTCTCTCTCTCTCTCTCTCTCTCTCTCTCTCTCTCTCTCTCTCTCTCTCTCTCTCTCTCTCTCTCCAACAAACTCATACACACATACACACACACACTCTCTCTCTCTGCAATACACTCACAGTCTCTCTCTCCACACACACACACACACACACATATACACTCTTTCTCTCTCCAACAAACACACACTCTCTCCCACACACACTATCTCTCCCACACACATTCCCTTATTCTCTCTTCAACACACACACTCTCTCTTTCTTTCTCAAACACACACACACACACACTCTAGCTCGTTCTCTCTCTCTCTACACACAACCACACACACGGGAACAATTTACACACACACACACACGGGGACAATTTACACACACACATACACACACACACACACACATACACACACTTCATATTTGATTGGGCCTACAGTGCCCTACACCAACATTGCTGACATAATTGATCCTCAGCAATTTGGTAATATGAAGTTCTCATCAACCACCCATTGTCTTGTCAGCTTTCTTGATTTTATTTTTAAAAGCCTTGAGAAAAGAAAAACGTCAGTTGCACTTGCATTTATTGATTTTAAGAAAGCTTTCGATCTAGTTGATCAAACAATTGTTATCAAGAAAACACTAGACGTGAGGCTCAACTCCAACCTGGTAAGTTGGCTGGCTGACTTCCTTGACGCGCTACGACAGGCTGTGCGTTATCAGGGCAGCATCTCATCATGCACACGCCTGACATTTGGAGTGCCACAAGGCACAAAAATGGGTCCGTTATGCTTCCTCATTATGATTAATGACGACCTGACTGAAACACCTACTCGATGGAAGTATGTAAATTACTCTACGGTGGGTGTAACCATTGACAACACCTCACCTGACTATGGACCACAACAGGACATTCTTGACAGCCTTCAATCATGGACCACACACAACAACATCACCATCAATACCAACAAGACTGTGGTGATGCATGTCAGTACCTCCACCACTCATGTACCACCGCCCGCAGTCACCATAGGAGCACACAACCTACAGGTTGTGGAATACACCAAACTCCTGGGAATCACCATAGACTGTAAGCTGAATGGGAAGCAGCACATCAACATCACTGTCAACACTGCTGCATACAAACTGTACATGCTGAGGAGGCTGAAATCTCTTGGTTTGCAGCTACGTGAGTTGAGGAATATTTTCATTATGTTTATATTTCCCAAACTCACGTATGCCTCACCAGCTTGGACATCATCCCTCTCTCTCACACAACAACGGCAACTTGAGAGAGTACAGAAAAGGGTGTGCCAAATTATCATGGGAGATAGGTACACGACATACGAGACCGCTCTCATCACCCTCGACCTGACTTCCCCCACTGACAGCCACACTAAGCTGCTAAAATAGTTTGGTGAAAAGCTTATCTCCCATCGTAGACACAGACACTTCCTACCAGACAACAACCCAAAACCCAGACATGCCATGAGACACTACAACAGACTGAAACCAATACGGGCTACTACAGAAAGATATAAAAAGAGTACTATTCGACAATTGTTAACATAATAAACAATCCATAGACGTTAGCAATCCCCCATCATACTCATCATCACAATTTTCTTTGTGTATGTATATAATTATATAAGTATTTAAATATTTTAATCTACTATTTCTTTTGAATATATGAATATTTTCAGCCTATGGCTGCCATTATGTTAATAAACCGTTTATTATTATTATCATTATTATTATTACACACACCCGGGGACAATTTACACACACACACACACCCGTAGACAATTTACACACACATATACATATACACACACACACACACACATATATATACACACACACACATATATCTATCTATATACATAAAGCCGAAATTCTGTATGTGTGTGCTCGCGATGCACGCCCTCATCCTTTGACCTAGAATGAAAATTTTTACATGAGTTTGATCGCTGAAACCTGGGGAGTGTTTTCGCCCTATAAAAGAAAGGTTTTTCAATGATCAATGGGGGATTGGGGGGGGGGAGGGGTTGAACCCCTGGATTAGTGTGCCATGGTCATGTCACCTCCACAAACTCTCTCTCTCTCTCTTTAATTTCAGAGAGAGAGAGGGTGTGTGAGAGAGAGAGAAGGGTAATATTGG
>JAWZYT010001056.1:22500-200000 GCA_034508575.1 Petrolisthes manimaculis | reverse complement strand
CATACGCAAATGCGGTCACGTAGGAGGCTCCCGTTTTCAGTTCCTGGTGTGTAAATTCAAGCTCTTTCATTCTGTAGGAATTTTTTTTGCCTACATGAAAGTTGAAAAATGACAAAATTTACCACCATTTGTCAGCTGGGGGGGGGGAAGGAAAAAGTTTTTTTTTAATTGGTTAATCATTGAAAAAATAAAAATATTATAAGGCCAAGACACTCTCCAGGTTTTAGAGATAAAATGTATGTAAAAATTATTACTCTAGGCTTTGCATAGCGGGTAAACAGACAGACAGACTGACAGACAGACAGGCAGACAGACTGTTTTATTTATATATATATATATATATATATATATATATATACAGTGCTGGCGGTTAGAACTGGCGCGAGTTGACGTTAAGTCCGGCGTGCTGTCATATACCATAATTTCCGTGTGCTACTCTCTGTAGGCTAATATTATATGGGATTGTAGAAAGTAGCGATATCTGGCAACTCTATTCTAAGCTTTGTATGGGAAATTTAAACAATATAACGTAATAGTGCTTCCTTACTCTCTCAGTGGGGGGGGATCCTGCAGCTCCTAATTACCCTAGTTTTTTGTGTGTATTGGTTCACTATTCCCTCCAGTTACTAATTATTATGGGTCCCAAGAAAAGACTCACAGAACCTGACATTGCAGCTATCTGTGCTCTAGCTAAGGACAATAAAACTAACCAAGAAATCTCAGCTAACACAGGATTATCAATAAGAACAGTACAGAGGTGGACAAAAAAATTCTGTGCGGGCGGGAGTGACTCTATCCCACCACCATACAAACCACCAAGGGCGTAAACGGAAAGTGACTGGGAGGACTAATGAGAGTTATTGGTAGACAGCTGGAGGTCCAACCTCGCATCACAAGCCAAGAATTAAAGACTAAGAACCCAGATTTGCTGGCTGGAGTGGCTGACAGGACAGTGTGGGATTATTTCAAATGCGACTTGGGTTACAGGTGTTGCCGCGCAGTACATAAACCCTGGTTAACTGTTGTTCATCGCAAAAAAAGATTAGCTTTTGCCTCTCAATATCATGACTGGGGTATTGATGAGTGGCGAAAGGTGTTGTGGTCGGATGAATCCACTTTTGAAGTTACAGATAACCAGAAAAGTGGAGTGTACCGCCGACGAGGTAGTGATTCCCATGACCCCAGATACCTTAACCACACAGTAACACATCCTAATTCATTGATGGTGTGGGCCTGTTTTTCGTACTATGGTGTGGAAAAGTTGGTATTTTTACATAAGAATGTTCGTATGAATAAAGATAATTACTTTGAACTCATACTTAATGAGCTAGACGAGTGTATGGAGAAATGCAACTCTGATTATTTTATGCAAGAAGGTGCTCCTAGCCATACCGCTCATTTAATTACCAATGGTTTTAATTCTGTGGTATTACTCTCCTAAAACTTTGGCCAGTAAATTCACCAGACTTAAACCCAATCGAAAACTTATGGGCGTATATTAAACGGAAACTAAAGGATCGTGACACATCTTCACTTCCACGCATTTAACCCCTAAAGACCGGTTGACGTGATAGACCATCTTACGTAAGGAACCGGGCAACTGCACCTACCGTCACAGCGATTTAGCGCTATTTCGCGCCCTGTACGGCTAGTTTTTCTTGTCGTTGGGCGAGAAAATACACTCACAATATCGATCCGCTACCCACTAAGTCGATTCTGGGACCCCACGATGGCTGGGCGATTTTTAAGTAATTGCCCTTGTCCGAATTTGTGCTCTAACGATCGTAAGACAATACCGTAGTGAATATAGGTACGTGAGTGACACCATGATATTCCTACATGGTTACAAATTATTATTTAGTGTATAGATCATGACACACGATATATAATGGGGTAGTAATAAGAAAATAACACCACAAAATACACCCATACAGGCACAATTGATAGTAAATATACGTGTTTCCTACGGTACAAGTCGGTTTGTTTATCATTTTCTAAGTGACAGTTACACGATGATATATTCCTACAAGTGTTCATACTATTTTTATGAACATGAAATCATGACATACGATACATAATAGTAGTAATACGAGTGAGTTGACAAGGGACTTGGGCGGGAAACTGAACTTCCATGCCGTAGTCACACCGCACTCACGCATACACACAGACACACCCCTGTCTCGCGCACAAACATGGTTCACTTCAACTCGCCCTATCTCCACAACTATTCATCGTACAGCCCTCCCGATGGTACCATTGGAAAGAGGAAGAGTTGAAGGTAAGGATGGAATAATTTTGAAGTCAGTACACTATATAGGTTAAGAGTGTGAGCGTTGTGAATATACGGCAAATCGAGGAATTTTGACGCTAGCGGCAGGGTAGAAATGTGGAGGCAAGGTCCACCCTTCCCGGTCTGCAGGGGTTAAGCAGCCATACAAGATATCTGGGACAATATTAACTTGGAGTATCTTCATAATTTGGCTGACTTCCTTCCCAAACGACTCAACATGTTAAAAAAGAATTGAGGGTACCCTATCAGTTACTAATTTAGGTGAGTATCCTCATTAAAACTATTTTTAGACAGACCATTTTCCCCTCAACAGTAAGAACTGGCTATTTACGTCACCGCGACATTTCTAACCGCCAGCACTGTATATATATATATATATATATATATATATATATATATATATATATATATATATATATATATATATATATATATATATATATATATATATATATATATATATATATATATATATATATATATATATATATATATACACACACACAATATCTGAAGGACTCGTTTATCTTAATTCAATTTCTTGACTACATCACACACACAATCTCTCTCTCGTAAACAAACACACATACACACACACACTCTCTCTCTCTCTCTCATACACACACACAAACACACGCACTCTCTCTCTCACACACACTCGCTGTTTCTCTCTCACACACACACACTCACACACACACAAACTCTCTCGTTCATATGCACACATAGAGTCACTTTCTAACACACACACACTCTCTCTCTCACACATACAAACTCTCTCTCTTTGTGTATGTGAGAGAGAGAGTGTGTGTGTGTGTGTACGGAGAGAGAGAGAGTGTGTGTGTGTACGGTGAGAGATAGACTTTGTGTGTGTGAACTAAGTCAGAGAAAAAGTGAGATAATCTCTCACTCTCTCTCATACACAGATACAGACACTCTCTCTCATATACTTACACTCTCTTTCTATTCTCTTACACATACACATACACACACTCTCTTCTCTCACACATACAGTGAGGGCACAACCAGGAATCACGGCTACAAACTTGAACTGAAGCGATACAACCGTGATCTGTGAGGTAAATTCTTTACATACAGCATCTGTGGTACTTGGAATGCGCTTCCTGCTGATGTAGTCAACAGCAACTCTGTGGATCACTTCAAGTCCAGATTAGACAAAGTCTTAAACCACCGTCTAGGTGTTTAAGCCGTTGAGGGAGTGTTCCTTGATGGTTTCACATGACACTGCCGAGGACGGTCACCTACTTGCACAACTAAACCCACAGGTACCCTCTTTGTATGGATCGTAAGGTTCCCTAGGGTACTTCTTTTCCTTGTAACTCTCTCTCTTTCTCCACATAATTATACCCCTTTATACATGTAACGGCCAGTACCGTCCTCACCCAATATAATTATCATAGAAAAAAGATTAATTAAAGAAAAAAAAATGTATACCAAAAAAATATTACAAAAAAAAAAAAATCTACCAAAACTATATGGTCAGCTGGGCGCTTTGTTACTCCCTGTGGGTCAGACTGACGCTGTCGTTAGCAACCACAAACAATAAGGTTCCCGTGATCTTTGCATCCCAATTATTTTTAATAAACAGAGCAAACAATTAATTGATTATACTAAGATCCTAAAAGAAATATTTAAATCTTCTGAAGTAATAACCACACACACTTGTGTACAGTATAATACTCTCTCTCTCTCTAAAACACACACATGCGTACTATATTCTCTCTCTCACACACATACACATACACAAACTATCCTCAACTATCCTTAGAACAGTATACATCTATCATGGACTATCAGTATATCTATCTATCTATCTATCTATGGCTATATTTTATCTATTCTCTCATTTATTGATTTATCGATTTTCCTTTCAAGAGAGAGAGAGAGAGAGAGAGAGAGAGAGAGAGAGAGAAAATACTAAAGCAGGTGTAATATTAAATATATGTATTATATCATAGTTACACATGAAATACATTGTTTGCTATTTGTTTTCTATAACAAAGTCACCAGAAATAAACGTAAACAAGATAACATTATTAAGGAGTAACTATTATTGTATTTATTGTTATTGCTATCTCCCACTATTTTACTTCTATGTTATTTGTATTTGCTCTCCCACCTCTATCAATTTTTCCTGCAAGGTCTTCAAAGCCTCTCTCTCTCTCTCTCTCTCTCTCTCTCTCTCTCTCTCTCTCTCTCTCTCTCTCTCTCTATGTATCAATAGACACACACACACAAATAAATATAATAACAGACATACAAAGGATGACAAAGATATAAAAAACAACTGAAAGACTGACACACACAGGCAGACAAAGAGTGAGTGATACATAATAATAATAATGTGTTTGTCAAATTGTATACGTGAAGGAATAAACTAACCTGACCTAACCTAACCAACCGAACCCAACCTGGGCCACTAGAGGAAGAGTGAACATGAGAAGTAATACAGTACTTGTGTTAGTAATTGTGACCTGTACATAAGTCCCTATAGTACACTCGTGATACGTAATTTCTGACCAGAGACGAACGGCAGACACCACACACATACATACACACACCCCAGGATGACATAAAGGTAAACCAATATGCCAACCCAGTAGTTGGCTCCAGTCATAGATGCTGGCTCATGTGAACAATGAAGGACACATCTGTATGCCAGAATTGCCTCAGGAAAAGCCCCTCCTCACATAGTATACGTCAGTTGTAATCCTTCATCATTATGCTAATTCAAAGGCAAAAATGATAAAAGTTTACAATATACAGTAATCTAATCTCACATGTAAGCATAAATGTATATAAAAGATAAATCTTATATATATATATATATATATATATATATATATATATATATATATATATATATATATATATATATATATATATAGTCAAAGGTCATTAAGCCAATGGTTCCATTTTATTCTATCAATTTATATGTCATAAAGTTTTGTCTCCCTCAGTAAACTTTGTTTGTTTATAATATTCTTATCATCAGATAAAACATTTTCGATGGTAAATGCTTTATTTATTTATTAATTATTTAATTATTTATTAATCATTTATAAATTTACTAATTTTAATTCCCGACGTCACGAACCTAAGTAAAACTGCCACTTTTCACCAGATAAAATAATTGTTAAAAACAAATTTGGGGAAGTGATCTCTTTCCCGTATGATTTTGGCCTCATAAAGATGTATAATTAGAGGTGAAAAACTTTTCTGATTGCTCTCATTTTTTTTTAACATAGGGCATTGTTCTTTCAGAAACATAGTGTTTTTTTGTTTTAAGCCAAAGGTGCAGGTATGAACTAATATAAATGTTATTAGTTCTGCCAACCCCTGTACTATTTTATGCTTGTAATTACTGTTTTACTGTATGTTGCACACCAATTCTTATCTATGATGTTAATATAATTACTGAATAATATCTTAAAGTGCAGACGTATGATGTATCAGTAATTATCGCGAGAAAGATTTTACAAAATTACATGTAACTCGGCCAACACGCTGTTCCCCAACTTCCATATTAAAACCGCTGGCGATCACACGCAACTCTTCAGTTAGTGACCCCGGGAATTCGTTGATCTTTATACTTATCACATTATTATGTTACATGTTAGACAATTTGGGGGGAAATCCTTATTAATGTAAGGTTCCAAGTGTGTGAGTCTATCTATTTCTCTATCTATCTCTCTATCTATATCTATATCTCTATCTCTCTATCTATATATCTTTATCTATCTATCTCTATATATATCTCTATTTATCTATCTCTCTATCTATCTATCTATCAATATATCTATCTATCTCTCTATCTCTCTATCTATCTATCTTTCTATCTATCTATCTATCTATCTCTCTATCTCTGTAACTCTCTATCTTGAGAGAGATAGAGAGTGTGTGTGTGGGAGAAAGAGAGAGAGAGAGAGAGAGAGAGAGTGTGTGTGTGTGTGTGTGTGTGTGTAAAAGAGAGAGAGAGAGAGAGTGTGTCTGTGTGTGGAAGAGAGAGAGAGAGAGAGAGAGAGAGAGAGAGAGAGAGAGAGAGAGCACGTGCGTACACAGATCGTATGACGTTTACTGTCATCGTAAGAGGTTTTCTTTCATAATATTTCAAGGGATATTATTTTATTTATGTATTTTCGGACTCAGCCACTCTTGTCATACACAAATTTGGTCACCTAAGAGGTTTCCGTTTTCAGTTCCTGGTGCGTAAATTCAAACTCTTACTTTCTGCAAGATTTTTTTTGCCAAAATGAAAGTTGAAACTTGAAAAAATTGACCCCCATTTGTCAGCTGGGGGTCAAAAAAAAAAGTCGTTTTTAAGGGGTTAATCATTGAAAAAAAAAAAAATATATAGGGCCAAGACAATCCTCAGGTTTCAGCAATAAAACGTATGTAAAAATTATTATTCTAGGTCAAACGATGCAGCTGTGCATAGCGGTCATACAGACAGACAGACAGACTATTTTATATATATAGATGTCTAGTCTGGTCCACTGCCTTTGCCACAGGAGATGAATTTTAGATTTTATGACAGAGACAAAACACCTGAGATCCGTACGGACTATGCTACTAATGATATTACCCTGTATTTCATTGTTAGTTGTATTCAAAGATTTAATAGCTTTAAGTGAACTTAATGAATCAGTAAATATGACTATCCTATCGTGGGTCGTCGATAGGGCAAAATTCAAAGCTTTATCAATAGCAAATAATTCAGCAAGAAAAATAGATGTATGATAATAGCAGTCTGAATCTTAACTGACATTCATTCGACCATACACCCGCACCCACACATTCATCCGTCGTGAACCCGTCGGTATACAGATGGAAATAAAAAAGATGTTTGATAATTATCTCACGAAACCTTTGGTGTACCTCCACCTCCGGTATCTGGGATTTAACCCCTGGTAACCAGGATTCCACACAAATAAAAGGGGGTATTACCCACGGTGCAATATTTACTAAACCCAGGGAATCGATTGTTGATAATTCTATACCGACACACTCTACGAGGTCGTGGATTCTTTTTTGAGGGATCTAACACCAGTGCCCTCCGGGGCCGTGGGACCCCTAGGCCATGGCCCCCCGGCTGCAGGCGCAAAAAGGCACAATCGGGAGGATGACTCGGCTCCCTGGGAATACAAACATTGGGCCTGGTGTACCTTGCCCTAACGCCAGTGCCCCCTGGGGCGCAGGGGTTCCCGGACGCATATTCTTGAACTGCATACGTGCTCGTCTTAATACCCAAGCGAATCAATCACCAGCCAGGAGTTGTAGCCAATCACGACGCATCCAGCGCTGGGTAATGACGTCATGAAGGGAGCTTCCATTAAACACAATAAATGCAAATGAAATACATTATTACACGAGTATTACGTACAAATTATATCCAAAGATTGTAAATAATGTTTAACGTAAATGATTAGGAAAGATCAGTGTTCTTTACAATCTGTGTTGCAACACAATCATGAGAAATTTTGATACATATTGGCCAATAGGTAACTCAAGCTACCAACTCTTCTGCGCAAGTTATAATGAGTATCAATAGGAAACACTATAAATATCAGTGATCCCACTGCTACTTTTTTCTAGCTTTTCGGACTCCACCTGGTGTGGAGTATAATAATCTAAGGTTTTTCTCTAGATTTCCTTTCTTACGACTGGCAATAAATGACAGGTATTGAAGATCTCCAGCGTTTTTTTTACAAATAAATCATGTTTTAAATGTGAAATGCGATTCTGTGTTTAGTTAATTTTTCGAACAGTATGAAAAACATGTTTCGTTAACTGTATTTAAGCAACAGTTGTTGGTTTTTTGTTCAATCTAGGTTATATTTAAGGTAACTTTTGGGTTTTTACCAAATTAATGAGTGGCAACACTGATAAATATTATAACTTGCGCAGAAGAGTTGGTAGCTTGAGTTACCTATTGGCCAATATGTATCAAAATTTCTCATGATTGTGTTGCAACACACATTGTAAAGAACACTGATCTTTCCTAATCATTTACGTTAAACATTATTTACAATCTTTGGATATAATTTGTACGTAATACTCGTGTAATAATGTATTTCATTTGCATTTATTGTGTTTAATGGAAGCTCCCTTCATGACGTCATTACCCAGCGCTGGATGCGTCGTGATTGGCTACAACTCCTGGCTGGTGATTGGCTGGCTTGGGTATTAAAGACGAGCACGTATGCAGTTCATCCCGGACGGATGACTCGGTCCCTCTGCCAGGGGCTTAGCGCCATGGCCCCCCGGGTGCGGTTGCCGAAACAAGGCATTACCGGGAGGATGACTCGGCACCCTGGCTTTCTTAGCGAAGTATGTTAACATGAGTTGGTCTCGTCTTAGACGGAGGGGAGGCCCTTGTGACTCCACCTCTAGACGCTCGATTCGAGTGCAACGTAGGGCTCCAAGACACACACGCAAACACGCATTCTGCACAACATCCAAACCTTTCAGTACCGACTCAGATGCCGAACCATACACTATTGACCCATAATCTACTCTAGATCTGATCAGGGAATTATATAGCATTAACAAAGACTTCCTATCTGCTCCCCATTTGGTACCAGAAATGCATTTAAGTAAATTGAGTGCTTTTAAACATTTAGTTTTTAACTGACTGACATGGCAAGTCCATGTCAGTCGACTGTCAAAAATCAGTCCAAGAAATCTAGTTGAATTTTGAAAAGGTTGGGGATTTCCACCCATGGTCAACCGAACGTCTGGTTTTCTCCTATGAGTGAAAATAACCCCTACACTTTTTCTAATTGAAAACTTAAAAACCCACTGGAGGCCCTAATTATGGATCGAATCCAGTGCCAATTGAATTCGAGTTGCCGAAAACTGTGCACTATGGCTGGAGTGCCATATTGCACAGTCATCAGCATACAGTGAGTATTTAAGATTTCGAGGAGGAGCTGGTAGAATGTCATTAATCATACATAGAAATAAGGTCGGAGACAGAACACTCCCCTGGGGGACCCCGTTTGCCTGGACAAATGTGTCCGAGAAAGTGACTGTATCCGAAAAAAGCTTGACAGAGAAAGTTCTGTCAGACATGAAATTCTGAACAAAAATGGGCAGATTACCGCGTAATCCCATCGCATGTAGTTTCCTGAGGTGGCCATGTCGCCAGGTCATGTCGTAGTCTTTTTCTATGTCTAAAAATACTGCAACTAAAAACTGTTTTTTGGCAAATGCCCCTTCAATGTGAGATTCCAGGCTTACTAATTGATCGAGCGTCTGGCGACCTTTGCGGAAGCCACACTGCTCGTCAACCAGCAAGTTCCTGGAATTTAAAAAATGCAATAGCCTACGATTAACAATTCGTTCCATGACCTTGCATAAACAGCTTGTGAGAGCAATAGGGCGATACGATGAAGTCTATCTGGGGTCCCGCCCTCCTTTCGGTATGGGAATGATATGTGCAAAGTGCCATGAATTTGGAAAGGCATGACCCCTCCAAATTTCATTAAACACTCGCAGGATCTTGATCATGGAATCATGATCAAGATGCTTTATCATCTCATACCGAATCTCATCGGGTCCTGGGGATGTCCCACTACAGGCTCCTAGGGCTTGAACAAGCTCTTTCATTGTAAGATCACAGTTGTAATCCAATTCATCTCCTGTGGCAAAGTTGAAATGCTGCAGCTCTGATGCTTCCTTGAGGGGCAAGAAAGCTGGATGGTAATTGTCAGAGCTGCTAGCAAAAGAGAACTGCCTGGCGAGGGCGTTAGCAATGTCTCTAGGTTCATCATAATTGATGTTATTATGCTTGATGTTAGTGATTTGATTTGATATTTTCTTTCTATTCATTTTTTTAACAGTGGACCAGACTTTAGAGATCGATGTTTCAGAGTTAATAGTAGAGACAAAGCTTCGCCAGGAGTCTCGTTTGGCTTGTTTGATGGTTCTACGAGCCCTAGCTCTCGCAAGTTTATACTTGCGAAAATTCTCATCACTTATGCGAGTTTTGAAAAGCCTTTAGGCTCTATTTCTCTCACACAGTGCTATGCGGCAATCTGGCGTCCACCAAGGAACTCTAACTCTATGCTTTGCGCTATCTACCGAAGTCTTAGGAATTGTTGCTGTTGCGGCTTTGAGAACACTATCTTTAATATTATTTACTTTATCATCAATGGTTTCCCCAACAATTTCAATATTGAGACTCTTTGTGAAGGACACCCAGTCTGCTTTTTTTACGTTAAATTTAGGTGTACACAATAAGGCAAGTGCTGTAGGCCACAATCATATGATAACATACAGGTAAACAGACTGCCTGCCTAAAATCCGTGTACAGCAGATAACCAGAACTGATTACAGCAGGTATACTCATACTCAGGAACCGGCATAGAATAAATAGGAAAGATGAATCATAGAATTGGTCAGTCATGTGAGGAGCCGGAGTTAAGTAAATAGCAGATAATATAAACTGATTAGTTAGGTATGACTAAGACCAATGTGACTATACCCCATGACTAAGACACGTGGCTTGTCCTACCACATGACCATACGACCATAAGACCAACGTGGCTCGTCTGGCCACGTAAGCATGACACAACACACAGTAATAATTGTATCTAAAGACAACTGACAACTCAAGATGAGAATGAATATAAACCCCTGAGAATAGACTCAGGTAGGATTCTTAAACTTGCTCCCTTAGGGCTATTATATAATTGTCTCACCAAGAGAGACACACTACTATATCAGACAGAAGCACATCAATATCATTCCCTGTCTGTGTGTGTATAGAGATATAAGTGTAAATAAATGAATAATTAACTTTAAACTTTTGAAGTCAATTACCTTAGAAAACACCCACGTCTACGCTACCTAATAATAATAACAATACTACAAGTCCAAAGAATCAAATACAAGTAAGTTACCAGAGCCTGAATGAGTTAAAGCCTAACAAGGACTGGTACATAGGTGCTGAAGGCTCTTTAACATTGTCGCTTTTATATTTAATCAAAATAGGAAAATGGTCACTTCCCAATGAGTCATCAATAGGTACCCACTGGAAAGAAGTGGCAATTGATGGGGAGACCAGAGATAGGTCAAGGACGCTAAAATTACCGGTATTATCATCATCTCTCGTCGGACTACCGTCGTTCAGAAGAACCAAACCGGAATTACTGATAAGCCTAGCCATCTGTTCCCCCTTCCTGTCATCCCGCAGGGAACCCCATAACGTATGATGTGCATTAAAATCACCTACAATTAATTTTCTACAGGGCAGACTGTCCTGCAGATCAAAAACATCATCATAAGTTACTGTATCAGGAGGACAGTAGACAGAACAGACAGTCAGGTAGGTACCACCGAATTTCACTCTGCAGGCGACAGACTCCAGAGGGAAATTAGATGGCACCTCAGTGAAAGGGAGGGAACGGCGGATGTAGAAAGCTACCCCACCTCCCCCCCTCCCGTTTCGATCCCTCCTAATTAACTTGTAGTTCCGAAGCTGGATAACCTCGTCTTCAACCTGGTTATCCAAATGAGTTTCCTGAAGGGCAATAATATCGGCAGCGTAAGTGCAGGCCAAAAGTTTAAGTTCATTTAATCTACTTCTAAGACTTCGACAGTTTCCACGAGTCACAGATCCAGACCTCGAGCAGCTCCACGCACGACGACCTGTCTGAGTCCCGGATACATGCTTCGTGGGAGTCACCTAAGCGAGAACAATAGATTGAGATTGTTTATTCTTTACGATTTCATTTGCCTTGTGGGGTTTCTTATTCTGTTGTTGGTTTGATTCAACAAGTTCTGCAACTAATTCTTTTAGTTCAACTAATGTATTTTCCAAACTATTTACTTTATTTGTTAATGCTTCATTTTCTCTGTCATTATCGGTCATTCATAGCAGGAGCATTAGATGAGCCAGCTACAGCTCCGGCATAGGATACAGTGGGAACCTGGGTAACCCCCTCCACCTTCCTCTTTGCCTCACCATAACTGACATCATGAGTCCTCATGTATGCCATTGTTTCGGTCTCCACAATCAGACTTCTGCAGATACCTGCACCTGCCTGGTGGGGGCCGCCACAATTGGCACACTTGAACACTGTCTCTGAACATAGATTCGTCTTGTGCCTTCCGGCACATTTACCACAAATGAATTCTCCTGACTCTCTAGTGAAACACCTCAATGCTGTATGTCCGAATTTTTGGCACCTGAAACAACGCATGGGTTTCTGAATATAAGGTCTAACGTGAACAATTTCGTATCCAATCCTAACAGTGTCAGGTATTTGAGCAGCAGCAAAAGTCATGAAACATAAGCCAAATTTCGCTCTCTTGTTTTCTCTCAACCTGGTCATACATTGTACTTCCACAACGCCCTGGTCCTTCATTCCGTCAAGAATGTCTGCATCATCCAGGTTTGCCAAATCCCTATGGAATATGACGCCCTTACAAGTATTTGGCCCAACTGGAATGGTGGTTTTCACCTTGAAAGAATGAATCTGTATCAGTTTAAGTAAATCCTTAACCTGGGAAGAGTTTAGCACTTTAACCAGGAGACTACCATCTCGCAATTTCTTAGCATATTCAAGCCTGCCACCCACCTGACTATCAAGGACCTTTTTGATGATAAATGGGTTAACAGTCTTAAGAGTTTGAGAATTATCCACACAACTAATATTCACGTAACGAGCATTCTGGGAAGGAATATCAATATTCTGTCGCCTTGGTCTGTCAGCCGTAGGGGTTCCAATATTGTCTGCCGTAGTCTCAGGATGGTCAGTGGTCGTCAGCCCCCCTCCTTGAGGAGGAGGATGGCTAGTCGAGGGATCAGCCATTCGGGGCATCGGACTAGGACCGACCCCTCTCCTACCACTCTCTCCTAACTCCCTTAACTATTGTATCAACCCCCCAAAATAAGGACAATAATTTAGGGAAAAATAAAAGTAACCTTACTCAACCCTCCCTAGTGGTAGCCTGGCGGCGTACTCCAGTACCAGCTAGGGGATCGGAGTTAGTGCGGAAGGAACTTTCCCACCATCGAACCTGCCTAATGCGAGGGTTGGTGTGGTCGGAACCCATCTCCCAAGCGAATACCGTTGCTCAGAAATATGAGACAACCGTAGGCCCAGGAGGTCGCGGAAAATATGGAAGAAAAGAGTAGTTCGAGAAAAAGAGGTGCCCAAATGACACACCAGACTACTGGGCCCCACTACCACAGGGATTACCCCTGGGGCAGCGTGTGCTGCGGGTCTGGTGTAGGGAACAACTATCTACTAGCTAGCATGCACTACATGGTGTCCTCAAACAAAGACACACACACAGAAGGTGCACAACAGCAGTGCAGCAAAACGCTGCAAATTACGTTACTATTTACTGTACACAGGCAAAGAAACAACAGAGTATTGCTGGCAAAAGGCCTCGGAAACCAAGGTAGCTCGAACGGACAATACGTGGGAAACTGTTGGCACTATGCAAAAACGAGGACGAGCTCTGGACGGCACAGAGTCTGGACGCATAATGCCTTCAAGTAGAATAATAATAATTTTAGGGCTTTATGCCTATCGACTCGTGTTGGTCATTAAGGCAGTCAGTCTTTGTTACATCAACATATCTTCCCCCAGCCTTTTACAGCCTGTTGTTTTCTCTAACAAGGTCCAGCAAAGAGGCCTCAGAGGTCCGGGTCCACAGGACTTTGTTGCTAGTTGCCATAACGACGAATGCAAATGTGCAATACACAAATTAACAGCAGGATAGGAGGGAGTAAATATGTCGTCGTCGTTGATAACTTTATTTGTATTCCCGCCAAGCGGGACTTCCACAGCCACTTTCTGCTGCATCATTTTCGTCTATATTTGTCATTTCAACAGCACACAGATGGATCATCAGCGGCCATATATTTGTTTTCAATATCGGCAATACAAGACGGACAGGATCGTGTTGCAAAAATTTGACTAAATCTCGTCAAATTCAGCCGAGATTTAAGGGACTTAACCTGGGCAAACTACAGGGAAATAACACTGGGAAATAACGATGGTGACTGTTGCCTCTTTCTTTTGAAGCACTTTGTGGGGACCAGAGTATAGTGGTTGGAGTGGTGGGCGGTGTCCGTCTCGTCGCAGGAACAGTTCTTGAGCTGAGTCTAGGGCGGGGTGGCTGTATTCCGGACGAGGCGTTTGCTTCCTGGTGGGTGCGTGCAGTGGGCGTCGCATTGTCTCTCTTAATGCCGGGAGAAATGACAGGTTGGAAGTGTCATTGAGGGCCGCTGGTACTTGTCCTGGTAGGCGGAGGTCCTCGCCATAGACGAGTTCTGCTGGGGAGTAGTGTAGGTCCTCCTTCACCGTCGCCCGGATGGTTAGGAGGATCAGTGGAAGCGCATCCGCCCATTCCTCCGGTTGTATGGCCCTGAATGCTTCCTTCAGTCTTCTGTGCAGGCGCTCCACCATCCCGTTACTGCACGGGTGGTAGGCGGTAGTCTTGCTGTGGGAGGTGCCTAGGAGGCGTAGGAGGTCGTGCCAGGCGCGGGAGGTGAACTGTGTGCCCTGATCAGTGACGATGACGGAGGGTGGGCCGAAGTTTGCAACCCAGGCATGTAGAAAATGCCGGGCAGTACCTTCTGCTGTGATGTCTGTCATCGGGGACGCCGTACACCACCGTGTTGTCCTGTCTACACACGTGAGGAGGTATCTGTATCCTCTGGATTGCGGGAGTGGGCCCACTATATCCACGTGTACCGTGTGGAATCTGGTAGTGGGGATAGGGAATTCCTGTATGGGCGGACGGGTGTGACGGCTTACCTTAGCCTGCTGGCATGGGATACACTGCGCCACCCACGTGTTGATGTCCTTTTTAATGTGTGGCCACACCGCTCGACGTGTTATGATACGTGTTGTACCAGCTGTTCCCGGGTGGTTGAGCCCATGGTAGTGCTGAAAGACGCCTTTCCTGAAGGCCGGTGGTATGTATGGACGGGGTGATGTGCAGGAGGTATCACACCATAGGAAGGTGTTGCTATCTGGGGCTGGCAAGCGCTGTAATTTCAGGCCTGTGTTGCCCAAGAGTAGGGATTGTAGCTCCTCGTCGTCGTCCTGTGCAGCGGCGATGACTTGGTAGTTAAGGGGGGCCCTCTGCGTGAGGGCGGAGATTGATGGCTCGAGTGGGGTAGCGCGGGATAGGGCGTCGGCTACCGCGTTGTCCTCCCCCCGCACGTGGCGGACGTCTGTGGTGTATTCCGAAATAAAAGCTAGGTGCCGCGCCACCCTGCATAGCGGTGGCGAGGGGCTTGTGGTCAGAGCGGACATGGAACTTACGACCCTCCAGGAAGTGGCGGAAGTGGCGCACTGCCTCGTATACCGCCACCAATTCCCGATCGAAAGCGCTGTACTTCCTCTGCGGGGGCTCCAAGCGCTTACTAAAGAATGCGATAGGCCTGAGTTCCCCGTCAATCTCCTGCTGCAGTACCGCACCCACGGCCTCGGCGGAAGCGTCCGTATAGATGGATGTCGGTGCGTGGTCGAGTGGGTAAACCAACATTGTGGAGGATGCCAGCTTATTCTTGACTCCCTCGAATGCCATAACCGCCTCCTCAGTCCACACCAGGGCTCGCTGTGACCCCTTCTTGAGACCCTTGATGAGGTTGTGTAGAGGGGCCAGGGCTGCAGCGGCATGTGGGACAAAACGATGGTAGTAATTGACTACGCCCAGGAATTCCCTTAATTTCCTGGCTGTGGTGGGTTGTGGGAATTCCTTGATTGCCTCCACCTTCTGCGGGAGAGGCGTAATCCCCCCTGGTGTGACCCTGTGACCCAGGAAGTCAAGTTGGTGTGCCCCCAAAACGCACTTGGAATGATGGACCTTCAATCTGTATTCCTGAAGGTGGCTGAATAGGAGGTGGAGGTGCTGCTCATGTTCCATAGAGTCCTTAGACGCCACCAATATGTCATCGATGTATACCACTGCCCAGGGCATGTCGTGGAGGACCCGGTCCATAAACCGCTGGAAGGTTTGGGCCGCATTCCTGAGTCCAAAGTTCATTACCGGAAACTTAAACAGGCCGAAGGGGGTGGTAATGGCGGTCTTCTTGACGTCCTCCGGTGCCACCGGTATTTGGTGGAATGCCCTGACGAGGTCCACCTTCGAGAACACCATGCAACCCTGCAGCCGGGTGTGAAAGTCTTGGATGTGAGGAATGGGATACCGGTCCGGGATAGTGGCAGCATTCAAGGCCCGGTAATCCCCGCACGCCCTCCATTCTCCCTCCTAGGGCTTTGGGACCATGTGCAGCGGTGATGCCCAAGGGCTATCAGAAGGGCGAGCGATACCTTGTGTCACCATGGTGGCAAACTCTTTCCTTGCCGCCTCCAAGCGTTCCGGGGGCATACGTCGGGGCTTAGTGTAACAGGGGGGTCCTGATGTGACGATAGCGTGGAATACGCCCGGGTCACTGATGGTGGAAGTGGTCGATGTGTCGAGGAGGTGAGGATACTCCGCCAGTACGGCGTCAAAATGGGACGTGCAGGAGACATGGGTTACGGCAGGAAGGGTACGCAGGCACCGTTTTGTCGGGATAATGATGCCCGAGGGTTGATGTATCAGTTGTCGTCGCTTAAAGTCGATGCGTAGGTCGTGAGCTGCGAGAAAATCTACACCTAGAATTGGGCAACGCACTTCCGCAACCACGAAGGGCCAGATGAACCACTCCTGATCGCTGAGGCAAACCCCTACACTCCTCGTGCCATATGTTGCGATGGGTGTGTTGTTTGCTGCCACGAGGTCATATGCGGTGGTAGCAGCTGCTTCCCTATCTTCCTTCGTTGGTGGGATGACTCTCACCTCTGACCCCGAGTCCACGAGGAATGTTTCCCCTGAAATCATGTCCTCCAACCACAGGAGGGTACGGTCATTGGGAGACGATGCTGGGGGCGGTGGCATCGTGGATGGAGTGGTGGTTGTGTGGGTGGCTGTGTGGCGCATGGTCGGGTCCATCTTGGCGTCCAATGGTGCTCGGTGTGGTGGCTGCGTCGTGGTGGTGGTGTAGTTTGGCTGTGGCGACGTGGCAGCTGGGGCCGTAGTGTGGGCCTCACGTCGCCGCCTTACAAGTTTCCCTGCTGGTACGGAGTGTGGGTAACAGCCTGTGCCGTGCGCCAAGTACACGGAGGTTGGCAGTTACGAGCGTGGTGACCGAAACGCTGGTGGTAGTAGCATCGGGCCCCTGGCGGCACCTGTGCACGTCCCTGGTTCACTGAGGTTGGTGATGCCCACTGCTGTCGTGTAGGTGTGAAGGGCGGTGGTAGGTGTCGGTCCTGTGTTTGGTGCGGCTGGCGCGTGGGGTGGGCTGAGTGTTGTAGTTGCCGCACCTGCTCTGAGAGGTCCTGTAGCCGCTGTAGGAGGAGTGCTGTGTCTGTCGTGGGTGGTGCAGGCAAGGCTTGACACACTGCAGGTGTGTGTGGTGGCGGAGAGCCGGTTGTGGTGTCGGTGTAGTAGATGTTGTTCTGTGTCGTGAGAGGGTTGTCCACATGGTCGAATTGCGCCTCCATCAATGTGTCAGCCAGCTCACCGTACTCTTGCAGGGAAAGTTGCGGGTGGCTCATAAGCAACAGCTGCACTGTGTGAGGCATTAACTTTGTGTGCCTCATCCTCAGGAATTGTTCTGAGAGGGGTTTGCCTGCGTCAACGTTGAGACGAATCATGTGGCGTAGTAACTCTGATGGGCGGCGCCCCTCGGGCTGGACACCCTCCAGCGCCTGCAGTTGTTGCCGTGTAGTTTTTCCCAGGGCGGCAGTTAGGGCTGCCTTCAGATCCTCGTACTTTCTGCCTGGTGCGGAGGTCGAGATGGCTGGGGTGACGGAGGCGTAGACGTCCGAAGGCAGGGCGCGGATGATTGCTTGGAATTTGGCCTCGTCTGGGATGTGGAGGCCGTCCCATGTCGCCTCTGTGTGTGATAGCCAGGTGTGAACGTTGTGAGTGAATGGTGGGGTGAAAGGGATTTGTGTGGTGTTATGTGTGGATGGTGAGTTGGGTGGTGTAGAGCGGGTAGGTGTGGTAGTCATTTATAGAGTTCGTGTATCACTGGTGTGATGGGCGTGTGTATCACTGTGTATATTACTGTAAATAAGAGCGTGGGCGTGTGTATCAGTGTGTATATTACTGTATATAAGTGCGTGGGCGTGTGTATCACTGTGTATATTACTGTCAATAAGAGCGTGGGCGTGTGTATCACTGTGTATATTACTGTATATAAGTGCGTGGGCGTGTGTATCACAGGTGTGTATCACTATAAATATATGCGTGAGCGTGTGTGTATCACAGGTGTGTATCACTATAAATATATGCGTGAGCGTGTGTGTATCACAGGTGTGTATCACTATAAATATATGCGTGAGCGTGTGTGTATCACAGGTGTGAATAATAATATATATATGCGTGGGCGTGTGTGTATCACAGGTGTGTATAATAATAAATATATGCGTGGGCGTGTGTGTGAGTTTAGACTCTAGAGTTAACTATTTCCGGGGTCACCACTGTAGCATTATTCTTTCTACTTAATGCGGGTGAACAAATTAACTCACGTCCAAATAGTTCAATATTTATTTCTACTCTTTCACACGGGGAGTGAGGACTTGTAGAGGCAGGCGAGGTGATGAGATTCTTCTAAGTACGGCTGTACGGACACGTAGGAGGTGTAAGGTGGTACAGCTGAGGAACAGGGTGATTCTGCCGGCGTGTGTGGGTTATGGCGTCCACAGCAGATGTTGCCTCTTCTTTCGCTAGCGTGTCAGTGAGCCCCACGTCACCTGGACAGCTCGCTTTTATCCCCCTCGGTCGTGGGGGTCGTGACACGGTGGCCACCTGGCTGTGGGGGGGCAGCTTGTCTGATGGTTCTATTTCTGATGCCTCGCCTGCCTGCTACAATACATTATCAACGGTAAATATCTACTCTATTGCCGGTTGGTATTACGATGTTTTTACATTTTTTACCCGCTAATTTATAACACTCTAAGAGAGACTTCTTCCATGTCTTTTTATTCTTTATCCACTAATTTATAATGTTCTAAAACACTTTTCTTGGGAAATGTACCATTTCCCAGATATCGAAATGGGGCATTTTGAAATTAGCCAGAGTTGACCTAACCTAGACCGTATCAGACTACCGGGACCTAACCTAGACCACAGCAAACTACAGGGAAATGACCGTGATAAAGTAATGGGATCTGACTGGTGCAAAATACTGTGAACCAGCAGAATTTTGATTAAATTACATTTATTATTTATGGTAAATATTACTAGCATTTCTTCTGGAAATGCCCCATTTCCAAGATAGGCATATACTAATGGGGCATTTTTAATTAGCCTGACCTTACCTAACCTAGCCTGCGTCAGGGACCTAGCCTGGATAGAATACCGGGACCTAACCTGGACAGACTACCGGGTAATAACCGTGGTAGAATACAGAAAATTAATGGAGAAATTACTGGGACCTAACCAGATCGGACAACACTACTATAAAATGGTAATACTTTCAATAAATACCTTATTTATTAATAACACAATATCAGTTTTATTTTAATTAAACTACAGCCATTAATTATTATTAACACGTTATCAAAGGGTAATATCTACTCTTTTGCTGGTTGGGATTAATTATTATTAACACGTTATCAAAGGGTAATATCTACTCTTTTGCTGGTTGGGATTACAATGTTTTTGCATTCTTTACCCATTAATTTATAACATTCTAAGACACTTTTCTTCCAAAATGCTTCATTTTCCAGATATTCAAATGGGGCATTTTGAAATTAGCCTGACCTAACCTAGATTGCAGCAGACTACCGGGACCTAACCTAGACCACAGAGAACTACCGGAAAATAACCATGATAAAGAACCGGGATCTGACCGTTGCAAAATACTGGGACCTAGCTGAATCTGGCAATAGTCTAGATAAATACCATATCAACTTTATTTTAATTAAACTACAGCCATTATATATGGTAAATATTGAAATAATGACCCTTATTGCGTATGGTTTTTCTATCTTCATTACCGACTAATTTAAACCATTCTAAGACTATTTTCTTCTATGGCATTTCCTCCACAAATGCCTCATCTCCAAGATACAGCATATTCATATGGGGCATTTAAAATATAGCCTGACCTTACCTAACCTAGACTGCATCAGACTACCAGGTAATAACCGTGGTAGAATATAGAAAATGACTGGAGAAAATACTGGGACCTAGCCGAATCTGGCAACACTGCAACAAAGCAGTAATTCTTTCAATAAATACCTTATTTATTATTAACATGTTATCAGTTTTTTTTTTTTTTAAATTAAACTACAATCATTACTTAATATTAACATTATTTATTAGCATGATATCAATTTTATTTTGATTAGAACTACAGCCATTATTTATTATTAGCACAATATGAACTTTATATTAATTAAACTATAACCATTTTTTTATTATTAACTTAACTTTATTTTAATTAAACTACTGCCTTTATTTATTATTAACACTAACAACTTAATTATATATATATATATATATATATATATATATATATATATATATATATATATATATATATATATATATATATATATATATATATATATATATATAATTAAGTTGTTAGTGTTAATAATAAATAAAGGCAGTAGTTTATATATATATATATATATATATATATATATATATATATATATATATATATATATATATATATATATATATATATATATATATATATATATATATATATATATATATATATATATATATATATATATATATATATATATATATATATATATATATATATATATATATATATATTCAAATGGGTCATTTTGGAATTAGCCTGACCTAACCAGGACTGCAGGAAACTTTCAGGACCTAACCTGGACAAAATACCGGGACCTAACCTGGACAAACTACTGGAACCTAACCCTGGTAAAGTACCTGGACCTAACCTGACGAAACTACCAAGATCTAATCTAGACAAACTACCTGGACCTAACCTTGGTAAATACCGGGACCTGACTGGGGCAAAATATTGGGACCTTACCAGGGCAAAATATTGGGACCAAGTCAGATCTGGCAACACTGCTACAAAATGGCAATAGTCTAGATAAATACGAAAATACATATCGCACATGTGTAATTTGGAAATAATTCCATATTATTGGTATATATATATATATATATATATATATATATATATATATATATATATATATATATATATATATATATATATATATATATATATATATATATATATATATATATATATATATATATATATATATATATAAACTAAACTAAACTTTTGATATAAAAAAATTATTACAGACGCGGCCTGAGTATTATAGACAGGGGCGAAGACAATACTCATTTCGGATGACACAAGGTACACCTGCCCAGTAGGTAGAGTACCAATCTTACCTCGCTTAACCATGTTAAAATTAACTCAGGGTGGTAACGAAACTTTTTTTGACGACTGTACCTACCATTTACTGTACAGTATAATACAGTACTTCCAATGTGTGATGGTTCTTACCTGTTTATTTTGATGTTAAAGTACCAAAATCAGAGATATACATATAAAATTATTGTTGAAGTTATTGTAAGTAAAAATTGAATATATATATATATATCCGTCTGTCTGTCTGTGTGTCTGTTTAGCTACCATGCATGGCTGCATTGTTTGACCCAGAGTAAAAAGTAATACGCCATTTTGATCGGAGCAGCCTGAAAAGCGCCCTCGGCCTTCGAAAAAAATAAAAATAAATAAAATGAACAACAAGGGGGGGGGGGGGGGTTGATCCCAGTACCCCTGCAGCCCAAACTGAAAGATCCCATGTTCGAATCCCCGGTGCGGGTACAATTAAAAAAAAATGTTGACAAATGATACACCATTCTGACCGGTATAGTCCCGGGAATGTCCTCAGTCTAATTTTATTTTTGGTGGACATGTGTTTCTTGAATTATCAGCTTAAAACAACTAAAGATTTATGACTTTCTCAACATACACTCTATGGTCTCAAGCATCAAGGATGCAGGCAGGCCTGGCTTGCATGCCCAGTTTAGGATTAAATTCAAACCACAAAATGTTAGAACACCTAAATTTAATACTAAGTCTAAGGACAGTAAAAAAAAAAAAGTTTTAAAATGACCAATGGGGGGGGGGGTCGATCTCAGTACCCCTGCAGCCCAAGCCGAAGGCTGTTACCAATTCGCCACTCGGGCCTTGCTATTTAATCATGGCTGTTACAATGCCACCTTCTGCTGTAGTTGCATCATGAATAACTTTTGTGGTTGTAAAGCTGGCATGGTTTCTCTGGGGGACCAGCGACCACACCGGATAATGAACTTCTCCATACCTCCTGATTAGTTCTTATAAAAATAATTAGAGGAATTTTATTGACAAAACCACATGTAGGATCTTCACCAGGACAACGTCTGGTATCGCTGCTAGTAATATATAATCATGATGAAACCACACATGTTTTTCAAACATATAATTTCTACTACATTCAACCTTCTCTTTTCACTTTTTTCCATATTTCATATTTCTTCTCCATACAGTGCAGTGGACACTGCTATATATGTATGATATATATATTAACAATGTAAGAATATTTTGTAAATATTGAAAGAATTGCCGCTATCGAGTACATTTTTTCTGCCTTCATTACCCACTAATTTAGACCATTCTAAGCCTAATTTCTGCCTTCATTACCCACTAAATTAGATCATTTTAAGACTATTTTCTTCTATGGCATTTCCTCAAATGCCCCATTTCCATGATAGGGCATTTTCAAATTAGCCTGACCTTACCTAACCAAACCTAGACCACAGCAGACTACAGGGACCTAACCAGGGCAAACTACAGGGAAATAACCATTTTAAAGTACAGGGAAATAACCATTTTAAAGTACAGGAAATGACTGGGGAAAAAACTGGGACCTAGCTGGATCTGGCAACACTGCTACAAAACGGTAATTCTTGCAATAAATACCAAATATTTTTATATTTGTATTTTAAGAAATTTGAGAAGGCATATGTACAGCTAACGCAAAAGAAATCATCGCACCAGCTGAAATCCGTAACCACGGAAGATTTACTAACCTTATAATATTATTTAGGATGAATGGAACAAAATTTTATTATGTCATGAAGGATTATTAGTATTTAGTCACTTTTCCATAAACTTTTAACACAGCTTTGATACGTTTTGGCATACCGGCAGCCAATTTTTTACAATAATCATCAACCTCAGCCCACAGCTTCCTTATCTTCACTACCCAACAGTCAACATTGGATATTGGGAGCTTGTCTAGCTAATGCCATCATCTGGTTCTTTTCCTCTATGGTCAGCTTAGTAGGACCCATTTGGCAGCGTAATAACAAAAATTACTGCGGAGTAAAACTAATATCGGGAGCGGGAGGGGGGAGTAGGTTATCCCCAAGCCCCCTCACTGTAGGCCCTGACTGACCGTTACTAAGTACACAAATTAAAACTCAAACATAGAAAATAAAACCAAAAGTTACCTAATAGGTGTTATTTGTTGTATTAATTAGCTTGTAATGTTGATAATCCAGAATAAAGACAAGGCATTAGAAACTGTCGCGATTTGTTCGAGTGCGACAATTTCTTTTGCGTTAGCTGTATATCTGTTTGTTTGTTATTTGTGAGCCATAGAAAAGATGAAAATAACATAGACTAACTGTAGTTGTTTGTTTAGAGGGAAATATTAGTAACAAGATAAGAATATGATGATTATTTGATTCTAGAACACTTGATATATATATATATATATATATATATATATATATATATATATATATATATATATATATATATATCATTTCCGTATTTTTATTTTGGTCGCAGTTGCATTAAATACAACTACCATTAATTAATTGATTAAATTAATTTTCAGGTGGTATTAGTTGTGGACACATGCAGCATACCTTGCCAGGTACCTATTCCTAAAAGAAACAGGTGATCAGGAAATCCAGCACTTCATAAAAGCAGCCAAGCTCTATTCACCCATTCAAAACACTGCCACTCTCAAATAATAAGGTACGTCGACGTCGTATAATGCCATTTGAAGATGGCCGCCAGGTGTTCAAATAGGGCGAAAATGAGGTGTTTTCGAAGATTAGGTTAGGGAAGGGTGGGTTATATCTCCCAAAAACTTATTTGCGACGGATGTAAACAATAAATTAGTTAAAGACACACCATAAAACATTGCTTTCTGAAAACCTCGAATCGAAAACAAATTATGAAGAAATGGTTGAATATTACCTAACAAAAATATTTTTGTTTGTGAGCTGTAGAAAAGATAAAATCAAGATTGAATAACATATAGTTTGGTTGGTGCATGTGTGTGTGTTTGTTTGTTTTATGAAATCATGGGCCAGATGTAACAACATTCATGGTATATACGATGGTGTGGTACATGTACAATGACAGAACCATTGTACCGGTGTCCACACTATCATATACACCACAGATGTTCCTGAATATAGCCCAATGTACAGCTGGCCCATGGAGGTATAATCTAAGAGGAGGCGGCATGAGCCGCTCGTCCTGTACACCCAAAGTGAAGCAAGGGGCGGAGCCTATTACCCTACCCCCCATTGACTCAAAACATTGCCTCGCCCGCCTTACTCCCATTATAATTATGGTCTTATTTTCTCATATATCCTATAATCATAGCCAGAAAGAGACTTGAATTTGTTCCATATATGATAACTACATAAAATTATCCAATTCTGTATATTATCAAAAGTACTTAAACCCATTAAATATAGCTGTTTCCTACTAGAGCATTACCTCTTCTCGCAAACCTTTCCTAGGAGTATGAATGAAAGAATGAATTGATTAATGAATGAATAGTTTATTTTATGCAAAAAGTATAGTAAAAGAGAAGGTGATAGCTTACACACCAACCCACAGACCGTATTATAACGTTACAGAGAAATAACAACAAGTACAGTTGACCACACGTGAATCTGGTATGCCTCGCTACTTGCGAGATACCTACAACAGGAAGGAAAGTGAGCAAAAGTTATAGTTTGTTGACAAGCAGATAGTAATAATATTTTACTGTCTGCCTGTCAACAAACTACATCTTTTTTCACTTAAATTTCCTTGCGTTGTAGCCACCTCAGTGTGCTGTGAAGATGTGTGATCTGCAGTGAAAATGTAGCCTACATAGTGTAGTGAAGATATGTATAATGTAGTGAAGATATGTAATAAGGTAGTGAAGATGTGGTGTGTTGTAATGATGTGTATAATTAAGGTAATGGAGATGTGTGTGTAGTGAAGAAGTGTATAGTGTACTGAAGATGTGAATAGGGTAGTGAAGATGTGTATATGGTAGGCCTACTGGAGATATGTGATGTGTAGTGTAACACCCAGAACTGTCATGTAATTGAGTTGACACTCAGGTGTGTTGTCTTGTATCAAACATATTTTACCACTTATAAGCCACATGGTTTCTTACCATGATGGCTGCATGTTACTGCATAAAGTGTGTCATCACTTCCTCAGTTTCAGTTCACTCTGATTTACACAGAAACATTAATTTTACTCATCAGTCCCAGGCAGTAATTTCACAATTATAAAAACTCTTTCCGCACATTGGCTTAACTTAGACTACGGGTTTTTTTAACTTACACCTAAATTCTCAACAACCAAATAGTCTACATAGTAATCACAATTATAAATTAAATATCTTTAAAACATTATGAAATATGCTAAAACATTCATAATACAATCTCTCAACACTCGAGTTATCCTTCAGGCCAACCCTAACTTAGGCACAAATAGGTCCCCCCATGGAGCCAGTTTATCTTTTATAACCCTGTCAATGCTATATATACGTCAGGTTATACATTAATAGTTAATATCAGAACACTATAATAGCCTTGGCTTTACAGTTTTTGTGTGTACAGTATTAATATTCTACAGGACATGGGTACGTGTCGCGGTGTGCGAGGCAGGTGATGAAATTCACTTCGTTGATTTGTCAATTTCTGTCGTATATTTTTCTATATGACTTTCTTAACATACATATGAAATGTAGTAGAAAGACTCCTGTCTCTCTGGGTACACCCATATGCTTAACACGCCACCATTATCTTAAAAAATGGCAAAGAATGTTGGTGAAATTGATGGTCCGACATGATCAGCTGTTCAATGTTTTGAGTCAATGGGGGGTAGGGAGGACAGCCGACCAATAGAAAACTGGCTTCACCTCTGTGACGTCATGCCGCCTCCTCTTAGATTATACCTCCATGAGCTGGCCACACTCCCGTGAGGCCCACCCAGCGTTGTCAACATTGGCAAAGATATTAACCCCGAAACATTAGTACACTAATGAACTTTTTTTGCTCGAACCATTTACTGGTGGTTAGCTTAGGTCCAGGTAACTTGCCCAGGTTAGATCTCGGTAGTCTGATACGGTCTACACTTTTTCACCCTCAAATTAAAATAACTGAAGTTCAAATTAAAACTGAATCTTAATTTAAAACAACTGAAATTTAAATTAAAACATCTGAAATTTAATTTAAAAGAACTGGTTTTATTTAAATTAAATGAACTTTAAATTTAAATAATTTAATTTAATAATTAAAATATAATAATTTAAACAAATAATTTAATTAATTGATCGTAGCCTAATACAATAAAAGTCCCTAATCCGGATGTCTATACCTTGGAATGCTCGCTCCCACAGAACTTTTTGGGCCCACCAATTTTACCCATAATTACTTTATCCCAAATTATTGAGAAAATAAATACCGAAAAAGTAATCTCCCGAGATATAATTCAGTGTTGTTGATGATGTTGTTGAAGTTCCTCAAACTGTCTGGCCGAGCAGCCCCGAGCTCCTGAGGAAGGCCATGGCCTGAACCGGGCTTTCCCACAGTGCCCTCAAAGAGTGTATGTTGTGTTGTTGGCGAGTGTGGTTGTGTGTATTGCAGTCTTCAATAATGTGTTTAATAGTATGGGGTGCTGTGTTGCATCCTGGACAGGCATCCGCAGTGGCTTCATCCAGCCTCTTCTGATATGTCAGAAGTGCCGGGTGGTGGCCATATCGCAGCCTGGCCAGGTGGACTCTGTCCTCACGGGGAAGGGAGGATTCAGATGGATGAATGTCAGGAGGTCGTGCATGCAGCTGTGAGTTGTTCTTTAGTGTTTGGGTGGACTGATGGGTGATTTGAGTATGGATGTGTTTTTGGAGATTGGTTTGGGGTGGGCATGGTGTAAGAGATGGTAGTATTTGTGTGTGGTATCGTGTGCTAGGTGTTGTTTTGATGTTTCTTGGCATGTGTGGGTGTTGTGCCATGTAGTGTAGTGGATGTTGTGGGTTTGTGGAGGCTGCAGCAAGTGTTTGTGTGCCTCTCATGTCAAGATGATCCTTGATTTTGAGGATTTTGGTTTCATGGTGTAAGTGGTCTGTAGGTGTGGTAGTTGTGCAGCCTGTGATTGTCTTTAGGGCTCTGTTCTGTATGGTCTGTAGAGTGTTGTGATGAGTCTCAGCAAGGTTTGAAGCCCAGGCAGGGCTTGCATAGTCCATCACTGATCGAATATATTGTTTGTATACTGTGATTGTAGATTTTTTGTTATGTCCAAATGCTGTGCTGGCAAGTGATCTGAGGGCTTTAAGTCTGTTCATGCATTTGTTTTTGATGGTCGAGATGTGTTGTTTGAATTTCATGGATGTATTGTATGTTATGCCAAGTATTTTTTTGGGGGGGAGGTGTAGTATAGGTGTGTTGTTTATGGTGAGGTGTGGTGTGTGCAGTGTTCTGCATTCCAGTTGGTGAGAAGGGTGACAGTTGACTTGGTGGGTGATATTTTAAGTCTAGTTGTTGTGAACCAGGTATTAAGTATGTTGAGGTAGGGCTTGAGGATGAGAGTGGCTGTGTCTGCGTTTCTGTGTGTACATGTGAGTGTTATGTCGTCTGCGTAGGAGGCTACGTGTATTTGTGGTGCCTGGGGTGTTGGTATGTCATGCATGTATAAGTTGAAAAGGGTGGGTGAAAGTACAGATCCTTGAGGGACACCATTAGTGAAGTTTTTAATGTTAGATGTCTGACCAGTAAATGTAACATGGGCTATTCTACCTCCCAAAAAGTTGGCCAGCCATCTTTTGGTGTTGTTATACATGTTTGTGTTGTATATTTTGTTTGTGAGGATGTGGCGGGGGATGGCATCAAATGCTTTACTGATGTCTAGTGTAACTAAGAGTGTTCTATGTGGGGGCCTATCTGAGTTGATGCCATAAAAAATTCTTTGTGTGAGGTCTGTAAGAAGGGTGTTTGTTGAGTGTAGTGGTCTGAAGCCGTGTTTTGAATTTGCAAGGGGGATGTGTGGTGTAATTAGTCTAATTATGAGGCGCTCTGTGATTTTGGAAGGGGTGCAGAGGAGGGTGATGGGACGATGAGAAGAGGGTAGTGTGTGGTTTTTGTTGGGTTTAGGGATGGTGATGATGTTTCCGTGTTTCCAGATGTTGGGTAATGCATTGTGTGAGTAACTGTAGTTTGCTATGTTAGTGAGTGCTTGTATGCCTTGTGGTCCAAGGTGTTTCAGGTGTATGTTGCTGATGTTGTCTGGACCACAGGCAGGTGAGTGTTTTATGTTGTGAATGATGTGGTTTGTCTGATGAATTGTGAATGGTGCATAGTCTTGGTCAGTGGGAAAAAGTCTCTTGCGTCTAATGATTTGTCTATCTTCAGGATGAGGGTGAAGGTGGCTGACATGAGAAAAATGTTGGATGAGTGTGTTTGCTTGTTGTTTGTTAGAGGGTATAGTGTCTGTTGTTGTGATGGCATAACAATTCTATGTATCGTATTGCCAGACCAAAATCATTATATCATATCCTGAAGCATTATACTTATCATAATTCAGTCAGTCAGTTAGTTAGTCGGTTAGTTAGTCAGCCTGTCAGTCAATTAGTCAGTCAGGCAATAAGTCAGTTACTTAGTCAGTCAGTCAGTTAATCAGTCAGGCAATTAACCAGTCAGTCAGTCAATCAGTCAGTCAGATAGTCAGTCAGGCAAATTGTCAGTCAGGCAGTTAGTCATTCAAACAATTAGTCTGTCAGTCAGTCAGTTATTCAGTCAGTCGGACAATTAGTCAGTCAGTCGGTCATTCATTCAGTCAATTAGTTATTCAGTCAGTCAATCAATCAATTAGACAGTCAATCATTCAGTGAGTCAGTCAATTAGTTATTCAGTCAATTAGTCAGTCAGTCAGTCAGTCGGGCAATTAGTCAGTCAGTCAGACAATCAATCAGTCAATTAGTCAGTGAGTCAGTCAGTCAATTAGTCAGTCAGTCAATTAGTTATTCAGTCAGTCAGTCAGTTTCAGTCGGTCATTCAATCAGTCAATTAGTTATTCAGTCAGTCAGTCAGTGGGTCAGTCGTACAAAAATCTACACTGGTATTTATCATCGTGTCCCTGACGGTGTGATCGATGGTCCAAGGTGAGAGAGAGAGAGAGAGAGAGAGAGAGAGAGAGAGAGAGAGAGAGAGAGAGAGAGAGAGAGAGAGTGTGTGTGTGTGTGTGTGTGTTGTAAGGCACACATTGGTTAAGAGAGAGAGTGTGTGTGTGCGTTGTGAGGCACTCATTGATTGGCAGAGAGAGAGAGAGAGAGAGAGAGAGAGAGAGAGAGAGAGAGAGAGAGAATTAAGGCACACTAACATACCGACAAATTTATATGTCATTAAATACATCCCTTATTAAGGACTTAGAAAAGTCTATATGGATTATATTATACAAATAATTAAAATTAAATAATATGTAACCCCGACATAGAGTTACTTGGTAGTGATACTTTATATTGGTGGTGAATAAGGTTTGTTTGGTACTGTACTGTACTGTACATGTTCACATGACAACCGGTAGGCTACATACAGACTTGGTGTGTGAACGTGTGAGTTAACTTAGTACATTCCATCCCTTCATTGTGTGTGGTTGGTGTACAGTGACGACTCATAGTAAGTATTCAGAAGTGATTTAATTAATTACACTAGCTTCAGTAGGTATAGAACATGATATAATGTAATGTACAGCCACAATCAAAGAACCACCGACACGTTTCTTCCACTGTGCGAATAAATCAGTATAATAACCTATAATCTTACAACACCTTACGTCAACTCAACCCCCTCAATTATTATGAGGTGCTGCAAAATCATACACAAGTTGCTGTTTAATACCAAGATATTTACAACGATGAAAGGAAAGTGTACGTGGATATTTAAATTTGTCTGTACAGTGACGACCGATAGTAAGTATTCAGGTGTGTTTTATATAACTTAATGATGTAGTATTAAATGAACAATGGCAAGTAAAAGACATCGTAATGTACAGCCACAATCAAATATCCACCAACACTTTCCTTCCATCGTAGTAAATATCTTGGTAATAAAAAACAACACGTTTATGATTTTGCAGCACCTCATAATAATAATTAAGGGGGTTGAGATGACATAAGGGGTTGTATGATTATATTTTGATATGATACTGATTTATTTGCACGATGGAAGGAAGGTGTCGGTGGATTAATGATTGTGGCTGTACATTACAATGTCTTCTATTTGCCATGGTTCATTTAATACTCCATCATTAAGATTGTGGCAGTACAGTTGGCCACATAAATTCTTACACAGGCTATATGGAAAGAGAGGTAATTATTTTGGAAGTAATGCAATATATGTTCTACCAAGGGACTCAGTGATTGATAATTAACCTAATAATAATATTGAGAGAGAGAGAGAGATCCAACACATCTCATCTCAGAACTATTTATTTTTCTCACATTTAGGAGTCGAGTCACTCACACTAATAAAGTGGTGAAATTTCCCATACATTGCCAAGATCTACGTTAATCAATTATTAATCCATTATCAAAAAAATATCGCGCATTACTCGCGTGAAACATTCTGACACTTAAGGCGATAGCTACTGAAAACGAGGCATCATGAGCGATCTTTTACAGAACCATCGGACCCCACCTGTGCAATACTTTTTTGATCGAGTGTACATCCTCATATAGAATAGAATCTTAGTCTTACGATATCATAATTATTTTCTTAATGTTGTTTCTCTACTACACATACATACATATACCAGGCCTTCATCTCCACGCTGGAGGTAGCCTCGTCACGTCGCACACCCTCCGAAACAAAATGCCAAAAAATAGAACTCCCCCCCCCCACACACACATACTACATCTCATGGGAGTCTCCCATCGCACAATCGCATCTCCTTGTGGGACTATAAGGGGCACAGCTATGTTTGCATCCATAACAAGGCCCAGGGGCAAAGCTGGTTTACCCTTGCCACTTGAGTACAGGGCAAACTCCCCCTCCAGCATTCAGCCGGCCATGGGCCACACTACATGCAGGCCACTCCTCCAAGGACCATGAAGCCGCGTTCACTCTTCAGCATTCACCAACCTCCTCCACTCGTTTCTATCACGTACAATCACTCTATCTTGCCCCATAGGTATATCTCTTCCTATCAGAGCTTATTTTACGGTGTGCATCAATTTCCTCTGTGGCCTTCCTCCCCTCCTTACACCTCCCACATTTGAGCCACCTATTGTCTTTACCATTCTATTCTCCTTCATTCTCTCCACATGTCCAAACCATTTTAACATACTCTGCTCTGCACGACCTACTAACTCTCTCACAACACCTGTCTTGCTCCTCACTTCCTCATTCCTGACTCTGTCTATTCGAGTCACATCACACATGCTTCTCAGACATCTTATTATTCAACCTTCTCTTCTCACTTTCTCCCATATTCCTTGTTTCCGCTCCATACAGTGCAGTAGGCACTGCTATACCTTCGTACAGCTTCCTCTTTACATCCATTCTAAGTGACTTACAGCCAAACATTATATTAATGCTTTCCAGCACCTTTCCTACCTCATTTACTCTAGATTATACCTCTGTCTCTATTTTGCTATTCACCGTCACCTTTGACCCCAAATACTTAAAGCATTTCACAATCTATTCATCCTTTTATCCTCTGCTCCTCTCCTAAATCTCATCACTTTGTTCTTTGCCATGTTCACTTTCAGTTTCCTCCTCCTGCACAACCGTCCAAACTCCAGCACTAAAATACTCAGTTTCTCCTCTGACTCTGCCACTAACACCGTATCATCAGCAAACAGTAATTGGTTTAGGCCCAACTCTCTACCTCTGCTGTCCACCAAACTCAGTCCTCTCTCCATCACCTCATTTACCTCATTTACCACACCTTCCATATAACTATTAAACAACCATGGTGACATCTCACACCCTTAACTGAGTCCCACTTTTACTGGGAACCATTCACTCACGTTACTTCCCACTCTAACACATGTTCTACTGTTCACATAGAAAATTTTCAACCCTCTCAATAATTCCCCCCCCCCCCAGCCCGTACAACTGCAAAACTTTCTACAATCGATTACTATCAATTATATTATATGCTTTATCGAGATCCATAAATGCCCATACTAATTCTTTACTTTTTTCCAAATACTTTTCACATACCTGTCTTACTGCAAATATCTGGTCCACACAACCTCTTCCTCTCCTAAAGCCACCTTTCTCTTCACCAATCACAGTCTCCGTACCCTCTATGACTTTTCTTATCAGCACCTTCCCATAAACAGCTTTCCTACAACACATAACAGGCTTATATCCCTGAAATTCGTACATTGGTATCTATCTCCTTTTCCCTTATATAGAGGTACTACACATGCACTCACCCCTTCTATTGGAACCTTACCACTAGCAAAACATACCATCAACAACCTTACCAACCACTCCATCATACTTGTTTCACCATATTTCAGACATTGTATACAGCGCATCCATCCAAACCAGAAGCTTTCCCTGTTTTCATCTCTCTCATTGCCTCTTCCACCTCTTTCTTCTTATTAGCCCCCCATTTAATCCCTCCCACCTGTTTGCTCCATTTCCATTCCAAACACAACAATCTCAGCTTCTCTATCCTCATCACCCCCCAACGAGAACCGGCCTGCCGTGGTGGGGGGCTTGTGTGTCTCTGAGACCTGGCGAGCTAGACTAGAAGGGGCTCCGGCCCCTTCACTGCCCCGATTTCGGGGATAGAGGGTTTCCCATGCTAGAAAGGTCGCTAGTGAGAGACCAGACTAAATGGTTCCCATCTTTCAGTTCTTCAACTGTCCCTCTTTTATTTTTATTTCCTTCCTGCTTGCTGTCACACCTCTCTATCACCTTTTTTTCTGGCGCTATAGGACCTCGATGTTGCGGCGCCTAATATTCATCAATCAATCAATCTATCCTCATCAAAATTCAGCAATCCCTCAAAAGTACTCGGCCCATCTCCTCTCAACTGCCTTCTTCTCAACCAGCATGCTACCATCCTCTGCTTTCACACTTTCCTCTTTCTTTGATGTCCCTTTCCTTAAACTCCTAAACCCACTATTAACTTACCCTATACTAGGAAATGGCCCGAAATACCACCCCCTTCCCCCCTCAATACTCTAACATCCAACAAATACTGTAAATCAGTCACTGACACTACTACATAGTCCATTAAAACTCTATTTACCATTCTTCCCTTTATTTGTCTTACCAACTTATATTTATATATTTCTTTTTTCTTAAAAAATGCATTTCCAACTACTAGCACTCTCTCGACACATAACCCAATCATTCTTTCACCACTCTCATTTATATCTGGCACCCCATATCTACCCACAAACTCCTCTACTACCTCATCCCCCACTCTTACATTCAAATCTCCCAAAAGAGATAAGCTTAATTAATGAGTCGTCCTTAGTTGGATGGTTGGGTGTCTGGGCTGGAATGCGGTGGGGAGGGGATCCTAGCTCCGTCGTTGGCAAACTTTTGAATCATTATGGCTACTTTTTAAAACGAGTAGTCACATTTGAATGAAGTACCTTACACACGGTGGCCAGCGCTCGGCCCTCTCGTACTCTTAGTAGGCGGGCCCATAGGGAAATAAATATAACCAACATTTCTTGAGTGGCAGCAGACCAGGCCGTCTTCAAGCTAATCCCTTGTAGAAGCAGACTGGTGCTGTAGCTCCAAGAGCAACTGAGACTTCTGATAATGATTTGGGAAATTTTCATCAATCCTTCACATACTTCAACTAAGTATGTCAAGATTATCACAAACATTGACATAAACATTCTGCACTTCATAGGCCTACTAATGTTTCGGTTAAGTGCTTCTCATTCGTCTCTTCTATAATGGGAATACAACATTAACAGCTGCTATGTAGTAATTTCTTCTTGTGATGCTGTGTAAGTATGGGTATTTATCCTTTGTTTCCTGAGGAACACAACTTCAGAGCTATCTCATTAGATTAGTCAATGTACAAAATTGTGAGAATGATTACTGTCCACCTATCAATGAGGTTCCAGGTTTTCCTCCAGGGATCCACAAGGTTCTTATTGCACGATGGTTTGTGGCATACTATGGGACGTATAGGACATTTATATTCATACTGTCCGTAACCTCCTGAACGAGATTTAACTAATTTCAGAAGGAATTTTGAAGAAAAATGGGAAATATGTCGAAGATATTACTCAGGGCGGCTGTTACTTCGTATGTCTTGCCCTTCATGATACCATGTTCGAATCGATAGAACCTGGTAAGACTATAAACTCTTGGAAAGGATGTTTCTATAACCGTAACATATATGAATTTTCAGAGGAGGATAATATGGCCATATGTGTAGACCATATGTAGACCATATGTATGGCCATATGTATAATCCAAGATGTCTCCAAAATGAAAGGGAGTAAGACTATGATTAAACTTTGGCTTTTGCTTGACTTACCGCATGAAAATAGACCCTATAGTAAAGACATAGTAAAGACCATTCAAGACCATCCTTTACAGTGTTATCAGAGCTATTGGTTTGGTCATGGCAAGTAAAACTGCAATGAATGGGCTCGATATGGCTAATGCTCTCCATCAAATTACCCCCACCCTACCCCCAGTGGGAACCACATTGACGTGGTGGTGGTGGGGGGAGGGACTTATGTGTCTCTGAGACCTGACGAGCTAGACTAAAAAGGGCATCGACCCCTTTTTGCCCCAATTTCGGGGAGAGTGGGATTCCCATGCTAGAAATGTTGCCACTGAGAGACCAGACTAAATGGTTCCCATGCAATAGGCTGCCAGTTCGAGTCAACAGTGCTGCCCACCAGAGGGACTGCCCTCTAGGTGCCGTCCTGTGTTGGATGGTTGGGTGTTAGGGACGGTTGTGGTTAACTTTCGATCCATTGGGACTGCTTTTTTAAAAAAGTGGGGACGTAGAACCCCGCCTATGACGACCAGCACTCGGTCCCCTCATCTGCCCGGTAAGTAATAGCTCTTGGCTTCTGGAGCAATTACAATAATAACAATGATATATCGACAACGAAAAGGCTGCAATTTGCAAATAAGAGAAGACAAAGAAGGTCGGGTGTTGTGTCGACGAACCTTGGTAGCGGTTTGGACACGTTAATGTTTGTTCCGGTTAGACCTACATCTAGGTGGCTACTTATAATCACTTACATACTGTACTACTTACTTACATGAGTCACTCAATCACTCAGACATCACATGCTGACCTAAGCTTGAACAGGAAGAGAACAGGGTACAACTCACTGTGAGACCCACTAACACCTCAGCATATAATGACGACACAGGGCATCCTCTTGCGCCCTATAGCTTCAGTTAGCTTAACCCGTACATAGCAGATGTGGGTCCGTTTGTGTGGACTGATGGACTGGTGGACTGATTTGTGTGGACTGCTTTTGATGCACAGGAATCAGGAATTCAACCAGAATTTCCCTGTACAGCTGCGTCTAAGATGATGGATTACTTCCTCGTATTTTTTGACGTAGCTGTAGTGTCGTGGATCGTTCGGGAGATGAACGAATACAACCAAATTATCAACAACTGGCACCACAGAACGCAACGGGAACATTCTCATATGCAAGATTGGGAAGATGTGAACGTTGCAGAAATATATGTGTGGCTTGCACTAACAATGTTGATGCTGCACAACAAGAAACATCGATTGCGGGATTATTGGAGCACAGAGGATTTATTATCCACACCTATCTTCGGGAGGTATATGTCACGGGACCGCTACAGGGACATCCTCACCAACCTCCACTTCACCAGCAACCTGGGTCCCCCCCCCCTTCCCCCGAGTGATAGGCTGTGGAAAATTCGGACTATTATGTCCATGGTGCTCCAGAATATCCGTGCATTCCTACGGCCATTCCAGAAAGTGGTAATCGACGAGTCTCTCATGCTCTTCAGAGGTAGACTGTCCTTCATTCAGTATATCCCGACTAAGAGGCACAGATTTGGCATAAAGTTTTATGTCATCTGTGACTGTCAGACGGGATATGTTTTAGATTTTGTAATTTATACGGGTTCAGATGTGGATATCGCTGAGAATGATCCTCATGGCTTCTCATGTGCTGTTGTAAAGCACCTGATGGACCATTTCCTTGAGCGAAACCACATTCTGTACACGGATAATTATTACACATCTCCATTGTTGAGCCAGTTCCTGAAAGAGCACAAAACGCAATAATGTGGCACTCTTCGTCCCAACAGGAGGTGGTATCCATCCTTCCCTGCAACACATCGGGGTGACTGTGTCACCAAAAAATCTGGCCCTCTACTGGTACTGAGGTGGCACGACAAGAGGCCAATACACATGCTCACCACCGTGCACAATGGTGAGATGTTGGATTCCGGTAAGGTCAAGCGCGGCACAGGTAACCCCATCCTCATACCTGATGTTGTGCTTGATTATAACATCAACATGAGACTAGTTGATAAATCAGACATGATGATCAGTACAATCGATTGCCTGTGAAAAACCTGCAAGTGGTATAAGAATGCGTTCTTGCACCTGATCGACATCTGTGTATTGAACGCCTTCATACTCTACACCCAGCAGCATCAAGGCACGACCGTCACCCTTCGCCAGTTCGAGAAGACGGTCGAGAAGGAGCTGCTGGTGAAATATGCAACCAGAGTACCACAGCAGCAGGCACATCAACCGGCAGGAGGGTAGCTTGACAGGGTGCAAGCACACGTTTGGACTACTCGTCACTTCCTTGACGACCTGCCTCCCCTCGCTTCAGGCAGGCCTGCCTTCCGTCGGTGTCGTGACTGTTTGCACACGACACGTCGGCCCACCAGAAGAAGAGAAACTAAATACTGGTGTACTGGCTATCAAGTTGCACTGTGCCTCGGGATAACGCTACTCTGACTATCATACCTTGGAAGAAATATAGGTAGCAGGAAGTGTGGGAAGTGAAGAAAAGTGACAGTGACACAAATTTATTCGTAAGAGTGTATGGTGATAGTGCCACACAATAGATAAGGTTTTAGTGAAGTGATAGTGACACACGTTAGATAAGGAAATAGTGCAGTGATAGTGACACACGATAGATAAGGTTTATAGTAATAAGAAAATATTGAAGTGAATATATGGACGTGAAAGTGACACGAATTTATTCATACAAGTGTACAGTTGCCAAAAAAGGTACTGCTACAACTATTGATACAACATTAAATATATTAATGTCCATAGTTGTTTGTAGGGATTATAAGTATGTATTACAGAAGGATATGTATATTTCCTTCTGTTATACATGCTTATAGTCCCTACAAATAGTTGTGGATATTACTATGGTTAAACCTCTATCAAGATTTGTCGCAATAACTTTTTTGGCAACTGTACATATTATAATTAGTACGGTGATAGTGACACATGAAGAGTGTATGCTATCCACACAGCAGAGGTTGGAAGCAACAATAACATTGCGCGGTGAGCGAGTAAGTGGCGCAGCGTCTAGCGGCTCACCCTACAGCCGCGCCGCGCGTTAGAACACTTAGCACTTCCCGCACAAAACATGGCTCACTTCAACTCGCCCTATCTCCGTAACTACACATTGTACAGCCCTCCAGATGGTACCATTCGATAGAGGAAGAGTTGAAGATATGTAAGAAACAATATTTAAGTCAGTACACTATATAGGTTAAGCGTGAGAGCGTTGTGAATATAGGGGAAATGGAGGAATTTTGACGTTAGCGGCGGGGTAGAATGTGGAGACAAGGGCACCCCCTCCTGGTCTGGAGGGGTTAAAACAACCAAAAATTTATGGCCTTCTCAACATAGACTCTATGGTCTCAAGCATCAAGGATGCAGGCAGGTCTGGCCTGCATGCCCAGTTTAGGAATGAATTCAAACCACAGAATGTTGAACGCATTAATTTAATATTAAATCTAACGACAGTGAAACAAAAAGTTTTAAAATGACAAATGGGGAGGGGGTTCGATCCCAGTACCCCTGCAGTCCAAGCCGAAGTCTGTTATTTGGCCTTAACCGAAAGATCCAAGGTCCGAATCCCCGGTGCGGGTACAATTTTTTTTTTTTTTTTTTACTAATGATACACCATTCTGACTGGTGTAGTCCCAGGAATGTCCTCAGTCTAATTTTATATTTGGTGGATATGTGTTTCTTGAATTATAAGCTTAAAACAACCAAAGATTACGGCTTTTTCAACATAGACTCTATGGTCTCAAGCATCAAGGATGCAGGCAGGCCTGGTTTGCATGCCCAGTTTAGGAATGAATTCAAACCACAAAATGTTGAACACCTAAATTCAATTCTCAATCTAAAGACAATGTTTTGTTTTTTTTAAATCACCAATCGATCCCAGTATTCTTGCAGCCCAAGCCGAAGGCTGTTACCAATTCGCCACTCGGGCCATACTATTTAATAGTGGCTGTTGCAAGGCCACCTTCTGCTGTACTTGCATCATGGATACATTTTGTGATTGTAAAGCTGGCATGGTTTCTCTGGGGGACCAACAACCACACCAGATAATGGACTCCTCCCACCCTCCTAATAAGTTCACATAAAAATTATTAGAGGAAATTTATTGACAAAAGCACATGTAGGATCTTCACCCGGACAACGTCGGGTATCACTGCTAGTATATAATGTATATATGTATATATATATGTATGTGTGTGAGTGTGTGTAAGTACCTCTGTATATATGTGTGTGTAATTATCCCTGTATGTGTGTGTGCTTGTAAGTACCCGTGTATGTAGGCTATGTGTGTATTTATGCGAGTACTTCTTTGTGTGTGTTTCACCTAGTGTTGATCAGGTCCTGGACACGTGCTCTCCAACTGTTACCCTCCCAGAATGGGCTCAGAGCTCGTAGTGACCGATCATTGAGTAAGGCTTTTTTCCACAACGGGAAAGTGAGGTCACAACTCCTCGACTTACTTCCCGTACCTATTCTCTGCTAGGTGAACAGGGGTTACACACTTAGGAAACAATCCCAAATTGTCTCCACCCAACCAGGGATTCTCGGATGAGAACCAAGCTCGCTAACCACTACACCACCGGGTTGTTTGTGTGTGTGTGTGTTTACCTATTTGTTCTTATCAATTACTGTATATCTTTACAGAAATGAGTCAAGCTCTTAATGTCCTGTGTTTAAAACCCAATCATAATATTTTTTTAAATGTATATTTGTTTCTGGTATTGCATTCCATTGATCCATTACTTTATCTGGAAAGCTACATTTCTGTATTTACTTCTATTTTGTAGAAAACATTTTAATATATATGATATTGTAATATTAATTTTAGGTATTTTTACAGTAAACCTGGGTTCAGTAAAACGTATATATTAGTATGTTTTACCACTAATTAGGACCATTCTAAGACTATTTTCTTCAATGGTGTTTCTCTCGGAAATGCCTCGTTTTTGAGATATGCCCAGTTTTTATACCCCATACAAACTTGGGGGAAAGCCTGAGAATACGGGGTTTTGGGTGGGAGAAAACATGCTGTACACTATGGCGTTGCCTTTATAATACACTTCTTAACTTTGTTTCTCTTAGAAATGAATAGTTTTCGAGATATGCCCCCGTTTTCATGCCCCATACAAACTTGGGGGAGAGCCTGCGAATACGGGGTTTTGGGTGGGGGAAAACACTATCAGTGTTGCAAATGTTGTAATATTCACGCCACTTGTGGCTGTATTGGCTATATTTTGTTTTGGGAATACTGTGTTTGAGCGTCCTGTATCCATATACGTTCCTGGTTATTTACCCGGTAACTACTTCTATTTGTTATACCGGTTTTATGCCCAGGTTAGGCCCGGTAGTTAGCCCAGGTTAGGTCCCGGTAGTCTGTCGTGGTCTAGGTTAGGTTAGGTCAGGTCAGGTTAGGTAATACTAATTCCCAAAATAAGCATTTGATTTGATTATCTATAGCCCAACCCAAGCCAACACGTGTTGTAACGCTGCTGTTTGGGCTATAATTGTATTTTATTGTATCGGTCTCGAAAACTTTGTTATTTCGCTTTTATTTCCGGTTTCAAGTGCTTATTTAAGACAATTACATATTATAAAGTCAACACCATAGTGTACAGCGTGTTTTCCCCCACTCAAAACCCTGTATTCCCAGGCTCTCCCCCAAGTTTGTATGGGGTATGAAAACTGGGCATATCTCGAAAACGGGGCATTTCCGAGAGAAACGCCATTGAAGAAAATAGTCTTAGAATGGTCTTAATTAGTGGTAAAACATACTAATATATACGTTTTACTGAACCCAGGTTTACTGTAAATTTACCTAATTTTATATTAGAATATTATAAACCCATATTGTATAAGTTAATTACAGTGTATTTGGTGCAAATTAAACGTTTAATTAAATGGAAAATATTTACAGTAATGTTAAATCTGAAACAATTGATTCCTCTAAACTATTCCAAGTAACATATATGTTAACTTGGTCCTGTTTCTTGGCATATTACATAGAGTTACATAGAATCACAGACTACAACAGACCTTACGGTTCACATGGGGTGATCTGATTAGAAGGTTACTGGTAGAGAATGAATTTCTCCCCAGTGATAGTCTTAGATAAGGATAGCAAAGTAGAAGGCTCTCTCCCCACTTTTCACTTCCTCCGGCCTGAGCCGTACAGGAAATAAAGTCAGGAGTCAGAACCTTGTGGAGTTGGCAGAAAATACTCCACAAGGAAATTTTATAGGAAAGATAGAAAGTTGAAATTAAGCTAACTTGCCACCTGTAATGGGCAAAAATTATTCATTAGTAAACATCGAAAGTCGGGGATTAGAGGCAAGGTGTTTATCTAACTGACGTTTGAAGCTGTCTACTGTGTTACATTCTATTATGTTACGGGGAAGTCCATTCCATAAGTTGACGACTCGGTTAAAAAAGAAATTATTGGATTCGTGTGAATTAAAAGATTTACCTATGATTTTGCAGCCGTTATTAAGGAGGAATCGAGGTTCTCTAATATACTAACAGTGTACTATCCCCTTACTACTGTAGAGACCACATGTGTGGCCACTCTATATACCACACCTATATGGCCACTCCTGTATAGCTAGGTATATCACTCCTAGATCCCTAGTCTATGCTTAGCCAGCCAGGTACATTAATCTCCGACCTAGACAGACCTAAACCGCCCTTGAGACCATGCCTACCATCAGCCAAGCCGCCGTAACCTCCAGGGGAAAGCAGCTGCTGCCTCCACTCCCTGGTCCGGACCAGATATTATATGGGCCAGCCCTACCGGGTCGCATATTGGCCAACTGTACTCCATTCCTGCACCAATTTTGAAAACGGCTGGTCCAGACGAATTGAAGGGGTAACTTGTTTAAACATCGCAACTCGCTTACGCACGGCTCCATATGGTCGGCCCATTAATAATGATAATAATAATGAACGGTTTATTGATTTGGCAGCCAAAGAGCTGAAAATACATAATAAGTTAGTGATTGATCATGAATGGGAATTACAATTACAATTGAAATATCTCTTAAATTAACTATATATATTATATACATATTATAATACATACACTTACATCTTCAGTCTTCACATAGATATACATGGTATGAATAGATAAGTTTGTATGTGTATGTGTGTGTGTGTGTGTGTGTGTGTGGTGAAGTAGGGAGGGAACTCTGGAAATTGTTGGGTGGGGTGTCAGGTAGGGGGAGGTCATGATCACATCATGGTGATAATTGTGGGGAAGGGCTAAAGCTGAATAATTATCATGTAAAGGTGTGTGTGTGTGTGCGTGTGTGTGTGTGTGATTTTCCTTGGCAATGTATACACTCGTCAGCACTGTCGCGTGTTGCAGTGCTTGCACGTTTTAGGAGATAATGGCACCATTGTGATTCTAAGCTTTAACCAATAAAGTCAACTTTTTTTTTTTCAATCGCCACTGTTACTCCATCTCAAACATGTAGTTTTTTTTTAGTGGTAAATAATCACAATGGTGTAACATCTCTTAAAATATGCCGATAGTTTTTGGAGACTGTATATGTACATTTACACTCGTACTCACATACACAATTCCATGTACTCGGAGTTTGAAAGATACTTATAGTACTTGTAGGCTTGTTTGTATTTGAACGCCATGTGTACATGCCCAGTACTTTTGAGTACGATTTATATGCAACCACACAAAGCAACACACTACGTGGGCAGCAATGGTATTGATAGTTTGGCTTTGGTAAATGTTATTGGGAAAAAGGGTGAAAATTGAAATGCAAGGATGAAGGGATTCATGATGCGAGGTGAAGAACTAGACAATCGTTATATAAGTCCTTAAGAAACAGACCTGAAGCTTTGTAGAGCGTCTGTTTTAGTCCTCCCTCTCATACAGCTTCTTAAAAAACACATATATTCATTACTCATAATGCATGCACTAATTATAGGTAAGTACAATATTTTTATGGCCACATAAATTAGATTGTTTGGGAAGTAGTAAATGGTTTCTTAAAAGGAAAAACACACATTTATTAAGCTTATTATATACAACATTTCAATGGCCATTTCCATGTGATTTGCTATTGGCCATATTGGCCATGGAAATGGCCATTGAAATATTGTATATAATAAGCCTAATAAATGTGTGTTTTTCCTTTTAAGAAACCATTTACTACTTCCCAAACAATCTAATTTATGTGGCCATAAAAATATTGTACTTACCTATAATATTTCCTAAATATGGATATGTTCATACATTTTTTTTTTAGTATATAGCCACCTATGAAGTGAAAAGTTTCCTCTTCTATCACTGCCTTTGACTAAGATCTCTTTACCTTCCAAATCGAAATCCAAGTCCTTAAATAAGATACTATAGAGTTAAGCACATCACAGCTAGAATACTTTCATCATAATGTGTATGCTGTTTGTGCAGAAATATATGGCCTCAGTGTAGGGTACCTTATTTCACCTCTGTTGAATAAGCATGACTTATTGAAGAAGTGAGAAAACTAAGGGTTCTCTCTAGTGTCACCCAATAATGAGATAGGATATAGAATAGGGTAAAGAATTTAATTTTCTCTTATCTTTGACTAGTGGTAGAGATTTACGATTATTTCAATTCTTAAGGATCATTGAGATGATTGTGCCTGTACTATAATTATGTACAAATAACCAGTACATGTATTGTAATATTTTTAATTGATAAACCTTCACTATTTAGGCCACTGTTCATTTGCCACAAGCAAATGAATACACTAAGTAGCTAGCCGAATTATTGGGCAAACTTGGTTCATGATGACATTAAATAATATATTCTTGTATACAGTAATAAGATTAGCATCAGCAGGCCCTAATGGGTCTTATGTCACTCTAGTAATGTATGAAATCTATGGGTGATTGGGAATATATCTGAGCTGTATGAAGTTAAATGCTGGCCAATAAATTTGTTTCAAACATTAAACTCTTAAGTATTGTGACAAAGTATGTAGGGAATTTGTAGAGTTCAGACAGAGTAGGGCTGAGACCCTATGGTAGCATTATTATAAAACTATATTAGTGACAAAATATCACAAGAATAATAGACTATTATCCTTGGTAGTAACTGTGCGAGAGCGAGTCGGAGTCAGTGCGAGTGTATCAGTGTAACAATCACTGTGTTGGGAGATAACCTTTTCAACGCCCCCCCCCCCCCCCCCCCTGTCATCCTCTTTCTTCTCTGTGTTGGTTAGAAATTTCTCCTGATTCTAATTTTTTTCTTTGTTTATACTCATTATCCACATATCATACAATATTTCTTTATATTTTATGTCTCTTCTTGGCTGTCTAGCTCAAACAAAGCTTTTCCAATTATTCTGTCGTTACTTCTTAAAAGAAATGTAAATGTTTGCTAAATTGGCAACGCTGCTCTCTTGCCATCGTGACTCATACGCCTGGCACCTTCAAACCTCCACGCATGCGCAGTAAGATGTTCCCGAGACAGGCCGTGTCCTACTGCTACAGCGGTCTTTACTCTTTACTCCCTAGCCAGTCACTGCTCGCTGGATCTCACACATACACATACACACTCACTCTCCATCCATCCATCCATTACAGCACGTGACTTTGGTGTGGATACGATTCCATACGACCCTCTCCTTCCCATTCTCTCTCTCGTACAGTTGCGATCAAAAGTTCCGATATACAAAAGAATGACACTAGCAGATATTTAATTAATCCTTGTTACTTATGTTTTAAGTTTATTAAAAGTTTTCGATGAGTGAGGAGAACCTGCTTGAAATTTATCAAAACCTGCTGCTAAACTTAGTCAAAGGAATCCAACCCCTTTCCCTACTACTAGATTACCCAAGTCACGCCGTGTCGTCTTCCTCTCGATGGTGTCAATATTATAGTGAACATAATATACCTCTTTTTCACGGACTCATCAACATCCTTTGATTTCGATTCGCAAGTGGAGTAACATGTTCATATCTAATTACACGGCATTGTGCTGAAACTCTTCTGAACAAAAGTGACATAACCGCCAGTCTAGTATAAGATGCATAATTATTCTAAAATGCAGCTCCTATCGACTATTGACAATTTTAAACACACGAAACGAGTGGAAAAGCATAAGCCGGAATAATAATATTCAGTGCATCCTTTTTAAATTATATACACCACCAGTGTAAAGAAAACTTAAAATTTATCTGAGAATAAAAAAAATTGGTGGTGTGATTTTTCCCCTACCCATTAGAGGTGTCACGTCCAATAGTCCAGCTGCAACACCTTCCAATGAAACAGCCACGAAGATATTGAATAAATAAATAAACAAATAGATAAATTAAAATATGGAGTGCCATCAATATCCCTAATACGTATATTACCAATAAATACCAACAATGTACGACTATGTGTTTCTTTAATTAACAGGCAAGCACAATAACCAAAAATCTATTTGTAACAATGGATTAAAAGATTCACGACTCTCATCAGCAGGAAGGACCAATAAAACAAACTTGATGGTGGCACAGATATCAAAGTGTAGAGGAGACTGTGTGTGCTTGTGTGTGACATGATGTTGAAATTGGTGGTGGTGGTGGTGGTATTCCTCGCTACACTCGCCCCCTCTACCCATTCCTCCACACATTATGGTAAGCTATGGAGGTGGTTGAGTCTTTAAGAGTCCCCGATGATGGTATTTTGATGTGTTGAGCTCTTTGCATATACATAACTCTATAAATCATTTACAGATAGACACACGTACTCGTATAACATCGCCTGTAACACACACACACACACACACACACTTGTAGCATCTTTAAACACATTATGTGCTCCTCATTGTTTCCCCTAAACTTCCTCGTACACACACATACACACATGCTGTCATATACAAAGCTTACAAAGATAGAAATAAAAACAGACAGATATATCTACTAATTCTATTTTACCTTGCCTACCTACAGACAAAAAGATAGAAAAATAGACAGATATCATTACTAATCCTCTTGTACCTATAGGAGCGAGAGAGAGGGCACAAATAGCGAGGCAGTGGGCCCCTCTAGTGTGGCTGCACCCTGAGGAAGAGTTCTATCCAGACTCTGTCCCAGCCTTCCTCGCACACATCACACCCAGGTACATTACACCTACACCTACAGAATAAAAACAAATTCATATCCCTCAGTGTTAATATTTTTTTGGCAAAGTTTGGAGAAATCACTTAGTCTCTCCCTCCTTAACTAATCCATTTTCAACCACAGCATAAAAGTGGATGGTGATGGAGTGGAGGTGGACGAGGGTGTGGCAACCTTCATGGTACCACCACTGCCCATGGGAGGAGGCAGCCGAGAGTCCTTCCTCAATGTTAATCACAACTTTGGTGAGTTATTACGATTTTAACTCTCGGTGGACACTTTTTTTTTACTCAGTCTGCATAGTGTAAGGGCTGATGGCTCACTGAATAAACAAGTAACTGTACCTGTTGGGTTCTGAAGCTTAAATTATTGACACATTAATTTTTTAGTGAGTGACTGTGATTGGAAGGAATGTAGTGCAGATTTGAGTCCATGTCTTTTGTATTTATCCATAGAATGCGCTGTATGCCCACTGCCCAAGTTTCTGCATGGTAGACAGCCAGATCAGCATTATGTTCCACCTGTGTATACTATCATACACTCCTGTGACCCACCACCACACAGCTCCAGAGATGGTAAGGGTGTCACACCTTCATAACTACATACTCATACTCTCACAAATATCCTAGGCAATGATGGGGTGTGGTATAAAGGAAGGGTGGAAGCAGACACCAGTCTCATGGATTCTAACATTTCAACAGATGCAACTTCGTCAAACAAAGAAAGTTTGGTAACCAATTACATGTGGAAAAACAATTCTTCACTGACAAATAATTCAGCAGAAATGGAGAGGTGGTATGCAGGCAGAACAAACCAACACCAGGCAACCAGAACCCCACTGAGAATGCCAGCAGAACACACCTTCACAGTCACCTACTGGATGTTCTACCCTTACAACCGGGGCAAGCCAGTGTGTTCGGTCAACCTAGGGTACTTCCTGGGGCGGATAGCCATGCCCCGGGACAAGAGGGGTGGGTGCCATGGAGATGAGGTCATTATGGGGGACCATGTGGGTGATTGGGAACATGTCTCTATACAGTTCAAGGTTGGTTGGGAAGATATTCACTTTATAGTTATGAACTTTTTAATCTAGAGAAAACTCCTAAGCTCTCTTATTTCATAGCTTACCCATTTAATTAATAACTGTAATGCCAATATAGACAAATTACATTCAACAAATATTTATACAACTAGGCATTTATCTACAACTTATATGTCAACAACTCTCTCCTTCATTTTCCTCCAGGGCAGCACCCCTACCCAGATGTATGTGTCCACTCACACCTTTGGAGCCTACTACACCTATGACCATCAGCAAGGACACTTTGTTTATAGTGAACAGGCTGTAAGGAAGGGTTTCTTACCATTACCCATCTCTCCCCAGTATCCCCACACCCTCCAATTAGTTGGCACTAGTCCTGTCCTCTATTCCTCCAAGGGGGCACATGGACTTTGGGCAGCTGCAGGTAATGGCAACTAATTAATTGTGTGTGTATCCATTTTGAGCTCACTTCAACCCAAAGTGTGAAAGGATTTAGATGCATTAACACTCCCAAATGGAGAGAAATATTATACTGGAATGAATGAAAATAAATAAATTTAAAAAAATACAGTGTAACATCAGTTCCTTGTGGATATTGCAATAATGGAGATCATGTGCTTACCTTACTATAAACTACTATCTGCTAAGAGGGAAGGATGATAAAAAACAAACTGAAAATCTATAATCAATAAAAGTGAGCTGAATGAACATGAAAACCAGATTACAACAATAGATTGACAATTGTTTTCTCATGCATCATAGGAGTCCACCACTATAGCTGGCTACCACTACTGTTAGATGAAGCTGGTAAAGGAACCCCCTGGAAAACCTGGAAGAACATGCATATAATTGACCTGAAGGCACCGGAGACACTGATTCACCACAGGTAAAGCCACAAATTAAAAAAGTTAATAACGTTAGGAAGGGTAACATCTAAGACCCAATAAGGGGTGTAATGGCCAAAAGCTCCATTACTGATGGTAGGACAACCAACCCATTTCCTGCAGTTGTATGGAATGATAGAAAAAAACTTCCTGTTCATTTCCGAGAGCCTCACACCTTGGCAAAATGTCCAGTCCACAACCTGACCAACAGCTCTACTCGTCAGATCATCTCCTGCCAGGAAAGGTAGATGATGTCTGTAAACTGGAGGGTATTGATCCCACCAATTTGTGCTACCAACAGGCTACTTCACACTACTTAGTGGTTTGTGTTTTAGTATAATCAATAACCACCAATTTGTTGAGCTTATGTCTTCAACACTTTCAATCTTGCTGTCTTGTAAAAGAGTGAAGTACTGTTCTGTCAGTATTTTGGAGGTTACTAATGAGTAGGTAATAGGCAGCAGATGTAGATAACCCTGCCCTGTACTGCTAAGGTGTTGAAAAACATGAGGAATTGTCTAAATATCTTTTTCTTTACCAGATCCTAGTTATTGACTACATTTTTTTGCCTCCTTCCTTCCAACACTAACAGGAGCTGGTGGGGGTATGAAGGTCGATGGGGGAATCCAATTGAACGCTGTCACCTGCTGATGGCTGCCCAGTGTGAAGTGATGCAAGGGCCAACTGGAATTCCACGCAAACGAATCGACTTCCCATGTTCCCATCCTAACCCCTAGACCACCACAATAATCATTGAGGCATTTCTCAAAAATGAATCAACACTTGCAAGGGAATTGTAGTAGGATTTCCAGCTGTAAAACAACATATGTATGTGATTAACTACATATGTAGTACAGCAATGTGTGCCATATGTTTTAGATTGAAGTCTTAGCTGCTGGGGTTGAGTTTTACCCTAAAGTTCCTTAAAGATCAGTATTAGATACTATCACAGTGTAACTTGGGCAATTGTAGTAAATGGATAATGAAAGAATGGTTAAGTATTTGGACCACTTAAGTGCCTAACAGAGCAAGAAAGGGACAACTGCTGATATGTGTGATAAAATGAGCAAAATATCATGCTGAAGAATGGGTGAGAAGGGAAAGACGAGTGACTAAAAGGGTAACACACATTCGTGCAAAGATACAATAAACATTCAGACTTTTCTGCCATCGTAGATTATTACTATTCAATATCCAGTACCGTATTGCCTATATGATGCAATGTTACACTGGATATTATTATTTGCTTCAGTTACACTACTAAGTGTACAAATGTGCTTTATATATTGCTGCGTCCTACTCTCCCCAATGGCACAGCTTCAACAGCAAATGGCACATGTGATAGGTGACGTCACTGAAGTGAGTCGTTCTTCTTAGGAGCACAGTTTCAGTAAAATGCACCAGACTTGAACACTGTAGGCAGGCGAAGGAAATCCACTCTGGCATTAAGTTCACTTTTTTTATTTACCAATAACCACACTCAGTTTCACAACTACACTGTCTTTACAATTATCAGAGTTACACACCTTTTCCACCTGTTTACATAAATACGGAATATAATTTTACTGTACACTTTGTTCTTTTTATCACTTCTACTAACTTTACAGTATCACTCCTTTTGCTAACTTCACAGCACTCGATAATATAACACTTTTCTTTCACATTTCTTGAACTTTATGAAGCCTACCCTGTTTTCAAGTGACATACTCTTGTATAAAAATGTCCTGTCTAATGATTGATAACACAGTTTTGAGAATAACGTGTAAAATTTGAAATAAAGTGTAAGTTTATTCCGACTCAACGGGCTGCGGGGCGCGGCGCGGAGCTGCCTCTGTGTACTATCGGCCACAAGTATTCATGCCCACCCCTCATATGGGATAACCACGATTCATCTGGTAACACTGACTCGCATGTCCAGGTGTACGATATCCTTCTGCTCCCCTTCTTCACTTTCCCTTCACATGAATAAGTCGACATATAGTATATTTGTAGGTATTAACTTACATTGTGGTGGTATACTATTCATTAGTGTGATTTATCCCCTCATTCTGTCAAACTCATTTACTTTGATGTCACTTTTATGTGTTAAAGATTAAGAGAACTGGTCCCCCTCCATCTTTCTTTCCCTTCTTTAGCTCCCCCTCCCTCATCTCTCCCCCACCTTTCTCTCCACTGCTCCCTCCCACCCCCCTCTTTCTCTCCATTGCCCCCTCTCTCCCTCTTTCTCTGCATTGCTCCCTCACACCCCCTCTTTCTCACCATTGGTCCCTCCATCCCCTCTCTACCTAACATGCATCCTCCATCCACATTTGTCTCTCTTGCTCCCTTCCTCTCTCTTTTCATTTCCTCAACTTATCCTCTAACTCTCTCTATCTGTCGTTTTCTTTTCCTCTTTCCACTTACTCACATTCTCCTCTATCCTAATCATTTTTATACTCATAATGTTTTACCTCGCATTGAGTTCGAATATCTTTCGTATTTATTGCTTTTATCTATGAGTAGCGTTTCCTAACCTCTTCCTTGTATATAATGGTTTATTTAAGATATATATTTTTTTATCTGACTTATATAAATTTTCTTAGTGATATTTGAATCTGATGGATCATGAAATCAAAGAGTTTGTTTATCACATGGATGGACTCCACATTTCTCCTAGACCTTATACTTTCCATCATTCCAGTTTAACGACAGGTTGGAATTTTTTTAGCCTTGTCCATTAATATTTTCAAATAACAGTGTAAAATATATGAAAACATGTTTTTTCTCACTGTTTTAGTTTATAGAGCGGCGCCACATCAATAATGCTAACATTAATTTAATTTAATTCCGGATTCAGCAAGAAAGTGCTAATGGAGAAAAAAAGCTCCTTCACAAATACAGTTATTTATATTGGATTGTGTGTACTGATGTTAAAACTATGAATTTATTTTATTCGTATACTGTAGGACACCTGGTATTAGTTTATTACAGTTGTAGTGAAATGCATTATGAATATGGTGTTAGGCACTGCCATGATAGTTTTCTTTTTTTTTCTTAAATGTATAAAATTATTACTATGTTATTCCTAATTTTAATGCAACTTTTTTCTAGAGTTTTTACACTTGTTTTTTATGAGGAGAACTGGTGGACAGGCACGAACTGACCAGAGGTGGTTGAATTCCATTTGATTTCGACTTCGTTTAGCTGCATGAATATTTCGAATCTCTAGGGTTGAAGCCAAAGGATTCATACTCATTGTAATACTGTTTTCTGTCCTTGGCTGCCGTTAATACCCTGCGTGATAAGCAAAGTTTTTTGGGATAGAATACAAGGGAGAGAAGAATTAAGGATGGAGAAGGAATTATATAGAGAGAAAGGAAAGGAAGGAGAGGCAGAGAAGATGGATGAAGAAGTAATTAGAGAGAAAAAAAGGAAAGGAAGGAGAGGCAGAAAAGAAGGATGGAGAAATAATTAGAGAGAAAAAGGAAAGGAAGGAGAGGCAGAAAAGAAGTATGGAGAAATAATTAGAGAGAAAAAGGAAAGGAATAAAAGGCAGAAAAGAAGGATAAAGAAGTAATTAGAGAGAAAAAGGAAAGGAAGGAGAGGGAGGTAGGGGGCCAGGGAGAGCGAGGAAGGTAGCTGGGGAAACAGAGAGGGAGGGAGGTAGCACGGGAGACGGAGAGGGGGAAGGGAAAAAACAGGAGACAGAGAGGGAGAAGAAGAGGGGGATAGGAAATGGAAACCTTAATATTCATCAATAAAATCATTCAAATTTCCCAGTAAATACAGTTTGACTGAATAGATGGATAAATCACAATATTAATAGAATATTACTTCAAGGTATATACAGTAAATAACTACGAGAATGTGAAAGGAAAGTGAGGTAGGAAATAGAGGATACCATATATCTGGACATGGGGGACGGGGTTCAGTGTTATCAGATGAAATCTGCGTGAGGCAAAACTGGGGTGGATATGAATTCTTGTGGCCGATAGTACATTACCTAACGTTCTGTCACACATTTAAATTCCTCAATTACCACTAAACTAGTGAAAAAAAGACCACATCAATAGAGTATTTTCTTTTCAGAATTAATAAAGGATGCATTTGCCAAATTTGTGGGCAAAAAATTCCAGACACCCTGTACAGTATAAACATATTTAAATGTATGTAAAAGATAAATCTAATATACACAACTATATATATATATATATATATATATATATATATATATATATATATATATATATATATATATATATATATATATATATATATATATATATATATATATATATATATATAAAATACATTTATCGTTAGTCCTGAGACATTGTACATAGTATATATACTGTATATACAAAAAGAGAGAGAACAAAATGAATTAGCTGTGTAGTGAATAAAATGACATTATAACACCCACTCCGGGGTGTTAGGCTATGTGTATATTTTCTATAAGTGGTACGCCAGGTTATTGACATGCATTCTCTTGTTGGTGCTTTAATTTCACATAGTTGAATGGTCCAACTGAAAAAGTTTTCCTAAATTAGCAAAAATATCATCTACTTACATACTGCAGTACAAAAATTTAATTGAAATGAATTCACAATAGTTATTAATAATTTAAAACAAACTAAATGCAATAATTATTCAAATTCTCCAAATCTAGAATGAGCAAATCCAATGGCTATGAACATTTTGGTATTTTATAGCAAAGACAGAAATTATGAACAAAATGCTAAATTGTCTAAAACATTATGGTAGTACAATGCTGGATGAAATATATCTTATTCATGTCAAAATAACACAAGAAACAATTAATACAATATGAAACACTCACGAAACTCTGGCGTTCTTACGGGTATGCAGGAAATATCCACAGGTATACAAAATATTATCCAAAGGTGTGTGTGCACTGTCGGGATATCACTGATAGACTAACCCCGCCAGCCGGCTCCTTGGTCCTACCAGAGCTCAGGCCTACCTCCCTGCTGTTTGCCACCAGAGTGCAGCACCTGTAGGTGCTGGTTTGGTGGTCATAGTTTGTTCCTACCACATAGTTAATAACTAAGTCATAGTGACATTGACAATAATAATAATAATGGCACAATGAAATAAAATAAAAAAGGTAAATGTAATAGTGATAATAAATACAAACAAACACCACTGTTGTACCGAACAGCAGCAACAAACACACAAACTACCACAAATAAAACAATGCAAACGAGCTACAACGAACCATCACCAAATCACCAACCATCAGCTAGCACAGTGGTAAAGTCTGTGGCTGCAATTCCGTGGCCCAGCGTTCGATCCTTGCTCGGGACACTGTTAAAAATACCACTGATGCCAGAGGTTACCACCCCTGTGAGCAGGGGGTGGGGGGTTTGAGTCAGCTGTCTGAGGTCTTCCTGCTTAGTCAGCCATAGCCGAAGCTGACTCGGGTCTCACGTGGGTGAAGAGGTCGCTGGGCCACTCATCATCCTTGTGATGTGTGCTATATTGTGTTTCATACACACAGTGTGTGCTACACTCTGTCCCAGTGACTGCCACTCGCTGGCACCTTTAACCTGGTGTTACAGACATGTTGAGATATATTGAAATGGTAAGCTATATGGTGAAATATGTTGACATGAGCATTATGGTGTGTATGTTGTGGTGGTTCGTTCATATGGGTCATATGGGGATCAAATGTTGAGTACGAATTTGCACTGAATTGAGACGGATGAACGGAGTGCAAGATTTATATTGGGAATGCGATGAATGGTTGGAGTTGATCAGTATATGAGTGAAAGTGTCATTGGTTGGTAGGATGGACTGTGGTTCATGGTGGTGATATATTTGTTGATTGAGGCAGTTGACAATACATATGTAACAGCCAGTACCGTCCTGAACCAATATAAATACCAGTGGAAAGAAATATAAATGTGATAAAATAAAATAAGGGCAGCTCGATGCTATGTTATTCCCTTGGGTCAGATCGGCACCGTCGATAGCACACACACACAAAAAAAAGAGGTTCCCTTGATCATTATCGAGCCTCAGAGAACGTCAATATCACGCAAGGTAGATGGGGAACGAAGAGTCTTTAAACAAGTTAATATCCTGTAATTATTATTGACTAGGTTATGACGCAGCAATTATAATTATAAATTGACACATAAAAATTATTACCAAAATTAATACTGAACTATGACTATCCCTGAATTCTCACTTGATATTTTACAACCCAATTACTTTAATTAACAGAGCAAACAAAACTATATAATACTAGCAGGGATACCCGACGTTGTCCGGGGATCTATCTATCAATCTATCTATACCTATCTATCTATATGTATATCTAGCTATTTATATTTATCTATATCTATCTATTTATATCTATCTATAAAGATATCTATCTATATCTCTATCTATCTCTCTATCTCTATCTATCTATCTTTCTCTATCTATCTATCTATTTATATCTATCTATCTATCTATCTATCTATCTTCATCTATATCTATCTCTGTATATATATCTATCTCTCTATCTATATCTATCTCTTCAATATCTATCTTTATCTATCTCTCTATCTCTCTATCTATCAATCTCTATTTATCTATCTCTCTATCTATCTCTATCTATCTCTCTATATATCTATATCTATCTATCTATTTATATCTATCTATATTTATCTATCTATCTATATTTATCTGTCTCTATCTATATCTATCTCTATCTCTCTATCTATATCTATCTATCCATCTATATCTATCTCTCTATCTAAATCTATATCTCTATCTCTCTATCTATCTATATATCTTTCGATCTATCTATCTATCTATCTATCAATATATCTATCTATCTATCTCTATATATCTCTATCTCTATCTATATTTATCTATCTATTTATATCTATCTATCTATATCTATCTATCTATATCTATCTATCTATCTATCTATCTATAATCTATATCTATCTCTCTATCTATATCTATCTCTTTATCTATCTCTATCTCTCTATCTATATCTATCTCTCTATCTATATCTATCTCTCTTCAATATCTATCTCTCTATCTATATCTATCTCTCTATCTATATCTATCTATCCATCTATATCTATCTCTCTATCTATCACTCTATCTATCTATCTATCTATCTATCTATCTATCTATCAATATATCTATCTATCTATCTCTATCTCTCTATCTATGTGTGTGTGTGTGTGTGGAAGAGAGAGAGAGAGAGAGTGTGTGTGTGTAGGAGAGAGAGAGAGATCGTATGACGTTTTCTGTCATGGTAAGAGGTTTTCTTTGATAATATTTCATGGGATATTTTATTTATGTATTTTCGGACTTAGACGCTCTTGTCATACCCAAATTTGGTCGCCTAAGAGGCTCCCGTCTTCAGTTCCTGGTGTGTAAATTAAAGCTCTTACTTTCTGCAAGAATTTTTTTTGCCTAAATGAAAGTTGAAACTTGAAAATTTTGACCTCCATTTTTCAGGTGGTGGTGAATAATAAGAAACAAAGGTCGTTTTTAAGGGGTTAATCATTGAAGAAAAAATAAATGGGGCCAAGACACTCCTCAGGTCTCAGCGAAAAAACGTATGTAAAAATTATTACTCTAGGTGAAACGATGTGGCTGTGCATAGCGGCTAAATAGACGGAAAGACAGACAGACGGACTGTTTTATATATATATATATATATATATATATATATATATATATATATATATATATATATATATATATATATATACCACAAGAAATATTTGGTAATAGTCTAGTGTTGGACCATAATCAGGTTTGGACTGAAGGCTTGCAGATTGCAATATTTTATAGTGTTTTTTTTATGCATTTATTGTTCAAGGCCGTCGCATTTTAATGTTTGGGGAGATACGACCCCCCCTGCACCCCCTGTGCCCAAAAAAACCTAACCCCCCCCTAACCCAATCTCCATAAACACTTCATTTTCGCCATTTTTGAACTAGATTCGTCAGAAAAGCTCTTCAGAAAATTAGATAGAATTTGTATGACTTCACCTGACCTAACCTAACCGAATCAGCAGTGACGGAAATTACGATAATGGGATAAATGAGATCAGGCGTAAATGGGAGGCAGAATGTAAACACAGAGTTGGTGATACTGTTCCAAGCAGTGTTGCCAGGTGCAGGGTAATTTCTCTGTTTTAGGGAATTTCGAAGTCCACATGGGGAAATAATTTACAACTCGTTCAAGAGTAAACAGGGAAATTTCTACAAGATGTAATACCTAAAAGACCATAAATGTTCAAGAGTAAGCAGGGAATAATTGAGATAAAAAGGGAAATTTCGTCAAGCAGACATGGCAACACTGGTTCCGAGCTCGCGCGGATTCGCGCCAATGGCAACGTTGGTTCCAATTCCGCCCCCATTATCTCATTTTTGGTTGTAATCGTAATTTCCCGTGGTTCTGATTCGGTTAGGTCAGATTTGTTCTATTTAATTTCCTGTAGTGTTTATCCGACGAATCTAGTTCAAATTTGGCGAGAATTAAGTGTTTATGGAGATTGGGTAGGGGGGGGGCATGGGGCACAGGGGGGGTCTTATCTCCCCAAACATTAAAATGCGACAGCCTTGAACAATAAATGCATTAAAAAAAACACTATTAAACATTGCAATCTGCAAGCCTTCAGTCTAAACCTGATTATGGTCCAACACTAGACGATTATCAAATATTTAAAGTACTGTATCTAAAGACGTCATCTGGTCGTCAATCGGATACGAAGTTCGCTTGGGTGAAACTAAGCAAAAGCAAGTGGAACTGTTCTGGTCGGACAAAAGGATTCGTAGATCCACCAAGCTGCCAGCCACTGAAACCAAGAGCAACAACGTATCCATCCAAGCTACCCCCAGACCAGAGATTCGGCAGCTTGATAAAAGGATAGGGAGATATAACAGTATATATGGCGGCCATTAAAGATATTACATGTAAGTTAATAGTATTATAATACATGAATTGTAGGTGCAACAGGCTGTAAAATAGAGCGATAGCAGCACAAATAAGGCTTTAAGTATAGCAATGACAGATTAGAGCAGGTGTAGAGTTCCAATTAGTCTACCATTTCTACTAAAATAGTAGATGGTAAAACCTCTGGAGAACCACATAATTATATACATTATTAATTATTATTATTTTATGTTCTCGTATCTAATTTAACTTATATGAGATAATGTGGATTGCTTAGGGGTTGTGTGATCCATTATTGATAATTATGTAATATTATTAATGTGAAGGGAAGTCTTATACTTAATTGGAAATCAGTTCTTGGTAAAACTATAGAATCATGCCAACTTTTTCTGTTTTTAATCAATCTTGAAATATAATAATGGAAAGGCTGGGAAAATAATTAAAATAAAGTAAAAATTGACCAAACGTGTACAGGAATGGACTTTGACTTTCACCGGTTCTGACTTAAAACACAGTATCACTGTAGGCTATAAGAGATAAACCTTCATGTGTATTTCAAATGTGATGGCAGTAATTTAGTTCATAACGGTATTCTGTATCAATAATGACTTTGGTTCCAGTAAGTTGCCTGGTTAGGTACACGTAATCTGCATCGGTCTTGATTTGATTAGTAGGTTAGGTCCGGGCAACTCAGGTAAAGAAACCGTTATCTGCTCACAATATGGAAAATAAAATTAAGACCAGAAAAAATAGGCATGCAATATTTTAATTATTAGTTACGACAGCCTTCACCCACAACCGCATATACAACCTGATTTTTAAAGTTACTCTAAGGTTAGTTTTAGTCCTATAGGTTTGTAGAGCTTTATTTTACACACCAGAATATGCAAACAAAAGTCTTCTATATCCACTGGTTAGAGTACAGCAGCATATCAAAGTCGGAAAATAATATGACAGTTACCCCCCCAAATAACATATGAAGGCATACGCATGTGTTACACATGTTTATAATGCATAGATACATGAGTATGTGTACCTCGATGTGTGCTTGTGTGTTTGTGTATGTAAAACGAGTATATAAATGTACTGAAATGGACAAAAAAGGCAACATACAAGTCGTTTTTGCATACAACTGTGCATACCTGTGATACGCTAACGCATGCATGCACAATGTATGGCAGTGTTTGAAAGTGTGTTATACTAATGTCCAATGGCTAATAAGAGCTATGGGAGGCAGAGAGAGGCTAGGGGAGGCAGTGAGAGAGAGTGTATGACAACCCATGAGTGATTTCATTGGCTGCAGATAACACAATGTGGGTGTGGATGTACTTTGGCCACACCCACCTACACCATAGGGGGGGGGGGAAGTCAGCCAATCACGATTAATTACAATAGTCCTATGTTACAGTTACCCTTTGGCACTACTGCTGTGGCTATATGTAGCCCATGCAGTTATTTACAGGCTGTTCATTTAAACGGACCATCGGCTTCAAGGCCTAAAATCGTATCGTCCGTTTAATCGGACAATAGGACTTTAGGGGTTAATAAATACAGACAGTTTATTCTCTTCCTTTCATCTGTTTCCAACCATAGTAGTAGGATACTACATTATATCCCTCACTTCCAGGACAACATGTGTATACTGTGATAGACAATTCGATGACTCCAGTGATGCGTGTAGGTGTATGGATTCCCATTTAGCGGAAGCAGAGGTTATGGAGCCTCTGATTGATTCACCTCCTCCACTGTCAACCATCCCTTCTACCTCCTTTGGTGAGAATAGAGGTTGTAATGTGTTTTTAGCAAGCACAGACCGGTCATTGCAACGATATATTAATATTACCATATTTATATGATCAAACTAATGTAATCTACAATCATTTGCAAAATTACAGTTTAACAGTACTATCAAGTACTGTATGCCCTGATATTTATATAGCCGTCATCTGGTCGTCCAAGCGTAGGATTGAGGTACCAAGACCGTCTTGGGAGCGCTTGGTTTCAGTGACGAGAACTGACCAAATACGTAGAACCTGTGTTCTGGTCGTTCAGATACGGATTGGGCATAAACAAAAGAAAGTTTGTAAACAAAGTGGAGCCGAAATATTAATTATTGTAGAATCCGGCATGCACAACTCACCTCTATTCCACCTATTTTAAGTCTATTAGTACTAACTAGCATCCCTACCTGCTGGCGAGATCATAAAAGGGGTGAGCGCCGGCTCACCACTCTCACTACCTGCCCATTGCCCACCTGTGTTCCCTTGTGCTACTCTGCTAACTAGCTAATAGAAGACTCGCCGTGTGTGCTCGCCTCTGCCAAAACAAGCAACCCTGCTTCACCAATCTCTGAGTAACCTTAAAGCTTTTAATTGTTCATCTGTTCTTTGTTCATTGTGGCGGCTAGAATCAGCTACCCGCCACAAGCATCAGCCCTCTCGCCTGATGGGTTCTAATAGTGTAGCAGGCAGGAATCCTTTTATTCATGTATTTCAGGTTCACTCTAAAATCTTATATACCATTTGTAGCCTGTATGAATAAACAGATTAAAAACCCACGATCTCTTAGTCTCCTTTCAAACCTCACCAGGAGACTAATGTAGCACCCCGCTACAGTGGTGACCCCGGAGTGACACGAACATCCAATCTACTCCACATGGCTGGCAAACCTCTTCTTAGCCATCACGTCTAGTGATCCGGGAGTGTAAACCCTAAACCTCTTCGTTAGCCGCTACATCTGGTGACCCCAGAGTGTAAACCCAGACCTCTTCTTAGCCGCTACATCAGGTGACCCCGGAGCCGAACAACACATCTCAACTACGATGCTGCCAAGTATTCAGCACACACCACAACTACGATGCTGCCAAGTAATCAGCACACATCACAACTACGATGCTGCCAAGTAATCAGCACATCTGCACTACTCACCATACATCTTCACTACCCACCACAATCTGGTGAGGAAGATGGGTTGGTGCAAACTACCCAGCATACATCTTAACACATCTCAACTACCCACGGTACCCACCACACACTGGTGCGGGAGATGTGTTGATGTAGACAAGCCAGCACCAACTCCTCTCTGCATCGCTGTTCGCAGAGTTCACCTGACCTTCGGACACCTGCTGCCAAGCAATGCAACTCCATATGTCTGGCAAGCTTCACCTGCTTCTGTCACCAGCATATTACCCATTGCTTCCCCTATCGACTACCAATCGAGGGAAGGTGTTTCCGTAGTCAGAAACTGGTGCATCTGGGAGCCCTTCGTCCATCATAATCTATGCACTACCAGCATATATTCCTGCATCACTCTAGTGCGTACGCCGAGTGTAGCTAACGCCCGTACCACTACTGCCACACACGGCCCTACATCACGGCTCGACCTATCTACAAGACGACGATCCGCCGCCTGTAGGTCGCCCCCTCCAACACGGACCAAGAATTTCTCGCTGAGGGGGGAGTATTGTGGCGGCTAGAATCAGCTACCCGCCACAAGCATCAGCCCTCTCGCCTGATGGGTTCTAATAGTGTAGCAGGCAGGAATCCTTTTATTCATGTATTTCAGGTTCACTCTAAAATCTTAGATACCATTTGTAGCCTGTATGAATAAACAGATTAAAACCCACGATCTCTTAGTCTCCTTTCAAACCTCACCAGGAGACTAATGTAGCACCCCGCTACATCATCATGGAAGGAGAAGCGTCTGGAAAGCAGTATTTCGCTTTGATGATATCGGAAGTCCTGGAAAATGATGATGATGCAGCCCAGGCCTTGTTGGATGTGAGATCGCTTCATAGGTAATTGTTGAAGTAATTCTCCATTACTGTAAGCTTTTTTAAAGGATTTTTTTGGTAATTAGCACAGTTTACTTGCATAATAAAAGATCCACGTGGTACATTTAATATGTACATTTCAAGATGGTACAATGTAATAATATGTGAATTGAATTTGATATGAGATTGCAATATTTTTTGGCGTTGTAACAGTGAAATATAAACACTGGTAATATTAAAAAAATTCAAATTGAGTTGTGACAACTTGTAAAAATAATCCACATATTTTTACTGGTTCTGTTGATTGTTACCCAAAATGTTGTCAAGACTTTACTGTAGACACTGTGTATCACTGTAGGATATAAGAGGTCCACCTTCATGTGAATTTCAAATGTGATTGCAGTAATTTAGTTCATAATAGCACAAACAAAAGTCCAGGTATAACGCCCATGTTAGGCCCGAGTAGTCGGCTATAACTTTGGGGCAAATTTACAGAAGAATTGGGTACACTATAGTGTATATTTTTTAGTATCATTACTCACTATTTTGGACTATTTTAACACACTTTTCGGTATTTTTACGGTAAACCTGGGTTCAGTAAAACGTATATATTAGTATGTTTTACCACTAATTAGGACCATTCTAAGACTATTTTCTTCAATGGTGTTTCTCTCGGAAATGCCCCGTTTTCGAGATATGCCCAGTTTTCATACCCCATACAAACTTGGGGGAGAGCCTGGGAATCCGGGGTTTTGAGTGGGAGAAAATATGCTGTACACTATGGCGTTGCCTTTATAATACACTTCTTAACTTTGTTTCTCTTAGAAATGAATCGTTTTCGAGATATGCCCCCGTTTTCATGCCCCATACAAACTTGGGGGAGAGCCTGTGAATACGGGGTTTTGGGTGGGGGAAAACACTATCAGTGTTGCAAATGTTGTAATATTCACGCCACTTGTGGCTGTATTGGCTATATTTTGTTTTGGGAATACTGTGTTTGAGCGTCCTGTATCCATATACGTTCCTGGTTATTTACCCGGTAACTACTTCTATTTGTTATACCGGTTTTATGCCCAGGTTAGGCCCGGTAGTTAGCCCAGGTTAGGTCCCGGTAGTCTGTCGTGGTCTAGGTTAGGTTAGGTCAGGTCAGGTTAGGTAATACTAATTCCCAAAATAACCGTTTGATTTGAATATCTAGCCCAACCCAAGCCAACACATGTTGTAACGCTGCTGTTTGGGCTATAATTGTATTTTATTGTATCGGTCTCGAAAACTTTGTTATTTCGCTTTTCTTTCCGGTTTCAAGTGCTTATTTAAGACAATTACATATTATATAGGCAACGCCATAGTGTACAGCATGTTTTCTCCCACCCGAAACCCCGGATTCCCAGGCTCTCCCCCAAGTTTGTATGGGGTATGAAAACTGGGCATATCTCGAAAACGGGGCATTTCCGAGAGAAACGCCATTGAAGAAAATAGTCTTAGAATGGTCCTAATTAGTGGTAAAACATACTAATATATACGTTTTACTGAACCCAGGTTTACTGTAAATTTACCCACTTTTCAATTCATATATGGTGTTTCGGTAATTCTGCATAAAAGGTCCACCTGGATTGTTACCACATTTTATACATTTTCATCCATATTTTTACTTGTTTCATTGATTGTTGCCCATAATATTTAGAGGAGATAACTTTTTTTACCCTTACTGGGACCTAACCTAGGCAGACTACTGGGACCTAACCTAGGCTGACTACCGGGACTGTCCAATGTTTACAATGGCAGGAAAACCTTCCCCGCACTCGAACGACCCACATGAAGGGTTCTCTTCTGTAAGAGAGTCCTTCCCGTAACGTTAAACTCTTCTTCCCCATCACCTTCATTGGGGCCCTTCGCGGTAGGGTTGGTAATACTTGTATAGCAGTCAATGCGCATCCAGATCGTCGTTTCTTGGTTTGTTTACATTTCGCCAGCTACCTGGGGCCAGATACTCAAAACGGCCCCCGGCCCGCCGCCGCAGTGTTGCCGTGAATTCCTCACTTTTGAGGATGAACGGTTACCAGTTAGTCTAAAAACGTATGTAGCCTCAAGGAGTGCGTCATAGAAAATGTAAATGTGAGTAAGATGGGTAAACGGTAACTATGTTATTATACGGGACATGAAAAAATAATCAACCACTGTACAATAAGTAGGGTACTATAATCTGAAAGATAAATTAAGTTATTTATCTTGTACAATGAAAATTGCAAGGAATGTTTGTGATCATTATGCCCTGATACATAAGAAATAATAAACTAATAATAACACAATAATACAATAATTATCCCTTAATGTCTTAATTTTATTTAATTGCTTCAATCATTTGAATAGATGGTTTAAATTTATAGCAACATTCCTGTGCTTTTACGGCCTCGGACACAACTGTCAATGCTTGGACGGCTGGTATTTGTAGTCTATTACGACAGTTCGTTTTGGTTAAATTAATTTTTGAAAATAATCTTTCTGCTGCACTATTAGATGTTGGTAGTGTTAATATCATCAAAGCAAAGTGGGTCAAGTTTTTAAATGCATAATTCCCTAAATTATCTTTGACTTGTCCTAATTTAATAACAAATTCAATTTCCCCACAATCACAATTTGTTATTTCTGGTGGCAGCTGAGCTGAATCTAAATATCTCCATTCATTGTCTAGAGTTTGAATATCTCCACAATAGAGACGAGGAACTAATTTTACAAAATCATATAGAGAAGGCATAATCTCCCTGCTCGTACTTTGGATTATTTTTTCTGGGCCTATAAATGATGCCATGTACCACAACCTATTATCTAGGTCAAACCTTTTCTTTATTTGATGGCACATCTGTATCATTAATTCCCTAGACCGATTTTGAACATCTTCTACCATGGATTTGTTGCTACAATATTCATTCATTTGAAGAAGGCCATGAACAGCTGAGCCAAGATATATTTGATTCAATGGCATATGATTGGTCGCTAATTGGGGGTTAAATTTTGTAATATCACATTTATCAATTAGTTCTCTGCGACAGAAACTTCTAAGTAAGGTAATATATAACTCCCTAACCTGTGCATACACCAAATGTATAGTTGGGGTATCTCGCTGGAACAGTAGATTTAATTTATTAAATAATGGAAGTATGTAATTTAAAAAGTTGAGGTATAGATATACTGATGGATCCTTGAGATCCTTAACAATGAACTCAACTGAGCCAAGGAGAGTCAGAGAATGAAAAATGAGCTGCAATGTACCCATGTTATCGACTACTAACAGAGATATCTCGTTCAAATTCAAGGCATGTGAGGAAGTTCCATCCACATGAATGAGGGTGCGGAATTTTCATCCTCATGAGTGAGGATGCGGTCGAACCATCCTCGTTCAGTTGCCAAATGTCGCAATATTTCCGCACTTTGAGACGAATTCCGCATAAACGGCATCGCTGAAAACGGGTCGTAACTTACGAGGTCGTATCTCATTTGGGACGTCGTATCTCACTTACGACGTCGGATATTAAGAACAATTTAGGATGTCGTATTTCGTGTCGTAAGACAAGATACTCAAAACAAATTTCGGACGTCCTAATCGGTTCCTAACTACTTGCGACTGTCTTTTCCTCTAGGACATCGGAAAATCTTAAGCCAATCAGGTGGCGTCTTTCACGTGGATCCAGCCAATGAAAAGCAAGGAATGCCACAGTGCCAATATGGACCCCATCAGCTGTGTTGTGTAAACATAAAGTGATGCTGGGACGTGAGAAGCGTGTGATGCAGTGACAGCAGTATTATCTCTCTCTTATCGCCTACAGAGAGACTGTCAACAGCAGTAGTAACGTCGCAATAACCAAGGAAAGGAGTGAAATGAGAGTGACAGGTAAGTTCTTAGTAACATCATTGACTATTGACGTTCATAATAACCATTAAATATTAGTTTTTCTATTATATTTATTTACTATATTGCCATTGTGCAGTGGATTGTTTCTTCCATTGTTACTAGTAGGCCTATATAACGGGTTGACACAATTAAGCCCCTACTGTAGTCTGCTGTGGCCTGAGGTTTAGTTAGATCAGGTTAATTACCAAAATTTGACTTGGGGAAAAACATATTAGAGAACTGCATTAGCTTAAATATTTGTTGTTGTTCTTGGATTATACATTTAAGTGTGCATCAAAATATTTGTTAACTCATCCTAAATACATTAGGTTAGGTTAGGTATGTAATTAAAGAAATGTTGGGGTACAATATGTAGGCTATTCTAAGTGATCATTAAATACTGTATGATGTAGGATAGTTTTAGGAATTCCATCAACTAATGTAATGTATTGAGAAAGATTGGCAGAATTATACTTCACAATACAGAAAGAAATTAAGCATTCAAGAAGCCCAATACAGTATACTGTACTAGAGTTTGACTACTTAGAGCAATGCTGCAATGATACTACTGTTCATCTTAGCTATGACTGTAATTTAATGGCTTTTACAGGTGGTGAAATACCTGACACAAAGGACTGGAAGCCTACAGAGGAGGCACTACTTGCTCTCAACGAGACAGAGGCTATTGAGGGACACTCTGGCCCTTTCGAAAGCGAGGACGTCATTGCTGGTAAATTTGACTAATTTTTACGGAGTGCACATTGAGACAATGTTCTCTCACAAAAGATAATGGAAGAACTGTGTAGGGGATTGTCATGCCTTTCTCAGTGACTTTGTATTGTTAGGCCTGTACATTTAAGGTCTAAAATAACTTATAGAGTGCAGGGGAATGCAAGGCCCCAATTCTGTACTGTATTTGTGTCTTTTATGCATACAGTATTATGGTTATTATGTGTTGTCTGTTACTACAAAAGCTCAGAGTAAACATGTTGCATTAGTACTGGATATACTGTTGTGTAACACTGCACACATTATTGTTACAGATGAGCCTCTGCCATCGACCTCTGCTGGTAGTGTTGCCAGACCCATACCGTTGACAAGGACACATGATGAGCATGCACCACTACCCAGTAAGTAGATGCATAATTGGTCATGAAGATGTTGCTGAGCTTAGCTGATGTTCATTATAAAATCTTCAGTAGGTTGACGAGATGCAATACATACTGTACTGTATTGAAGATGTTGTTCACCAGTGGTTCTCAAATCTTTTTTCAGCAGATGTTAGGCCAAGTGTGATTATATTTATATATGTTGGGTGACAGTGAAATGTATGTACAGTTTTACCAAAGAAACTGCAATGCAGACAGGAAACTTTGAGGAAGAAGTACTAAGCAAAAAGAAACTTAAAGGAAAAAGGCGGCCCCATGTTTATTGCTCCCACTATGCATCACAGTTCCTTTTTCATTGTAACCATATTACATAAACACAGCACTTCTTATTGTTACAGATTTTGGTGGCAGGAGTAGATGACCCAACACGCCACTTTACAATGTCTGTAGAACATATTGACTTTGAGAGTTCAGGCCTGTTAGAAAATATTCAAAGTCACGAACCATCAGAAAACATTACCATTCCCCAGACAGTGACTTTTGACCATGCCTACTCTAGATCACCACCTCCAGCATCAAATATGAGGGCAAGTAGATCTGAGAGTCGTGACACCAGTAGCCGTGTTCACAGCAGCCGTGCCTGTTCACAGCCCTGTATCAGTGACCAGATGCTGGCAGTACAGGGAGAAATTCTGCAAGTGTTGAGAGGCAGCCTCCCAAGAATTGCCTCTGCACTTGAGGAACTTACAGAGTTAGCCAAACAATGTGATAATGTGCCAAACTAATTAGGTTATTTAACAGTTTGCTGCTTCTGTACAATAAGCAGTTGAATGCAATACAGAATTATATTTTCACAAAGTCTTTATTACTGGTAAGATGTTATCGAGTGTTATTGTAGCTGTACAGTGATTATGCTAACAGAACTCTCACTAACTTTAAATTTTTTTTCAAATGTGATTATATTTTAGGTGTGTCATGCTGTGATAGTATTTTATTACTGTACTGTATTTAATTTTATAGTGTGCTGCTTTTGAACAATAAACAATTGAATGTAATCTGTAGAATTATATTTTCACAAAGTCTTTATTACTGTTAAAATGTAGTTTTGAGTGATATTGGGATAAGTAGGAGATGCAGTAATTAACAACAATGTATTTATTTAAATTTACCAAGTTTATTTCATGTAAAGAAATTATCTACAATATCGAGCCTGAAGACGACTGTTATTCCAGATGAAGGAGTCGTGGGTACTGCCAGGGTATCTCATACTATAATGCTAAATTATTTTCTCACTGGTGCAAACACACTGCACATTCAGGGAGTGATAGCCTTTCCTATTAATATATACTTGTGGATTTATATTTGGAGCCTTGATAGGTATATGAGTACCATCAATGGCTCCAATCACTCAGGGAAAACCATTCACTGCATGGAATCCTCTGCAGGCTCTGCCAATTTCCACAATACCTGAGGGCATCTTTATTTCTACTCTTGCCTTCTCAGCCAACAAATGTACTACTGAGCAGAGTTCACCACTCTACTCACACTTGCTTGAGTCACTCCAGCAGAATCTCCAATCACACTTTGAAAGGTTCCACTAGTTAGCTAATACTCGTAGAGTTACTAACACTTGGGTGTGTGTTGGTATAGCATGAGATCTCCTCTTTTGTCGACGAACATATGGGTCAAGTTCCTGGCACAAGTTTAATTAAGATTTCTTGATGAGGAAATCTATAATAGCAAAGTAAGTGTTCTTCACTAACATGTAGTGGGTCCAATGGATCCCTATACACTCTTTCCCTCCGTAGGCGACGCCTATTCTCATATGCAAATCACTAAGTTCCATCACATTTGTAAATTAGCGCTCGGTGTTCAGTTCATTCAGCTCTCCCACAACAACAAACAACAATGATGTGACGTGGATGATGGTGTTTTGGTGGGAAAGCAACGAGGACTAGGGGAAGCCACAGCAGGATTGACAAAAAAATATACGGGCCCAGATTCTCAAAGCAATTTACGACGTCGTATCTCATTTATGACGTCCTAACTTCCCCAGCCGAGTTAGGTCCACATACTCAAAACATTAAGACCTCATACTCAAAACAATTTCGGCACTGTGGGCAGCCATCTTGTGAGGTCATAAGACACGTAGATTTACGATCTGCGCGAGCATGTCCCAAGGGGAGTTAAGACCCGAAACACATAGAAAATGTGGGCCGGATACTCAAAACGGGTTGTAACTTACGACGTCGGATCTCATTTGGGACGTCGGATCTCACTTACGACGTCGGATCTTACGAACAATTTAGGATGTTGTATTTCGTGTCGTAAGACAAGATACTCAAAACAAATTTCCGACGTCCTAATCGGTTCGTAACTACTTACGACTGTCTTTTCCTCTAGGACATCGGAAAATCTTCAGCCAATCAGGTGGCGTCTTTCATGTGGATCCAGCCAATGAAAAGCAAGGAATGCCACAGTGCCAATATGGACCCCATCAGCTGTGTTGTGTAAACATAAAGTGATGCTGGGACGTGAGAAGCGTGTGATGCAGTGACAACAGTATTATCTCTCTCTTATCGCCTACAGAGAGACTGTCAACAGCAGTAATAACGTCGCAATAACCAAGGAAAGGAGTGAAATGAGAGTGACAGGTAAGTTTTTAGTAACATCATTGACTATTGACGTTCATAATAACCATTAAATATTAGTTTTTCTATGATATTTATGTACTATATTGCCATTGTGCAGTAGATTGTTTCTTCCATTGTTACTAGTAGGCATATATAACGGGTTGCCACAATTAAGTCCCAGCTGTAGTCTGCTGTGGTTCTGAGGTTTGGTTAGAGCAGGTTAATTACCAAAATTTGACTTGGGAAAAAACATATTAGAGAACTGCATTAGCTTAAATATTTGTTGTTGTTCTTGCATTATACATTTAAGTGTGCATCAAAATATTTGTTAACTCATCCTAAATACATTAGGTTAGGTTAGGTATGTAATTAAAGAAATGTTGGGGTACAATATGTATGCTATTCTAAGTGATCATTAAATGCTGTATGATGTAGGATAGTTTTAGGAATTCCATCAACTAATGTAATGTATTGAGAAAGATTGGCAGAATTATACTTCACAATACAGAAAGAAAATAAGCATTCAAGAAGCCCAATACAGTATACTGTACTGTACTAAAGTTTGATTACTTAAAGCAATGCTGCAATGATACTACTGTTCATCTTAGCTATGACTGTAATTTAATGGCTTTTACAGGTGGTGGAATACCTGACACAAAGGACTGGAAGCCTACAGAGGAGGCACTACTTGCTCTCAACGAGACAGAGGCTATTGAGGGGCACTCTGGCCCTTTCGAAAGCAAGGACGTCATTGCTGGTAAATTTGACTAATTTTTACGAAGTGCACATTGAGACAATGTTCTCTCACAAAAGATAATGGAAGAACTGTGTAGGGGATTGTCATGCCTTTCTCAGTGACTTTGTATTGTTAGGCCTGTACATTTAAGGTCTAAAATAACTTATAGAGTGCAGGGGAATGCAAGGCCCCAATTCTGTACTGTATTTGTGTCTTTTATACATACAGTATTATGGTTATTATGTGTTGTCTGTTACTACAAAAGCTCAGAGTAAACATGTTGCATTAGTACTGGATATACTGTTGTGTAACACTGCACACATTATTGTTACAGATGAGCCTCTGCCATCGACCTCTGCTGGTAGTGTTGCCAGACCCATACCGTTGACAAGGACACATGATGAGCATGCACCACTACCCAGTAAGTAGATGCATAATTGGTCATGAAGATGTTGCTGAGCTTAGCTGATGTTCATTATATAATCTTCAGTAGGTCGACGAGATGCAATACATACTGTACTGTATTGAAGATGTTGTTCACTAGTGGTTCTCAAATCTTTTTTCAGCAGATGTTAGGCCAAGTGTGATTACATTTATATATGTTGGGTGACAGTGAAATGTATGTACAGTTTTACCAAAGAAACTGCAATGCAGACAGGAAACTTTGAGGAAGAAGTACTAAGCAAAAAGAAACTTAAAGGAAAAAGGCGGCCCCATGTTTATTGCTCCCACTATGCATCACAGTTCCTTTTTCATTGTAACCATATTACATAAACACAGCACTTCTTATTGTTACAGATTTTGGTGGCAGGAGTAGATGACCCAACACGCCACTTTACAATGTCTGTAGAACATATTGACTTTGAGAGTTCAGGCCTGTTAGAAAATATTCAAAGTCACGAACCATCAGAAAACATTACCATTCCCCAGACAGTGACTTTTGACCATGCCTACTGTAGATCACCACCTCCAGCATCAAGTATGAGGGCAAGTAGATCTGAGAGTCATGACACCAGTAGCCGTGTTCACAGCAGCCGTGCCTGTTCACAGCCCTGTATCAGTGACCAGATGCTGGCAGTACAGGGAGAAATTCTGCAAGTGTTGAGAGGCAGCCTCCCAAGAATTGCCTCTGCACTTGAGGAACTTACAGAGTTAGCCAAACAATGTGATACTGTGCCAAACTAATTAGGTTATTTAACAGTGTGCTGCTTCTGTACAATAAGCAGTTGAATGCAATACAGAATTATATTTTCACAAAGTCTTTATTACTGGTAATATGTTATCGAGTGTTATTGTAGCTGTACAGTGATTATGCTAACAGAACTCTCACTAACTTTAATTTTGTTTTCAAATGTGATTATATTTTAGGTGTGTCATGCTGTGATAGTATTTTAATACTGTACTGCTTTTGAACAATAAACAATTGAATGTAATCTGTAGAATTATATTTTCACAAACACTTTATTACGGTTAAAATGTAGTTTTGAGTGATATTGGGATAAGTAGGAGATGCAGTAATTAACAACAATGTATTTATTTAAATTTACCAAGTTTATTTCATGTAAAGAAATTATCTACAATATCGAGCCTGAAAACGACTGTTATTCCAGATGAAGGAGTCGTGGGTACTGCCAGGGTATCTCATACTATAATGCTAAATTATTTTCTCACTGGTGCAAACACACTGCACATTCAGGGAGTGATAGCCTTTCCTATTAATATATACTTGTGGATTTATATTTGGAGCCTTGATAGGTATATGAGTACCATCAATGGCTCCAATCACTCAGGGAAAACCATTCACTGCATGGAATCCTCTGCAGGCTCTGCCAATTTCCACAATACCTGAGGGCATCTTTATTTCTACTCTTGCCTTCTCAGCCAACAAATGTACTACTGAGCAGAGTTCACCACTCTACTCACACTTGCTTGAGTCACTCCAGCAGAATCTCCAATCACACTTTGAAAGGTTCCACTAGTTAGCTAATACTCGTAGAGTTACTAACACTTGGGTGTGTGTTGGTATAGCATGAGATCTCCTCTTTTGTCGACGAACATATGGGTCAAGTTCCTGGCACAAGTTTAATTAAGATTTCTTGATGAGGAAATCTATAATAGCAAAGTAAGTGTTCTTCACTAACATGTAGTGGGTCCAATGGATCCCTATACACTCTTTCCCTCCGTAGGCGACGCCTATTCTCATATGCAAATCACTAAGTTCCATCACATTTGTAAATTAGCGCTCGGTGTTCAGTTCATTCAGCTCTCCCACAACAACAAACAACAATGATGTGACGTGGATGATGGTGTTTTGGTGGGAAAGCAACGAGGACTAGGGGAAGCCACAGCAGGATTGACAAAAAAATATACGGGCCCAGATTCTCAAAGCAATTTACGACGTCGTATCTCATTTATGACGTCCTAACTTCCCCAGCCGAGTTAGGTCCACATACTCAAAACATTAAGACCTCATACTCAAAACAATTTCGGCACTGTGGGCAGCCATCTTGTGAGGTCATAAGACACGTAGATTTACGATCTGCGCGAGCATGTCCCAAGGGGAGTTAAGACCCGAAACACATAGAAAACGTGGGCCGGATACTCAAAACGGGTTGTAACTTACGACGTCGGATCTCATTTGGGACGTCGGATCTCACTTACGACGTCGGATCTTACGAACAATTTAGGATGTTGTATTTCGTGTCGTAAGACAAGATACTCAAAACAAATTTCCGACGTCCTAATCGGTTCGTAACTACTTACGACTGTCTTTTCCTCTAGGACATCGGAAAATCTTCAGCCAATCAGGTGGCGTCTTTCATGTGGATCCAGCCAATGAAAAGCAAGGAATGCCACAGTGCCAATATGGACCCCATCAGCTGTGTTGTGTAAACATAAAGTGATGCTGGGACGTGAGAAGCGTGTGATGCAGTGACAACAGTATTATCTCTCTCTTATCGCCTACAGAGAGACTGTCAACAGCAGTAATAACGTCGCAATAACCAAGGAAAGGAGTGAAATGAGAGTGACAGGTAAGTTTTTAGTAACATCATTGACTATTGACGTTCATAATAACCATTAAATATTAGTTTTTCTATGATATTTATGTACTATATTGCCATTGTGCAGTAGATTGTTTCTTCCATTGTTACTAGTAGGCATATATAACGGGTTGCCACAATTAAGTCCCAGCTGTAGTCTGCTGTGGTTCTGAGGTTTGGTTAGAGCAGGTTAATTACCAAAATTTGACTTGGGAAAAAACATATTAGAGAACTGCATTAGCTTAAATATTTGTTGTTGTTCTTGCATTATACATTTAAGTGTGCATCAAAATATTTGTTAACTCATCCTAAATACATTAGGTTAGGTTAGGTATGTAATTAAAGAAATGTTGGGGTACAATATGTATGCTATTCTAAGTGATCATTAAATGCTGTATGATGTAGGATAGTTTTAGGAATTCCATCAACTAATGTAATGTATTGAGAAAGATTGGCAGAATTATACTTCACAATACAGAAAGAAAATAAGCATTCAAGAAGCCCAATACAGTATACTGTACTGTACTAAAGTTTGATTACTTAAAGCAATGCTGCAATGATACTACTGTTCATCTTAGCTATGACTGTAATTTAATGGCTTTTACAGGTGGTGGAATACCTGACACAAAGGACTGGAAGCCTACAGAGGAGGCACTACTTGCTCTCAACGAGACAGAGGCTATTGAGGGGCACTCTGGCCCTTTCGAAAGCAAGGACGTCATTGCTGGTAAATTTGACTAATTTTTACGAAGTGCACATTGAGACAATGTTCTCTCACAAAAGATAATGGAAGAACTGTGTAGGGGATTGTCATGCCTTTCTCAGTGACTTTGTATTGTTAGGCCTGTACATTTAAGGTCTAAAATAACTTATAGAGTGCAGGGGAATGCAAGGCCCCAATTCTGTACTGTATTTGTGTCTTTTATACATACAGTATTATGGTTATTATGTGTTGTCTGTTACTACAAAAGCTCAGAGTAAACATGTTGCATTAGTACTGGATATACTGTTGTGTAACACTGCACACATTATTGTTACAGATGAGCCTCTGCCATCGACCTCTGCTGGTAGTGTTGCCAGACCCATACCGTTGACAAGGACACATGATGAGCATGCACCACTACCCAGTAAGTAGATGCATAATTGGTCATGAAGATGTTGCTGAGCTTAGCTGATGTTCATTATATAATCTTCAGTAGGTCGACGAGATGCAATACATACTGTACTGTATTGAAGATGTTGTTCACTAGTGGTTCTCAAATCTTTTTTCAGCAGATGTTAGGCCAAGTGTGATTACATTTATATATGTTGGGTGACAGTGAAATGTATGTACAGTTTTACCAAAGAAACTGCAATGCAGACAGGAAACTTTGAGGAAGAAGTACTAAGCAAAAAGAAACTTAAAGGAAAAAGGCGGCCCCATGTTTATTGCTCCCACTATGCATCACAGTTCCTTTTTCATTGTAACCATATTACATAAACACAGCACTTCTTATTGTTACAGATTTTGGTGGCAGGAGTAGATGACCCAACACGCCACTTTACAATGTCTGTAGAACATATTGACTTTGAGAGTTCAGGCCTGTTAGAAAATATTCAAAGTCACGAACCATCAGAAAACATTACCATTCCCCAGACAGTGACTTTTGACCATGCCTACTGTAGATCACCACCTCCAGCATCAAGTATGAGGGCAAGTAGATCTGAGAGTCATGACACCAGTAGCCGTGTTCACAGCAGCCGTGCCTGTTCACAGCCCTGTATCAGTGACCAGATGCTGGCAGTACAGGGAGAAATTCTGCAAGTGTTGAGAGGCAGCCTCCCAAGAATTGCCTCTGCACTTGAGGAACTTACAGAGTTAGCCAAACAATGTGATACTGTGCCAAACTAATTAGGTTATTTAACAGTGTGCTGCTTCTGTACAATAAGCAGTTGAATGCAATACAGAATTATATTTTCACAAAGTCTTTATTACTGGTAATATGTTATCGAGTGTTATTGTAGCTGTACAGTGATTATGCTAACAGAACTCTCACTAACTTTAATTTTGTTTTCAAATGTGATTATATTTTAGGTGTGTCATGCTGTGATAGTATTTTAATACTGTACTGCTTTTGAACAATAAACAATTGAATGTAATCTGTAGAATTATATTTTCACAAACACTTTATTACGGTTAAAATGTAGTTTTGAGTGATATTGGGATAAGTAGGAGATGTAGTAATTAACAACAATGTATTTATTTAAATTTACCAAGTTTATTTCATGTAAAGAAATTATCTACAATATCGAGCCTGAAGACGACTGTTATTCCAGATGAAGGAGTCGTGGGTACTGCCAGGGTATCTCATACTATAATGCAAAATTATTTTCTCACTGGTGCAAACACACTGCACATTCAGGGAGTGATAGCCTTTCCTATTAATATATACTTGTGGATTTATATTTGTAGCCTTGATAGGTATATGAGTACCATCAAGGGCTCCAATCACTCAGGGAAAACCATTCACTGCATGGAATACTCTGCAGGCTCTGCCAATTTCCACAATACCTGAGGGCATCTTTATTTCTACTCTTGCCTTCTCAGCCAACAAATGTACTACAGCAGATTTCACCACTCTACTCACACTTGCTTGAGTCACTCCAGCAGAATCTCCAATCACACTTTGAAAGGTTCCACTAGTTAGCTAATACTCGTAGAGTTACTAACACTTGGGTGTGTGTTGGTATAGCATGAGATCTCCTCTTTTGTCGACGAACATATGGGTCAATTGGCAAGTTCCTGGCACAAGTTTAATTAAGATTTCTTGATGAGGAAATCTATAATAGCGAAGTAAGTGTTCTTCACTAACATGTAGAGGGTCCAATGGATCCCTATACACTCTTTCCCTCCGTAGGCGACGCCTATTCTCATATGCAAACCACTATAAGTTCCATCACATTTGTAAATTAGCGCTCGGTGTTCAGTTCATTCAGCTCTCCCACAACAACAAACAACAAGACGTGACGTGGGTGATGGTGTTTTGCCAACACAGCAACGGGGACTCGGGGAGAACCACTGGAGGATTGACAAAAATATATACGTTTTCTATGTGTTTCGGGTCTTAACTCACTTGTGACAGGGTCGCGCGGATTGTAAATCCGCGTGTCTTAAGACCTCACAAGATGGCTGCCCACAGTGCCGAATTTTTTTTGAGTATAAGGTCTTAATGTTTTGAGTATGTGGACCTAACTCGCCTGGGGAAGTTAGGACGTCCCAAATGAGATAGGACGTCGTAAATTGCTTTGAGAATCCGGGCCCGGGGCCGGATACTCAAAACGGGTTGTAACTTAAGACGTCGGATCTCATTTGGGACGTCTGATCTCACTTCCGACGTCGGATCTTACGAACAATTTAGGATGTTGTATTTCGTGTCGTAAGACAAGATACTCAAAACAAATTTCCGACGTCCTAATCGGTTCGTAACTACTTAAGACTGTCTTTTCCTCTAGGACATCGGAAAATCTTCAGCCAATCAGGTGGCGTCTTTCATGTGGATCCAGCCAATGAAAAGCAAGGAATGCCACAGTGCCAATATGGACCCCATCAGCTGTGTTGTGTAAACATAAAGTGATGCTGGGACGTGAGAAGAGTGTGATGCAGTGACAATAGTATTATCTCTCTCTTATCGCCTACAGAGAGACTGTCAACAGCAGTAGTAACGTCGCAATAACCAAGGAAAGGAGTGAAATGAGAGTGACAGGTAAGTTCTTAGTAACATCATTGACTATTGACGTTCATAATAACCATTAAATATTAGTTTTTCTATGATATTTATGTACTATATTGCCATTGTGCAGTAGATTGTTTCTTCCATTGTTACTAGTAGGCATATATAACGGGTTGCCACAATTAAGTCCCAGCTGTAGTCTGCTGTGGTTCTGAGGTTTGGTTAGATCAGGTTAATTACCAAAATTTGACTTGGGAAAAAACATATTAGAGAACTGCATTAGCTTAAATATTTGTTGTTGTTGTTCTTGCATTATACATTTAAGTGTGCATCAAAATATTTGTTAACTCATCCTAAATACATTAGGTTAGGTTAGGTATGTAATTAAAGAAATGTTGGGGTACAATATGTATGCTATTCTAAGTGATCATTAAATACTGTATGATGTAGGATAGTTTTAGGAATTCCATCAACTAATGTAATGTATTGAGAAAGATTGGCAGAATTATACTTCACAATACAGAAAGAAATTAAGCATTCAAGAAGCCCAATACAGTATACTGTACTGTACTAAAGTTTGATTACTTAAAGCAATGCTGCAATGATACTACTGTTCATCTTAGCTATGACTGTAATTTAATGGCTTTTACAGGTGGTGGAATACCTGACACAAAGGACTGGAAGCCTACAGAGGAGGCACTACTTGCTCTCAACGAGACAGAGGCTATTGAGGGGCACTCTGGCCCTTTCGAAAGCAAGGACGTCATTGCTGGTAAATTTGACTAATTTTTACGGAGTGCACATTGAGACAATGTTCTCTCACAAAAGATAATGGAAGAACTGTGTAGGGGATTGTCATGCCTTTCTCAGTGACTTTGTATTGTTAGGCCTGTACATTTAAGGTCTAAAATAACTTATAGAGTGCAGGGGAATGCAAGGCCCCAATTCTGTACTGTATTTGTGTCTTTTATACATACAGTATTATGGTTATTATGTGTTGTCTGTTACTACAAAAGCTCAGAGTAAACATGTTGCATTAGTACTGGATATACTGTTGTGTAACACTGCACACATTATTGTTACAGATGAGCCTCTGTCATCGACCTCTGCTGGTAGTGTTGCCAGACCCATACCGTTGACAAGGACACATGATGAGCATGCACCACTACCCAGTAAGTAGATGCATAATTGGTCATGAAGATGTTGCTGAGCTTAGCTGATGTTCATTATATAATCTTCAGTAGGTTGACGAGATGCAATACATACTGTACTGTATTGAAGATGTTGTTCACTAGTGGTTCTCAAATCTTTTTTCAGCAGATGTTAGGCCAAGTGTGATTATATTTATATATGTTGGGTGACAGTGAAATGTATGTACAGTTTTACCAAAGAAACTGCAATGCAGACAGGAAACTTTGAGGAAGAAGTACTAAGCAAAAAGAAACTTAAAGGAAAAAGGCGGCCCCATGTTTATTGCTCCCACTATGCATCACAGTTCCTTTTTCATTGTAACCATATTACATAAACACAGCACTTCTTATTGTTACAGATTTTGGTGGCAGGAGTAGATGACCCAACACGCCACTTTACAATGTCTGTAGAACATATTGACTTTGAGAGTTCAGGCCTGTTAGAAAATATTCAAAGTCACGAACCATCAGAAAACATTACCATTCCCCAGACAGTGACTTTTGACCATGCCTACTCTAGATCACCACCTCCAGCATCAAGTATGAGGGCAAGTAGATCTGAGAGTCATGACACCAGTAGCCGTGTTCACAGCAGCCGTGCCTGTTCACAGCCCTGTATCAGTGACCAGATGCTGGCAGTACAGGGAGAAATTCTGCAAGTGTTGAGAGGCAGCCTCCCAAGAATTGCCTCTGCACTTGAGGAACTTACAGAGTTAGCCAAACAATGTGATACTGTGCCAAACTAATTAGGTTATTTAACAGTGTGCTGCTTCTGTACAATAAGCAGTTGAATGCAATACAGAATTATATTTTCACAAAGTCTTTATTACTGGTAATATGTTATCGAGTGTTATTGTAGCTGTACAGTGATTATGCTAACAGAACTCTCACTAACTTTAATTTTGTTTTCAAATGTGATTATATTTTAGGTGTGTCATGCTGTGATAGTATTTTAATACTGTACTGCTTTTGAACAATAAACAATTGAATGTAATCTGTAGAATTATATTTTCACAAACACTTTATTACGGTTAAAATGTAGTTTTGAGTGATATTGGGATAAGTAGGAGATGTAGTAATTAACAACAATGTATTTATTTAAATTTACCAAGTTTATTTCATGTAAAGAAATTATCTACAATATCGAGCCCGAAGACGACTGTTATTCCAGATGAAGGAGTCGTGGGTACTGCCAGGGTATCTCATACTATAATGCTAAATTATTTTCTCACTGGTGCAAACACACTGCACATTCAGGGAGTGATAGCCTTTCCTATTAATATATACTTGTGGATTTATATTTGTAGCCTTGATAGGTATATGAGTACCATCAAGGGCTCCAATCACTCAGGGAAAACCATTCACTGCATGGAATACTCTGCAGGCTCTGCCAATTTCCACAATACCTGAGGGCATCTTTATTTCTACTCTTGCCTTCTCAGCCAACAAATGTACTACAGCAGATTTCACCACTCTACTCACACTTGCTTGAGTCACTCCAGCAGAATCTCCAATCACACTTTGAAAGGTTCCACTAGTTAACTAATACTCGTAGAGTTACTAACACTTGGGTGTGTGTTGGTATACCATGAGATCTCCTCTTTTGTCGACGAACATATGGGTCAATTGGCAAGTTCCTGGCACAAGTTTAATTAAGATTTCTTGATGAGGAAATCTATAATAGCGAAGTAAGTGTTCTTCACTAACATGTAGAGGGTCCAATGGATCCCTATACACTCTTTCCCTCCGTAGGCGACGCCTATTCTCATATGCAAACCACTATAAGTTCCATCACATTTGTAAATTAGCGCTCGGTGTTCAGTTCATTCAGCTCTCCCACAACAACAAACGACAAGACGTGACGTGGGTGATGGTGTTTTGCCAACACAGCAACGGGGACTCGGGGAAAACCACTGGAGGATTGACAAAAATATATACGTTTTCTATGTGTTTCGGGTCTTAACTCACTTGTGACAGGGTCGCGCGGATTGTAAATCCGCGTGTCTTAAGACCTCACAAGATGGCTGCCCACAGTGCCGAATTTTTTTTGAGTATAAGGTCTTAATGTTTTGAGTATGTGGACCTAACTCGCCTGGGGAAGTTAGGACGTCCCAAATGAGATAGGACGTCGTAAATTGCTTTGAGAATCCGGGCCCCGTATATTTTTTTGTCAATCCTGCCGTGGCTTCCCCTAGTCCCCGTTGCTCTCCCACCAAAACACCATCATCCACGTCACATCATTGTTGTTTGTTGTTGTGGGAGAGATGAATGAATTGAACACCGAGCGCTAATTTACAAATGTGATGGAACTTAGTGATTTGCATATGAGAATAGGCGTCGCCTACGGAGGGAAAGAGTGTATAGGGATCCATTGGACCCACTACATGTTAGTGAAGAACACTTACTTCGCTATTATAGATTTCCTTATCAAGAAATCTTAATTAAACTTGTGCCAGGAACTTGCCAATTGACCCATATGTTCGTTGACAAAAGAGGAGATCTCATGCTATACCAACACACACCCAAGTGTTAGTAACTCTACGAGTATTAGCTAACTAGTGGAACCTTTCAAAGTGTGATTGGAGATTCTGCTGGAGTGACTCAAGCAAGTGTGAGTAGAGTGGTGAAATCTGCTGTAGTACATTTGTTGGCTGAGAAGGCAAGAGTAGAAATAAAGATGCCCTCAGGTATTGTGGAAATTGGCAGAGCCTGCAGAGGATTCCATGCAGTGAATGGTTTTCCCTGAGTGATTGGAGCCATTGATGGTACTCATATACCTATCAAGGCTCCAAATATAAATCCACAAGTATATATTAATAGGAAAGGCTATCACTTCCTGAATGTGCAGTGTGTTTGCACCAGTGAGAAAATAATTTTGCATTATAGTATGAGATACCCTGGCAGTACCCACGACTCCTTCATCTGGAATAACAGTCGTCTTCAGGCTCGATATTGTAGATAATTTCTTTACATGAAATAAACTTGGTAAATTTAAATAAATACATTGTTGTTAATTACTGCATCTCCTACTTATCCCAATATCACTCAAAACTACATTTTAACAGTAATAAAGACTTTGTGAAAATATAATTCTACAGATTACATTCAATTGTTTATTGTTCAAAAGCAGCACACTATAAAATTAAATACAGTACAGTAATAAAATACTATCACAGCATGACACACCTAAAATATAATCACATTTGAAAAAAAAATTAAAGTTAGTGAGAGTTCTGTTAGCATAATCACTGTACAGCTACAATAACACTCGATAACATATTACCAGTAATAAAGACTTTGTGAAAATATAATTCTGTATTGCATTCAACTGCTTATTGTACAGAAGCAGCAAACTGTTAAATAACCTAATTAGTTTGGCACAGTATCACATTGTTTGGCTAACTCTGTAAGTTCCTCAAGTGCAGAGGCAATTCTTGGGAGGCTGCCTCTCAACACTTGCAGAATTTCTCCCTGTACTGCCAGCATCTGGTCACCGATACAGGGCTGTGGACTGGCACGGCTGCTGTGAACACGGCTACTGGTGTCACGACTCTCAGATCTACTTGCCCTCATATTTGATGCTGGAGGTGGTGATCTAGAGTAGGCATGGTCAAAAGTCACTGTCTGGGGAATGGTAATGTTTTCTGATGGTTCGTGACTTTGAATATTTTCTAACAGGCCTGAACTCTCAAAGTCAATATGTTCTACAGACATTGTAGAGTGGCGTGTTGGGTCATCTACTCCTGCCACCAAAATCTGTAACAATAAGAAGTGCTGTGTTTATGTAATATGGTTACAATGAAAAAGGAACTGTGATGCATAGTGGGAGCAATATACATGGGGCCGCCTTTTTCCTTTAAGTTTCTTTTTGCTTAGTACTTCTTCCTCAAAGTTTCCTGTCTGCATTGCAGTTTCTTTGGTAAAACTGTACATACATTTCACTGTCACCCAACATATATAAATATAATCACACTTGGCCTAACATCTGCTGAAAAAAGATTTGAGAACCACTGGTGAACAACATTTTCAATACAGTACAGTATGTATTGCATCTCGTCAACCTACTGAAGATTTTATAACGAACATCAGCTAAGCTCAGCAACATCTTCATGACCAATTATGCATCTACTTACTGGGTAGTGGTGCATGCTCATCATGTGTCCTTGTCAACGGTATGGGTCTGGCAACACTACCAGCAGAGGTCGATGGCAGAGGCTCATCTGTAACAATAATGTGTGCAGTGTTACACAACAGTATATCCAGTACTAATGCAACATGTTTACTCTGAGCTTTTGTAGTAACAGACAACACATAATAACCATAATACTGTATGCATAAAAGACACAAATACAGTACAGAATTGGGGCCTTGCATTCCCCTGCACTCTATAAGTTATTTTAGACCTTAAATGTACAGGCCTAACAATGCAAAGTCACTGAGAAAGGCATGACAATCCCCTACACAGTTCTTCCATTATCTTTTGTGAGAGAACATTGTCTCAATGTGCACTCCGTAAAAATTAGTCAAATTTACCAGCAATGACGTCCTCGCTTTCGAAAGGGCCAGAGTGTCCCTCAATAGCCTCTGTCTCGTTGAGAGCAAGTAGTGCCTCCTCTGTAGGCTTCCATTCCTTTGTGTCAGGTATTCCACCACCTGTAAAAGCCATTAAATTACAGTCATAGCTAAGATGAACAGTAGTATCATTGCAGCATTGCTCTAAGTAGTCAAACTCTAGTACAGTATACTGTATTGGGCTTCTTGAATGCTTAATTTCTTTCTGTATTGTGAAGTATAATTCTGCCAATCTTTCTCAATACATTACATTAGTTGATGGAATTCCTAAAACTATCCTACATCATACAGTATTTAATGATCACTTAGAATAGCCTACATATTGTACCCCAACATTTCTTTAATTACATACCTAACCTAACCTAATGTATTTAGGATGAGTTAACAAATATTTTGATGCACACTTAAATGTATAATCCAAGAACAACAACAACAAATATTTAAGCTAATGCAGTTCTCTAATATGTTTTTCCCCAAGTCAAATTTTGGTAATTAACCTAATCTAACCTAACCTCAGCAGACTACAGCAGGGACTTAATTGTGGCAACCCGTTATATAGGCCTACTAGTAACAATGGAAGAAACAATTTACTGCACAATGGCAATATAGTACATAAATATCATAGAAAAACTAATATTTAATGGTTATTATGAACGTCAATAGTCAATGATGTTACTAAGAACTTACCTGTCACTCTCATTTCACTCCTTTCCTTGGTTATTGCGACGTTACTACTGCTGTTGACAGTCTCTCTGTAGGCGATAAGAGAGAGATAATACTGCTGTTACTGCATCACACGCTTCTCACGTCCCAGCATCACTTTATGTTTACACAACACAGCTGATGGGGTCCATATTGGCACTGTGGCATTCCTTGCTTTTCATTGGCTGGATCCACGTGAAAGACGCCACCTGATTGGCTTAAGATTTTCCGATGTCCTAGAGGAAAAGACAGTCGCAAGTAGTTAGGAACCGATTAAGACGTCCGAAATTTGTTTTGAGTATCTTGTCTTACGACACGAAATACGACATCCTAAATTGTTCCTAATATCCGACGTCGTAAGTGAGATACGACGTCCCAAATGAGATACGACGTCGTAAGTTACGACCCGTTTTGAGTATCCGGCCCACGTTTTCTATGTGTTTCGGGTCTTAACTCCCCTTGGGACATGCTCGCGCGGATCGTAAATCTACGTGTCTTAAGACCTCACAAGATGGCTGCCCGCAGTGCCGAAATTGTTTTGAGTATGAGGTCTTAATGTTTTGCGTATGTGGACCTAACCAATGCCGTCTCTATCTTAAGGCCTGGGTGTGAGGTTGATGACGTCACAGCCACGGGTGGGCTGGTGCGCGATAATTTCTCTCGATTTTATTTCCTTACCATTGTTTCATTAATTTTATCAGTGCCTCTTACTTTCTCTACAGTTGTTATTGGTTTTTCTTAGTATCACTTTCCAATTATATTATTTATGTAGTTAATTATGTGTACTTGGGCAGAACATTCAGTCTCAACACCATGTGAAATAATAATAATAACGGGTAAAAATACACACTAAAGTACAACATATATTTTATTTTTAACTACTATCAAGCACAAAGTGGTCAGGTTTCTGTGGATATTCACAAGTCTCAGGTCAGAATGTACAGTACACACTATAGGTCTATCTATACCTTCAGTTTTGGAGTGTTGATAGTTTTCTCTTCATATTTTTTTCCTTGATTATTGTATTGTTGTATGTCTTTGTGAAATTATTCAACAGAATATTAGTTAGAGGCCATATGCACATTGAAATTAGGTTCTTCACTGATATTTTGCAGGGGCAACATTCATTTACATCAAAATCCCTCCTCAGAAAGTTTAGAGCTAACTGGACTAGCACTTTCCTTTGACAGCTGCAGTGCATAAAATCTTTCTTAAACTTACCAATGAGAGCTTGGAATACTTGGTAGGTTGAAATACATACAGAAAGTGTAAAATCTGTTGGCCATTTTAGGCCACCTCGATCAAGGATCTTTATGTACTGGTAACTGTCAGGAATTTCAGCTTCAAGTTTCTTCTCCAGAGAGACTCTACTCACACATACTGAACATTTCAACTTTTTCTTAACACTGTGAGCAACATAACCAGCAATAAAAATCATCACAATTTCATCATCCTTTGACAGTGTTTCCTCTTCCACATATTCCTCAACTCCCTTGAATTTTTCCAGGTGGTCAACAGAACTACATTTTGAGTCTGGTTCACCTTTAGAACTACATAAATCAGTCAGAGATAAGGGACCTGTCTTGGATGAAGCCATGGAGAGAATACCCATGATTTTTAGTTTTTTTTTCTGATTCCATCACCTGAGCAACAGCAACATTATAATTTGTACCACTCATCCTCCTATACAGTCCAAATCTATCTTCCAACCTGTCTGTTTGAAATTTTCCAAGTAGTACATACTGAAAGTCATTGTGTTCTAGTAGATAATCACACAACTTTTTCATTGTTGATGTTGTGTGTCTGAGAGCAAAGAATGTTTCCCTTGACAATTTACCAACCCTACCTTGTTGAGGCATTTCTAACTCTTCCCAGGACTTAAGCCAAAGACCAAAATTGCTAAGAAACTTGAGGCTTGGATCAGTAGATGAATCATTCCTAATCGGGTTACATTCCTGCTGACGTAAGTGGATACCTTTATCTGAAGTTTTAACATTTACAATATGCCACCAATATATTATATGTTCCAAGAAAACAACATTACCTGACACATCAGAACTATTCACAGTTTTTAGTGCAGCCACAGTTTTTTCATCAAACAGTCGTACAACATACTGAACATTCTGTCGTTCCAAATTAGTAGGGAAAAGGACCTTCTCTGACAAACCTGGAGCTAGCTTTACATACTGATTACGTTCTTTTATATACAATTCTTTTAATGGCTGAAGGCTTGCTTGCTTATGAATTTGAATGTTAGAATGTTGAATGTATGGGATTTTTCTGACTCAACCAATTATTCCTTATACATTTAAATAGATGAACTGAATCAAAAAGGAAGAAAAGTGGCACACCTGAATCATAGGGATTTGAAATGGAGGAAACAAGACTACCTCCACACATCTTCTCAAACATATTTCTGTTTACCCTGTTGTTGTCAGATATTAATGATACTACTTTGTACCCTATATCATGTAGGAATGCCAAAACCTTGTGTGTCAACTCAAGGAGTATTTCTGTTGTCAGATTTCTTACTGGATACAGAGCAGCAACATGTCTGCTTTTGGATAAGAGGGAAGAAATCATAAAAGCCTGAATGGTTGTTGCAAGTTCACATGAATTTATAGAAGCACCATAAATCTTACCACCTTTATATGCGAGATTTTTTTTCACATGTATCTCATCAAGCAGGACATTCACCAATCTTTCTTCACTTTTTAATTTAGCAAAATTTTCCCTCAAAAACTGTTCATGAGAATTTTCTGTCAACACTGAATTTGCACTGGATACATCAAACTTCCTTAGATAATCAGGATGAGGGAGAATAACTACTTTTGTGTCACGTAGGTCAGTGTACAGTGAGTATCATGATAAATAAATTTTATAGGCCCAAACCAAAAACTCACAGCTGTATCTCATTTTTTCTTTACAAAACATGTTTAGCTGTTCACCACAGAACCACAACACTCCACACTTTGAATTCCTGTCACCTTCCAATTCACTCTTCATCTCTGATTTAGTTTCCAACACCTCCTTAATAACTTGAATACAGTGAGAGATTTTGTCAACATCACTAACTGCAGATTTAGAGTAAGAACTCATGTGACTCATTAAATTTTCAAATTTTGTCCACCGATCACATTTGTTTTCTGATCCAAGAAGCCACTCAAATTTCTTTAAATTTAATTCATTGTTTTCATACCAGATAAAAACCTTTAAGTCTTTCATCACTTTAAATGATGCAGTTATATTTGGCTGGCCTTCACAATTGGGTTTTAAACGACACACACAACAATCACTGGAAACAAACAGCCAATCCTTAGAAAGTTTACCAACAAATTTATCACCAAACTCCTCAAAACTGTTTATCTTGTCATTTTCCATCCATACTTGAAATTGTTCTTCATCTCTTGTAAGCATCTTGTCTTTTCTTTCTTGTGGGTTTGTGCGAGCACGTGGTGCTTCCTTTGACAAGTACTTCGACTGGTTAGGAAAGATGGTTGGGAATGCATCCTTCGCTAGAGCTGGTGTCCCTCTCTTGGCTGTAATTACAGTTCCATCCGGACGTGTAATGCTATCTTCCCTAATGATTAAATGCTCTTCAAAATGTCTGGCACAGACCACTGAAGTAGTGGATGGTGTGAAGTCTTCCCTATGGATAGCCTTTACCCATTGCAGCCGTCGTCTTTCATCAGAAGGGAACCGGAATGTAGACACCTCAAAGATCTTATAATTGGCCTTGCATCCAGGAACACAACATGCCCTTGGCATCTGCAATAATATTTTACAATGAAATAAACAAGAAATTACAATGTAAAGTTAAAAAATGGGAGAGACGTTTAAAGAATATGGGTACAAAAATAAAAATGTTTAAGTTGGCCTCATATGGGATTTATACTGTAGGAACAATCTTCATCATTTCACTGGATAAAGATCTGTTCATGTTTAGATAGGAAATCATATATAAAGATTGGTACAAAAATACAAAGGCATTTTAAAAAACGTGGGTACAAAATTATAAATACTGTAAGTAAATGGGCCTCCTAAATGAAATGTCATTAGATTTATACTGTAGGAACAATGTACTGTACTGTACAATATACTGTATAATTTAAAGAATACAGATCTGTTCATGTTTAGTACAGTGCTGACTTTACTGTAGGCTGTACACAAAAGAACAAAAAAACAATAAAATTATTCTACCAGTACTGCAACAGTACTGTACAGTATTATATTTCCTTTATACATCGCAACAGGCCTACTGTACATGAAATAAATCACTACTGGTATCCTTCCATATGGTTTCCTCTCCTTCCCTTACACTATATCATAATAAATATAGGGTGTCCCAAACAAATGTACAGTACTTTTTAACTGGACATTACTCATAGATACATAGATTAAAATATCTATATAGACCTATGTATATATTAGTTGTTATTTTCCCTAACTCATTAGACTTGTATCTATGTCAATAAACACCAAAATCAAAACAAAATACTTGTACAGTATATGAGTAATGGCCAGTCAAAGAGTGAACACATTTTTGGGGGACATCCTGTACTCTTTATTGTAAGGTAAGGAGATGAAACTTTGGTAGGATACTTATTGATGACAAGTACTGAGGTATATTAAGAAAATATAATAACATACAGCACAAATTGTATCACATAATGTATAGGCTTGTGTCACACACCATAATAATGAAAACCAGTTCCACTTGGAGTCTTCCAACATACTTAACTTGTTCATAGGTACTCATAATAATAATGTAGTGTAACTGTGTAAGGTAAGGAGATGAAACTTTGGCAGGATAATAACTGATGACAGGTACTGAGGTATACAGTATTAAGAAAATATAATAACGTACAGCACAAAATGTATATAATTCTGAAAAACAGGTTCTTTGATTTTTACAATTTAATTAACTTTTTCATAAGCACTCATAATTGTTCTAATAATTTTTGGTCAAAGTATTGTGAGGAAAGAACTTTTAAGTTACCTAACCTAACCTGGGATTTAAGATTTGCCCACGTCAGCACCATATTTCATACTACAGCTACATTATAGCAGATATACCTTATCCTCCTGTTTTGTTATAGCAGCTCCACAGTATAATCGAAACTATTCCAAGCAACAGGACACCATTATTATTGTTAACCTGGTCCCGTTTGTTGACATACCGGTACTGTACTTTGGAGGAATCATGGTACTATAAAGGACCAAAAGACACATTCCCCTTAAAACAACTATGGTATGGGTGAACTGCCACAACAAATAACTCAGTGTTTCTCCTAAGATATTCAAATATACGGATCTGGGATAACAGTTTACCAGTTATGGCTTGTCTGTTTTAATTACTGCAACTACTCAAAGATAAAATGCTCACCTTGTATTGTATTTAATCCAGTTGAAGTTAAACAAACAAGGAACCCCAAAATCACAAGCAAAACACATTCGGGACCCCTTGGCCTTGGAAAAGGGCAAAAATGAAGGCTGACTGAGCCGACAGCTGCCTAGGCAAGTTGGTAAGTTGGCGCACTGTTCCTCTGTCCCTCTGGCGGTCGGCGACCACCCGTGCTAGTGACGTCACGTCTGGATCGCTGCCGAACACCCAGGCCTTAAGATAGAGACGGCATTGACCTAACTCGCCTGGGGAAGTTAGGACGTCGTAAATGAGATACGACGTCGTAAATTGCTTTGAGAATCCGGGCCTTAGTGTCCAGAGTTTACCACCTCGTCACTTTACACCACTGTTATTAAAGGTAATGACCATTTTTGTTCATTTTATATTACTTTTAATGAGTTTGGGGGTTAAACTAACCTCTGAGTATAATTAAATAAGCTGATATTTACCTTCATTAATCAAAATAATGTCTACCAAAATAACTGCATTGAGGCAATTGCCCCAGTGTATTCAAAAAATTTATTATCCTATATTTATTAAGGTAGACCTATAATAATGAGTTATTTATGCTTTTTTTGGTTATATAAATGACAGAGCTCCAATAAAATGATTAGCTTAACAGTATATAGTTGCCATATGGAAAGCCCTGATGTGATGACTAGTTTTGAGTACAGTGGGCCAAGGCCTGGTGTAGTAAAATTATATAAATATTCCCATTACTTTATAGCAGATTGTTAGAATATTAGGAATAAGTAGGACTAAAGTAGACATCGTATATATATCGTAATAATTTCTTAGTTTGCTAGCTGTGTGCGTGAAAGTGTATAATTATTAAATTAGCATGTTGGTGTATGAATGGTATGTAATAAATATAGTGAGTGATTGTAATTTGTTGTTTCATACACCATATCTCCTTTAACACTATAATAAATGCTCACGTTAAATGAATTTATGTCGAAACTGCACTGAGATGTAAGGGATTAATTAACCTCTACTGATGTTCGTGGAAGCCAACACAACGAAGGTTCACTGATAAACTGGGTAAGGTAAGTCATCACTCAATTATTATAAATACATAAATAATATGAATCTCAATTAAGCAAGTTTTACAAGTATGCTGATGACATTAGATAGTTACTACATACTGTACTGGTGCACAAATGTATAGATTGAGCTACTAGAATGGAAGGAAATATAACTCTTGCTTAATGTCTGTCGAGGCTAGTTTTATGCAATGTTGTGTGACTTGCATTATTTGTTTATAGAAAGTAAACCTCTTTCCCTAAAAAATAAGAGTATCCTTAACCAATACAAAATGAGGTAATGTTATTTAATGTTTTGTGGCTTGCAATATTTATTAATAGACAAATAAACTGGTAGCCGAGTAAGAAAATATATACAAACTAGGGTAAATTTCCCTTGAGCATTACAAAAATATTCTAATTCACAATTACCGGATACAACAGATAGCTTTTTTATAATCATTACAAACTTAGCCTAATAAAAAAAATCCTTATGTAATACAATATGAGGTACAGTGTTGAGATCTATTAAGTAAACATGTATCACACTTCAAAATAACTGCTGCTTTAATATAATACTAATAATATTAAGTAAACATGTATCACACTTCAAAATAACTGCTGCTTTAATATAATACTAATAATGAGATCTATTAAATAAACATGTATCACACTTCAAAATAACTGCTGCTTTAATATAATACTAATAATATTAAGTAAACATGTATCACATTTCAAAATAACTGCTGCTTTAATATAATACTAATAATTACAAGAAAATAATGAGATCTAAAAAAATAATAAGAGATTCATCTCGTATATAAGAACTACACCTTTTCAACTTCATATAAAAAAAAATAAGAACTTCAAATTAAAGAAATTGGTAAGCCTATTCCACTTACAATAATACTTACTCTCACTCTAACATCACCTGTCTTCTCACTCTCCCTTCACTCTCACTCTTTTTTCCTGTTTTTCTCTCCACTCTCACTCCACTCATACTTCACTCACTCTACTCTCATTCCTCTAACTCCACTCTCACTATTCTTTCCTGTTATTCTCCCACTCCACTCACTATTCTTTCCGTATTCCTCTCACTTCACTCTCACTCATCTCAACCCAGGAGTTGAGTGAGAATGAATTGAGTGGAGTGAGATTGAAGTGAAAGTGGAATAGGAATAGTGGAATTTGTTTAATATGAAGTTCAATTTTTCTTATTTGAAGTTCATCTTTTTAAATTGAAGTTGAAAATGTGTAAATAATAATTAGTAAATAATAATAATTAGCAAAACTTACATCACTCATATATCAAGAAATATATAGGTACAGTGTTGTAGGTTGAAATTGCCACAGGTGCTGTTTTCAGACCATGACCTGACAAGTGACATATACGGTATCAATTTATCTTCACTTGTTTTGAGAAACTGATAGCCTACATGTCAAATTTCACTTATTTGCCTCAAAATAGCACATGCAACAATTTCAACCGGCAACACTGTATGAAATACTTAAAAGTATCTATTCATCACTGGGCAGGTTTGTATCATTTTGGCTGCCAGCCGTATTAAAAATACTCCTCAAGAGGGCATCCCTCTCCTCTTGGGCCTTTAGGTACATTTGTTGTGATTGTTTGTAGCATTTTAGTAAATTTCTTTGGTTCTTAAGGCTTTTTTTTTGATAGGCTTGTAAATTTTCTAATATGCTGTAATGCATTCTCTCTGAATGGGTTGGAAGGCGCACTCGTCTCCTCTTCAATAGGGCTCTAGGTGCCGCAGGTTGTTGAGGCAGCCGAACAGGTTCTTCAACATCCTCCTCTGCTGAGAGGTTACCGTCAGGAGTTGCAGCACCCGCCCCTTCAGGTGGAAGGCCACAGGAAACAGTTTGTGGCCTATCCAGTGGTCTCTGACCATACAGAGTGAATAGGAGGTACAAATGGGGTGGCTCCTTTACCTGCAAGACACATGGGTAATAATATATAATAGTAATAGTAACAGACTATAACAAGGTTTTGTGAGTACATTATTGTTAATAAAAACCTAATTAATGGATAATGGTAGTTTATTAATTTCCTGTTATTGAACAAGACATCATGGTCAGTTATTTAGTCTTCATGTGTCAAATACAAATTTAAATCTACTGTACATTGTCTGTCAACTGTTCATGAGAAATAAATTTCATGTTGCCATTGCACCTTCTACAACAACAATAATTGGCTTTTCTTTATGCTGCAGGTACAGTTTGCTCCACTCCTGCATTTCTCCAATGGCATTACCAATGTTGCACCAGTCTGAAAATTGCATCCCATACCACCCGTCTAAGGATTAAAAACATTCACATAAATCTGTGATATGCATGTTTCGAACCTTTTAACTTGTCTTAATTAAGGATATGAATTTCTGACAGGAGCAACATTGACAAAGCCAGGGAGTAACGCAGGAGTGAAGGGAACTGTACACCATATTATACTGTGTAGAATGGACATTAGCCTACCAGACAAAATTATTTTGACATATTTGTGCATACGCTCTCTTGCCTCCCAACAATATTTAAATTGATTATGTAGAATGGAAGGCGCTGAATAATTGTCTGTGTGTGAATGAACGGATGAGGAAATCAGTGGTACATGTGAGAGTATACAGAGGAATAAGGTGTTTTCGCGTGACATCACGGCACGCTCGGCGGCCATGTTGGTACGTTCTCTTTGTAAACAAACAGAAGGGAATGGCTTCATTTATCACGATAAATTCATTTAGACGAGTATTTTACCTCCTTTAAGGGGATATTTAAGGATGCCATTGCTTTGCTGCATGGTGGGATGTTCAAATACAGACAAAAATCCTGGTTTGTCCTTGTTTGGGATCCGTAATGTGATAAGAAACCAAGGAGAAGTACACGAGAAACTGCTGATCAAGAGAAGAAATTTATGGTTCTCTTGAATATCCAGGGAGTCATCATCAAACCCCTCTCCTCTCCTTACAATGTTGGGGAAGAACTGAAGAAATTGGGGTTTTGGGAAGGGTAGGGGAAAACCCTAATAATTACAGGAAAATAATGATTAGTTAGGAATTAATATTCTCCTCTATAATAATCATAATAATTTAAAGATAATAATTTAAAGTGTTAACTCATTCAGTGGCAGATATAAAAATAATACAGAGAAATAAGGATATATATAAGGATGTATATATATATATATATATATATATATATATATATATATATATATATATATATATATATATATATATATATATATATATATATATATATATACAGTTAAACCTCGTTATTTCGGACCCCGTTATTTCGGATTTCGGTTATTTCGGACACAATCCGCTGGAGATTTTTTTTTGTCTGAATTTTGGTTTCTCTATTTTTTCCTATTATATTTTTTACATTATACAGTAGGTATATTATTTACACATCATTACATACCTATTTATGTATATATACAGTTGACTCTCGAATAAATCCGAGGAGTTCTTATACAAAACGAGTGAAATCATAATGAACTTGTCAGGAAATGATATCACTCCTCTGTGAAGCGTGGGTGTGTGTTGCCACCACTTCTCCCGCACTCCTTCCCCCCCCTATCCTCGGTCTCGATTCACCCTATAGCTCAAGGTCAAGGGAATATAGGCCTAACCTGCCCTGTCAACTTGTGTGATTATCTCGTTTTTAGTAATGTAACGAGTTAACCACTAGCTTCAACAGTCATGCCAGGTGGTGCATTTACAAAACAGAAGGCCATATCCTTCGATAGAAAGAAGGAAGATGTTTCTCGAATAGATAAAGGAGAAGGAAACACCAGAGTACAGTATGGCTAATAAAATGTAAATAATCGATATCCCGTTATTTTCCCCCTTCCCCCTACCACCTAGACCACTACCACGCATGCGTGATTTGTTATCTTTACAAGCGCGGGTTGGAGACTTGGAGTGGTTGCGTATCACTACATCATTCTTGTTTTTATTAAACAGTATTAAATAGCTACTCTGATACGTCCCACTATACGATCACGGCAAGAAATAAACTCATCTCTTCACCACACAAGGTAAATAACATTTAGGTATATTATTTACACATCACTACATACCTATTTATGTAGATATATCTGTATTTTGTGTTAATTTTTGTACAAACACGTTTTTTTTTTTTTTTTTTTTTCATTTCGTACCCCTCGTAAAAATTCGTCGCAATTACGGTCAAACCGCAAAAACGGACACCCTCTCCCCCCTATTAGTCCGAAATAATGAGGTTCAACTGTATATATATATATAATACACCGGTATAGGAGTAATATCTCCACTTAAAAATAGCAGCTGTAGCCTATGTTGTGTACAACTGTAGATGAAGGTTTTGTTGTACTGTAAGTTAATCTACAAGACATCACACAATTCACCTTTCAGATCCAATACCAAATCAAATTATATATTACCAAATAGATTTTTCATTACTATATTGGGCCCGATTTGGTAATGAAAAATACCAAATGGCAACCCTGCCAACGTACCAACATGGCGGTGTTTATATCGCGACGTCATGTCGATCAGCTGAGCGAAAACACCCTATTGGGGGAGGTGTGTCGGACCACTATTATGTTGTGGTAGTAAGGTTGAAGGCAATGTGATGAGTAAATATGGGAGGTTTGAGGATGAGATACGAGAGGGTACAACAGGGGAAGAGGGTTGTAGGAACACTGAAAGTAGTGACAAGGAATAGGGCAATGAGTATGGAAGTGAAGAAAACGCTACACGATAGTGTGGTAATCCCGACACTGACATACGGGAGTGAAACTTGGACCATGATGTAAAGATATAAATCAAGAGTTCTGGGGGGGGGGGGGGAAAGAGCCACCTTAGAAGTGCATTTGGAGTGACATGGAGAGACAGACTGACCAATGAAGAGGTACAGCAGCAGTGTGGTGTCGGTGGGGATGTGTTGGAGTGTAAAAAGGAACATCTGGAGGTGGTTCGGTCACGTGGAGAGTATGGGAAGCGAGAGGTTGGTTAAGAGAGTATACGAGAGTTTGGTGGAGGGATGGTGTTGAGAGATATGAGAAAGTGGTATGGGGTGAGAGGAGGGACACCAGTTAACAAGAAACAGGGGTTCATGGAAGTGATTTATTTGTGCCACCCCTTCGGGGATTAAGGCATCACTCAATAGATAAATAGATAGATAGATTATGTGTAATAAGTACTGTATTGTTTAACAAACCAATATTAATAGTAATTTCAATACTTGACCATGGCAGAAAAAATGATACTATGAAATTGCAAATTAAGAATATTAATATTAATCCTTCTAATAATAATACAACATCTGTAATATACCCCATCATGTGTGTTACCTTAGGGTTGCCTGTCTTGGATACAGCATCCCTATACGTATGGAAGACCTGCTTCAAATTTTCTAATTTGTTTTTTAGCTGGTCCTCTGTGACGTGTGGCATCTTTGAGAAAATAAAAAAAAATAGAGGTTTGGAATGTACTTATTGACACTATGTTTTCACAACATCAAATTTAAAAGAATCTCAGGCCATCCTGTTTATGCAATAAATGGCCATGGAGTACTTATATGAGAAATGTTTGTTAATATATAGTAAGCCGTGAACATACTCTAACCTTAAATCCGAATGTTAGCACTAACATAACGTCATGGTACTGAATGAATAATCGGTATGGTATTAACCTACTATTAACATTATTGTACAGCATTCCATCCCAACATTAGTACATTAATGAAATATGATACACCAACGTGCTCCCAGGCATTTACTATAATATTTTAGCACTAACATTACATCATGGTAAAGTAGTGAATGGATGATGGTATTTAACTACAAGTATTTATATTATTTTACACCATTCCATCCCAACATTAGTACATTAATTATATATGATCCATCCACGTGCTCCCAGGTTTTTAATACACAGTGCCTATATTTTTGGCATGCATGCAAGCAACCATGAAGTAGAGGAAGCATGCAATATATTGAAAACCCTTACTTCTTGACTTAAATTCTGCAGCTGAAAAAAAAAAAATGTTTATACCATTTCTTTGAGTTATGCCACATAGGCAAGAAATATACAACTTTTTGTTTTCAAAAACGTACATTACTTCAGTTACTATATGATGGAGGTAGGGAGAGTACTAGGCCAGTGTTCTGTACTAAATCTTTACCCATCTAGGTGGCTGATTTATTTCAAACCCAACGTAACCCTAATGCTTGCACACAAATTCTTGGTTATATCAAAGCAGCTGTCTGCAAACAACCCCAACCAAATTTAATGAAATCCATGAAATGCTTACCATGAGCTGCATTTTCTTACATATGTCACGCCACACTGTAGTTCGCGCCAGGCCTTTTCCATTCAATAGTGGGAAGAATTCTTTTATGATTTTAAGAAAGTACTCAGTTAGTGGAGGGGTCCAGAGGTCAACATTCCTGAACTCCTCATGCTTCCTCTTACTGCCTACCCTCTTGTCATGTTGGGTAGATGGTCCAGCAACATCTACAAGAAACCATTGCATATAAATATCAGGGCATACTTGATAATGAGTACCATACTAAACGATTTTTCAGTTAGTAATATTGTTAAACTGTATATTTGCAAATTACTGTGGATTATATTAGTTTAATCATGTAAATACGGTAATATTCAATATATGATTGCAATGACCTGTCTGTGCTTGCTAAAAACACATTACAACCTCTATTCCCATCAAAGGAGGTAGACGGGATGGTTGACAGTAGAAGAGGTGAATCCACTTTCAAGGTAATTACCTTGAATTGGGTAATTGAGGGCCTTTCAAGGTAATTTGCAAGGTAATGGAATTTTCAAGGTAATTTCAAAATAATGCGAAGAATAGTGCAAGGTTATTCAGATAAATTTAGGGTATGAATATAGATTTTCTTTTTATATAAATAAAAAGCTCCAGGACCCAATGAAACTAATAACTTTGTTAGAGGCTGAAAGTAAGATTATATTAGTATTAGCATTTATAGGTATGTTTGGTACCCATGCCAACATATGAATTGTTGTAGGCATTGCTCTTTCCCTTCCTCATTCAAATGCATCTGTAGGAATTTTAGCCATTTGATGCACATCAAAACTGATCTGAGAAATTCACTAAAAGAAGAGTCTTGTACGTGGGTCTTTTGCACACAAAGTTTGCCCTAAAAAGAAAGGGAATTACAAGTGATCAGCTAAAGGTAGATGAATATGAAAAATATAGTTTGTAGTGCAACTGATGAAGAGTCCAAAAAGATTTTGTTAGAAAATTTTCAGTAATATATTGTGATATAATAATGTACATTATGCAATATTTTATTCACTCTTCAATCAAGCTTTCTTCACTCACTCACCCTCTACTATACCCAAATTATTTTCATCTTAGCCATAGATTCCAAACTTTTTTATGCAATATACACTAATGTATTGAAGTGAATAGAAATATATATATATATATATTTATATATAGTATAAATATTGTCATTTCTTTTAGTCATTAGCAGTATACAGTTAAACCTCGTTATTTCGGACTAATAGGGGGGAGAGGGTGTCCGTTTTTGCGGTTTGACCGTTATAGCGACGAATTGTTACGAGGGGTACAAAAAAAAAAAAAAAAGTGTATGTACAAAAATTACCACAAAATATAGATACAGTTGACTCTCGAATAACGCAATTTTGAGTAATGACTGAAATGAGTCTGGGACATCCGTGGTGGTGTAGGTGGTAGGGTGGGAGAGTAGGGGAAAGAGGGGAGATAGTGTGTGTGGTAGTGGAGGTGGTAGGGGGGGAGAGTAGGGGGAAGAGGGGAGATAGTGTGTGATATCGTTTGTTTACTTTTATCAACCACACACTCTGGTGTTTCCTTCTCCTTTCTCTGTTCGAGAAAAACCTTCCTTCTTGATATGGAAGGATATGACCTTTCCTTTTTGTAAATGCACCACCTGACATGAAGCTGGTGGTTAACTCGTAAATTACTAAAAATGAGCGAGTCAAACACAAGGTGACAACCCATGTTAGGCCTATATTCCCTTGACCTTGAACTAGGGTGAATGGAGACTGAGGGTAGGGGGGGGGGGGAGAAGTGGTGGCAACACACACACACACTCACGCTTCGCAGACGACAGTGATATCATTTCGTGACGTTCATAATGATTTCACTCATTTTGTATAAGAACTCCTCGGATTTATTCGCGAGTCAACTGTATATATACATAAATAGGTATATAATGATGTGTAAATAATATACCTACTGTATAATGTAAACAATATAATAGAAAAAAATAGAGAAACAAAAATTCAGAAAAAAAAATCTCCAGCCGATTGTGTCCGTTATAACAGACATCCGTTATAACGGGGTCCGAAATAACGAGGTTTAACTGTATATGCAAAAAAAAAAGGTTGAAAATCCTGGCCAGATGAAAGTAATTAGGGCATATATATAACCTCTCTTTATTCTGTATTTAACTCCTCACTACCTCCTCTCACACACTTTAAACCATTACAGTACTTTCTCCCTCCTCCCATAATCTTGTCATTTCTTATCTCCTCATTTACTCTCTCATACGGAGTTTTTTTTTTAGCATCTTACTTTCTCCTCCCTTATTCTCAATTTCTCTCATTATTTCCCCTCTGTTACTATTTTTTTTTTGTTTTTTTCTCATTATTTCTCAACAAATTAATTACCTTCCTCACTCACTCTTTCATTGCTCCCTGATATTTCACTCTTTGATCTTTCAGCATACTCCTGTCTTACTACAAAATTGTGTATACCTGTGTATTAGAAGGAATATATATTATTAAGTGTTCTCTTAAATTGTTAACTCCAAAAACTGACTAACAAACGTATAAGAATGATGGATATTATATTGATCACGTATTCACTTTCATTAGGCCCATATATAAAGTAGTATTTAGAAAAAATGCTTATGTAAAAGTGTTATTTGATATTTTCGATGTTTTGTTCATTTTCCCTGTAATTTAGTAAGTATATTTGAAAAAAAAAAAAAAAAATCAAGGTAATTTAGTTTGATTCTAGGTAATTTTCGAGTGAATTTAAGGTATTCCCTGCTGACAAAAGTGAGAACACTGGGTGAATCCATCAGAGGCTCCATAACCTCTGCTTACCTGTATGGGACTCCATACACCTACACGCATCTCTGGGGACCTCGAATTCACTATCGCAGTACACACACGTCCTGGAAGTGAGGGATATAATGTAATATCCTACTACTATGGTTGGAAACAGCTGAAAGGAAGAGAATAAACTGTCTGCATTAATTCTGCATAAGATGTCAACCTATAATTTCCTAACATTTTAAACATTGCATGCCTATTTTTTCTTATATTATTATTTTTTTTCATATTGTGAGCAGATGATTGTTTTTTTACCTGAGTTGCCCGGACCTAACCTACTAATCAAATCAAGACCGATGCAGATTACGTGTACCTAACCAGGCAACTTACCGGAACCAAAGTTGTTATTAATACACAATAACTGGGTTTTTGGCTAGGATCGCACAGTGTTACCACATCCGGCTAGATCTCAGAAATTTGCCCCAGTCACTTTATGATAGTTTACACCAGTTATATCCCGGTAGTTTGCCCAGGTTAGGTCCCGGTAGTCTGCTGTGGTCTAGGTTAGGTCATGTCAGACTAATTTCCAAATTATGTTTGTAAAACAGGGCATCCCTGATAGAAACACCATATATGAAAAGTGTGTGAAAATAGTCCAAAATAGTGAGTAATGATACTAAAATATACAATATAGTGAACCCAGTTCTTCTGTAAATTTACCCCGAAGTTATAGCCGACTACTCAGGCCTAACCTGGGCTTGAGCTTTGGAAAGCTGCAATTTTGTATGTGCTATTATGAACTAAACTACTGCAATCACATTTGAAATACACATGAAGGTGGACCTCTTATAAACTACAGTGATACTGTGTTTAAGTCAGAACAGGTGAAAGTCAAAGTCCGTTCCTGTATAGATTGATTGATTGATGGGTATTAGGCGCTGCAACATCGAGGTCCTATAGCGCCAGAAAAAGGTGATAGAGAGGTGTGACAGCAAGCAGGAAGGAAATAAAATGAAAAGAGGGATAGTCAAAGAACTGAAAGATAGGAACTATTTAGTCTGGTCTCTCACTGGCGACCTTCCTAGCATGGGAAGCCCTCTCTCTCTGATATCGGGGCAGAGCAGGGGCCAGAGCCCCCTCTAGTCTAGCTCACCAGGTCTCAGAGACACACAAGCCCCCCCACCTCGGCAAGGCGGTTCCCGTTAGGGGGGCCGTTCCTGTATAGGTTTGGTCAATTTTTCCATTATTTGTATTTTCTTTCCTCAACCAAAATCCCTTATTTTTCCATCCTTTCCATTAAGATTGATTAAAAACAGAAAAAGTTGGCATGATTCCATAGTTTTACCTACTGATTTCCAATGAAGTACAATACCGGTACTTCTCTTCACATTAATAATATTACATAATTATCAAGAATAGGTCACACGATCCCTAAGCAAATCATGCGGTATTATTACAGAATAACTGGGTTTTTGGTTAGACTTGAACAGTATTACCACATTAGGTTAGGTCCTGGAAATTTGCCCAGGTCACTTTATGATAGTTTACACTGGTTATACTCGCTAGTTTGCCCAGGTTAGGTCCGGTAGTTTGTCCAGGTTAGGTCCCGGTAGTCTGCTGTGGTCTATGTTAGGTTAAGTCAGGTAAGACTAGTTTCCAAATTATGTTTGTAAACGGGGCATTTCGGAGAGAAACACCATAGATGAAAAGTGTCTTAGAATGGTCCAAAATAGTGGATAATATTAAAATATACAATATATTGAACCAAGGTTTTCTGTAAATTTATTAATCATGCAATCTCATATAAGTTAAATTAGATACGAGAACATAAACTAATAATAATAATTAATAATTTATATCATTATCGTGGTTCTTTAGGTTTTAACAACTACTATTTTAATAAAAATGGTAGACTAATAGGAACTCTACACCTGCTCTAATCTGCCATTGTTATATCTAAAGCCTTATTTGTGCTGCTATCACTCTATTTTACAGCCTGTTGCACCTACAATTCATGTATTATAATACTACTAACTTACTTCGTCATTTCTCTGTTGGCCGCCATATTTGTTGTTATACCTCCCCAGTAGTGATGGGTCGTTCGTGAAAGAGCCGGCTCTCGCTTAACAGCCAAATGGCTCTTTTGGCTCTCTGTGAATTTAGAAAATTTGAAATAAATATACGTGTATCAGGCTATTTTTTCCTACACAGTGAGGACTCATATTTTATTTCATTGTTTTTTATGTATTCTAATGGGTAGAGCATTCATGGCTAAAAATAAAAACACCTCAGTTTCCCTTTGGGATGAGAAGCTACTGTCCATTTTCTTTTCTATTTTTCTTCATAAATAAAAACTTAGTTTTTTGTTTGAGTTTCAGTTTTTTAACAGGAATATAATGACTTATGTACATTAGGTAATTAGCCTTTACTCATGAAATGTGATATAGCCTATTGGTATACACTGTCATAATCGTCATATTTTATAATCACTACATTTCTATGTAGAGAGCCGTTTGGGAGCCGTTTAAGAGCCGGTGTATCAGTCTCTATTTCCCCCTGTCTGAGATTCCCCCAGGGGGAAATCTGGCCCAGGATAAATCTCCCCCAGGGGGAACTTTGACCTAGGATATTATTCCCCCTTCATGGCCAATATTCCCCCCCCCCGCCCCAATACACATACGCAATTCTTTGATTAATATGCAGCTTTTTACACATACGCAATTCTGTGATTAATATGCAGCTTTTTACACAGGATGTCATTCAGTTGATTTACAAACTCGCGACCTTGCCACGTGTGAAAGCGGCCTAACAATTAGTACAGTGATTTTAAACTGGCAAATCACTGAAGCCTAACAATTAATACAGTGATTCGATCATCACGAGACAAGGCAAACTGACAAATATATGAAGCCTAAAACGAAACGGGAAAAAAAGAAGCAAACAAAATCAACAACAGGCGATAGGCAGCAGCTGAGCGCCAGATTACTCCAAGCACCAGTAAGGGTAGCACAGCAGCAGGTGTATCTGACCATGGAGGAGCATACCTACCACACATACTACCAATACCTGCATAGTGGAAATTACCCTGATGGACTAAACAAAGAAGAAAAACGTGATGTTAGAAAGAAGTGCGAGCAATTTTGTGTTCAAGACGAATATTTGATGCATAAACAACGCAGGAACGGTGAAGTTCAGCTACGCCAAGTGTTAATGAAAGCGGATGTGAGCAGAGTTGTCAAAGCTTGCCATGAAGGTTTTGGGGGAGCACATATGGGGAGAGATAAAACAGTTGGCAAGATAACTGCTAAATATTTCATTAAAGGAATTAAAGATATTGTAATTGATTATATCTCAAACTGTGATAAATGTCAGAAAGCAGCAAATAAGCCCTCCATGCAAGCTCCTGAGCTGCATCCAGTGTCTGTCCCTGAAAAAGTATGATCTCAGGTGGGAATGGACATAATAGGACCTTTACCAGAAACAGAAAGAGGCAACTGTTACATAGTGGCGATGACAGACTACTTCTCAAAATTCCCAGTTGCTGCACCTCTGAAACGCAAAACTGCAGCAGAGGTGGCCCATTTCTTTTTAGAAGCCATATGTGACTTTGGTTGTGTTGAAACACTTATTACTGACCAAGGTCGCGAGTTTGTTAATCAACTGAATGACATCCTGTGTGAAAAGCTGCAGATTAATCACAGAATTGCTTCACCCTATCACCCTCAAACTAATGGACTGCAGGAAAGATTCAATCAGACACTTGAATCTGATGGGAGACAGGCTTTTAATCATGAATTTTGATAATGCTAATGTTTTAACTTCCATTCGTAATCTTGAAGTGATAAATAAAATAAAACATGAGTTACCTACCATTTACTTTCTAAGAACAAATTTTTAGGTCTCTGATGGGAGACAGGCTTTTAACCATGAATTTTGATAATGCTAATGTTTTAACTTCCATTCGTAATCTTGAAGTGATAAATGAAATAAAACATGAGTTACCATTTACTTTTAAATACCCACTGTATTAGTTACATTACTCTGTCTTATGTACGGCGAACTTGACTCAATTACAATACAATGGTGGTATGATTTTTTCTGTGAGGGGGGGAGAAACGGCCAAGAGGGGGGAAATATATCCTGTGTCTGTAATTCCCCCCCGGGAAAAGCAGCCCAGACCATTTTTCCCGGGGGGGAAATATAGCCTAGGCTACTGTTCCCGGGGGGAACTACAGTCAGGGGGGAAAATTTACCTGCTACACCGGTTCTCAAAACTGAAAAGAGCCAAAAGAGCCGGCTCACTCATGGGAGCCGTAAATCCCATCACTACTCCCCAGCGTGACCAGATGCCAGTGACTGAAATATCGTATAGCCTTAGTCAAAATTATCGTATTTTGCCTTGAATTATCGTATTTCATTGCAAAGTCTAATAATGGCGGTACAAAAATATCTGTACACATAATTCTTGGAAATTAACTTGTATTAATGCTGTCTACCTAAAAAAAAAATGCATACTACCTTGGGAATACAGGTTTCTGCTGTAAAGAACGTAAATGAACTTACCAATTTACTGTTGTGGCCCTTTCTTTTACTCTATGTAGATGTCTGGAACATCCTGTGGCTCCTCTCCAGCAATAGCTGTAGTAGCTGCTGTACTAGCTACAGCTCAGTAAGACAGTAACAGCTGCTCAACCGTGGGCCACAGTCGCTCATACTACACAAGGGTAGGGGACTAGCTGGAGTCGGACTCACTGGACGCCTAATTTTTTTGCTGCTCGCTGATTGGCTGATTATTGACTGCTACTGTTGTCTTCAGTGTTGCCAGGTCTGCTTGGCAGTGCTTGACGAAATTTCCCTATAACTTCAACATCAAAATTTCCCTTTTTATTTCAATTATTCCCTGTTTACTCTTGAACACTGACGGTCTTTTTGGTATTTCGTCTGATAGAAAATTCCCTGTTTACTCTTGAACAATCTTAAATAATAATTTCCATGTGTGGACTTCAATATTCCTTAAAACAGAAATTTCCCTGCACCTGGCAACACTGGTCGTCTTTCAGTCAACCGCCTTGGTTTAGTAGCGTCGTCTGGCAACTCGTCACGTCCTATTATGTGCTATAAATAACGCATACATGACGTATAATAGTATTTATAACTTCAGGGATCTTATAGAATTAAAAAATATATACCTGTATATGGAAAGAATGCAACTTTCGTCAATATTTTGCCCACGAATGTCAACAATAGATTACTAACTGGTAGTATTTGGCATCTTATACATTTTTCCTATACTAACTTGAGAGGTATCGCGGAAAACTAAAAAAAAGAGCAAAGATGGCGGTGTCCAGTCTCTATATAGGGTCTCTACTCTACCCCTTCTCCTCACCCCACACACCTCCTCACATGCCCCACACATTTCCTCTTTAAACACTCTACTCACCTTCTCCAACCCCTCCATTTGTCCCAGGTGTTAGGTAGAAGCTTTTTGTTATTTCTTAACTATTAAGGGAAATGTTTTTACAAGACTAAACTGCTAGTTATGAAGTTCTGTGATTGGGAAGACTCGAATCAACTGACTCGAGTCTTCAAAATCCTATAATTATTTAGTATATATGTATTGATATTGAATTGATATGTAAATTGGTTTAGGGAGGAATATTTGTTATAAATTATTTTGTATATATTATGTGTTACATGTTTACCTGGGTGATATATGAAAAGTGTGTTATATATTTTGGGTTATAAATTTATGTCATTTTCCCGCCAAAAGTATGGCTTAGCAGGCTATATCAGGGTTCATATAGATAGGGTTAGCCAAGAGAGGAACGAGTTTAGGCCACCTCTGCGCACCCCATCACAGGTTCCCAACATCCGTCTCTCTCTGTCGCCCAGCTCAGTTTATATCTGTCAGCCCCGTGGGTAGGATGTGTTGTCCTAGTATGATTCCCACTGCTAGAAGCAGTTCTCTCTCTCTCTCCTGAATGCAAATACAATGTTTTATTTGGTCTAGTCACCCCCATACCCCCCAATACCATTTTTAGGACATATATAATAAATTATATACACTCATACACCAAAAAACAATGATGAGAGAAGTCTGTACGAGCGAGCGACCCAACACAGATTGGGTTCATGGCTGCGAGCAGGGTTGTCAAGAAGTATTTGTGATATTACCTTAAAGATTGGGTTGAAAATACGTTAGATGTAGCCAAATTACCATAGATCCTGAAGTAGGTGACCATATTGACGTTTATGCAATGCATTATTCTCTTACGATAACCTATGAAATAACGGAAACATCGATAAAAATTACCTTAGATGGTCAAAACTTTACTTTAAATGGTCCCAAATTACGCTAATCTAGAGTAATTACCTTAAAAATGAGAGCATTGGCTGCGAGGCCACGGGAACCTTTGACGTCACATAGCTCCGCCCCAAATCTGTCTCTTGGCTAACCCTATCTATATGAACCCTGGGCTATATAAGGAGGGTAAAAGCCGGGTATAGACACTCTTAACTCAGTCAGTGTCTTGGCTAGTGTTGGGAGTGACGGACAGTGTTGGGATCTACTTCGTCCAGCCCTTTCTTACGATTCCAAGGTAGAGTAACAGACCTGGAAAGGAGGTTCTTGTTGTGTTAGGCCCTAGTGAACCACCTTTCTATTTATTATATTGTGTAATTTTAAGGCTGTAATAGGAACGTAAGTTTTGGTAAGGAACTACTATTAATTAAGGTGAGGTTTACCATCTGACATAAAAAATTCATAAAAAATAAAGTATACGACCTTTCGACTTGAAACTTTCTCTGTATAATCAAGGTTTCAATACCGGCATTTTGGGTGCATGAGAATGCGCTACGACGGCTACGTCATAACGTCATGACGTCATGAGGGCGTAAATTTTAAATAGCTTCCTGTGTCATTATTTTTTTTTATAGAAACCCCAGATTTTGCATGTAAATACTCCATTTCCATGCGAAAACATGTAAAGTTTCCCTTTTTTCATATTCCCAATTTATCGTGATATAGCGAAGTCACAATATGTACGTTTTTTCATGACGCTGCGTCATGCACGATTTTCGTAATAAAATCTTCCTGACACTCATGTTTTTCATTCTTTTGCAAAAAACAAATTTACACGATGAAGCTATGGTGGATATCTACAAACTTGTGCATTTACATGTGATTCCAATTAAATTTCGAATTTTGGTATATATTTAAAAAAAAAAAAAATCATGTTTCGAGCTACGGGCATTTAAAGTTTTCACTCGCATATTTTTTTTTTTGCGATGTTCGTCGCATTGTTTCACAACTTTTTCTATCATGATTGTAGTCATTTTTACACACATAACTTGTCAATAAATAGAAACACTGTAGATCATTTTTTTTCTGTAAACAAATGTTTACTGTTGTGGTAAACAAGCTGTGATAAACAACTGAGCTGCAACTCTGGGTGGCGTCGCGTTTTCACAGCATTAGCCTACCGGCGGCATTTCTTTCATCCTTCTTCTTTGGCTTTTCCCGGCATAATGCCTCACTGCTGGGGTGTCATGACAGTGTCATATCATCAGAGAGGGGTTTTGTTTAGCCAGCAGTGAGCCACTTCCCTCTCCTCAATGACACTGCTCACCACTAAACTATACTGCAACACTATATTACCGGAGCTGTCCCAGGTCCATATGTCACATCTTCCCTCTGTAATTTCTCCTCTTCTTTCTGTACTTTTCTAATTTTATGTTTTCTCTCCTCTTCTTTCTTCTGAATTTTCATTACTGAGCTTGCAATTCTTTTCCTATCCATCCTCTTTCTTATCTCCAAGATCTCCTTTCCTGTCTCGCGCTCTGCCATTGCCATTGCTGTAGAGCCATGATTAAATCTTACCACACTCCTATACAGACTGTATGTCATTCTCTGTAGGCTGAAAATTTTTGTCTTGGGAAGTTCACTCCACAAACTACTGTGAAGGCACTCGTTTGCATTTTGTGTATCCCCTTTACATTTATCTAAGAGTTCATTTGTAGCCACCATCAGAAACAACCTTGACATATTTCAGTTTGCACTTTTCAATTGATCTTTCCCACAGTCTCCTCCATCCTTCCATTTCCATGGCAGGAGAGCTTCCATCATAGTTTTTTGTGCATTCGTGCTGAGGAGCTTGCTGACCGGCACCCAGATTTTCACATACTTTGCAGTACTTGCTTAGCAGTACAAAGTCCACACAAATGCCAGTTGTCAGTTCTATGACAGATACAAATCCATACATGGAAGTGAACCCACGCTTGGACCAGCTTCCATCACATGAAACACTTATTTCCTTTACTTCATTTTCATCTCCTCTCTCCTTCAATATATTATGCAATTTTGCACGGCTCTTTTCCATTGCTCTTTCCATTTCTTCAATGCCTTTCTCTTGTATCTCTTTCCCAATTTGATGGTAACTCTTTTCAGACGAGGGATGCATATTCAGAGTGGCACACAGCTCACGAACAGCTGTGTAGCCTCCTGAATGTAGGGCACCTCTCACCAGTCTCTTGTGCAAGTCGTACATGTGTGAAGTTTGTTGTTGTGGATCTTGTCCGTGTCAAGTTAGATGACGGTTAGGTATTAGGTTAGGATGTTAAAATTAGGTTAGGATGTTATGTTAATGTTTAATTATGTATTTTGTGATCACTTATGTATTAACTTGTATTATTAATTATAACTAAATGAAGACGTCAATCTAAGCTTTGGTCTGACTTTCTCATTCCCCATTTAAAACCCTTCCCCTTTCTGTTATGTGGTAGAGGCCTAAAAAAAGTTGAGTTGAATACGTAACAGAAATTGACGACCTCGCCAGGATTATTGTTCCTAGTGATTATTGCTTTATTGTAATTTTAAGTATCATAATAATTTTAGTACTTCATTTATCTAATTGATCATAATGAGTGCTATACAAGAATTTTTAGATAATCCTACTGTGAAATTTTTAAAGACTGAGATTAGGAAATGTGATTGGATTGCAATTGCAAAGGAGTTTAATATAGAATGTCCTCTTAATGTAAGAAAAATGGAAGTGAAGCATATAGTTATTAGAGGTTTAGTAGATAAAGGTGTATTGACCAGTGAGGCTCTAACTTTGTGTCCAAATATATCTTCTGATCAGTATATGATTGTTAAGTTGGAGTTAGAATTTCAGAAGGATAGAGAGCTAAGGTTAGCTGCTGAGAGAGAGAAGGATAGAGAACGTGAAAGAGAAGAGAAGGAGAAGGAAAGAGAAGAAAAGGAGAAGGAAAGAGAAGAAAAGGAGAAGGAAAGAGAAGAAAAGGAGAAGGAAAGAGAAGAAAAGGAGAAGAATAGAGCTTTTCAGCTGAATATGTTACAGATGAAGATAGGAGCAGGTGTACCCACTAACACTCAGTTCGACCTCACTAAGTATTTAAAAATGGTACCTAAATTCGACGAATCCGACCCCGACGAGTTTTTTCTACAATTTGAGAAAGTAGCTGATAGTATGCAGTGGCCAGAGAAAAGTAAAGTTATGTTAGCTCAGTCTGCTTTTACAGGAAAAGCTCAAGTTATGTTTAACTCATTGACGGATGTTAGTAGCTATGATATGGTGAAAGAGAATGTGTTGAAAACTTATGAATTGGTTCCGGAGTCTTATAGGTTAAGGTTCAGGAATGTGAAGAAAAATGATACTATGAATTTTCTTGAGTTTGCTTATGCTAAGCAACGTCAGTTTACAAGATGGTTGCAGGCTAGTAATGTTAATGATTTTGAAGGATTGAAGAATGTAATTTTGCTAGAAGAGTTCAAACGTCAGATGCCTCCTGCTATTAAACTGTACATGGAAGAAAAGGAGCCCTCTGACGTTAGCAAAGCAGCCATCTTGGCAGAAAATTATATCTTGACTCATAAAGGTGGTTTACTGGGGCTTCCTAGCAGGGCTGGAGGTAAGTGGATCCCAAAACAGTTCGGTCACAATGGTAAGCAGGCAGAGGTTCGCACTTCATATAATGACTCTGGTCAAACTTTTAAGAAATCTTTCATGGCTAATAAACCACAGGAAAACAGGAAAGTAGAGTATTTAATGTTATAAGTGTCAAGGTTTTGGCCACATAGCTAGGAATTGTCCAACTGGAAGGAGTCAATATGCAGAGGGGGTGACTCAATTTGTACACAAGGGTAACAACCTAGAGGATGGATTTACACCATTCAAGTCATTAGGATTTGTATCTAAAGTGGGGCAAGGAGAGATTCAGTATCCTGTCCACATACTGCGGGATACTGGAGCCTCTCATAGTGTTTTGGTTAGACACTCTTATCCCCAGGTGGAGGAAGCTCTAACAGGTGAGAACGTTATCCTAGATGGAGTGGGGGGACCAGTTAACATTCCACTAGCTAGAGTTCACCTAGAGTCAGACTTTTATACTGGTTTTGTGACTGTGGGAGTGAAAGATTCACTGCCTCTAGAGAGTACTACATTTTTATTGGGTAATGATATTGCTGGTGGGAAGGTATATCCTAAATTAATGGTAACTGATAAGCCTTGTATTGACAATCCCACTAAGCAGCTAGAGGAGCCGTTTCCTGACCTGTTCCCGGTGTGTGCGGTTACTCGGAAGATGGCCTTACTATCTGCCAGTTCTAGTAACCCTGATGAGACTACCGAATTAGAAACTACTCCAGAGTTCGATAAAGACCTTCACTTGAACAACTTGTTCAACAGTTCCTCTAATCAATCGGTGAGTGGTGATTCCCATAGTTTGTCTCATTCAAGTATAGAAAATATTCCAGTAACTAATGACATTTTAGGCAAGGAACAGAGTCAGGACCTCAGTCTAGTAAAGTGCTTTGATGAGGTAATATCAGAGAAAGATCTTGTAAATCACCGTTGTTGTTATTACCTGAGGAATGGTATTTTAATGAGGAAGTATCGCCCACTAACTGTATCAGCTACCGACACTTGGTCTGAAGTTAACCAGATAGTAGTACCATCTAAATTAAGAAATAACATTTTGTCCATTGCTCATGACAACCTTGGAGGACATTTGGGGTGGAATAAGACCAGTGCTAAGATATTACATAATTTCTTTTGGCCAGGGTTAAGAAAGGATGTTGCGAAATTTTGCAAGTCATGTAATGAATGTCAGCTAGCTGGAAAACCAAATGAGGTGCTCAAACCAGTTCCCCTTACACCCATACCAGTAGTAAAAGAGCCATTTTCTAGAATCATTTTGGATTGTGTAGGTCCCCTGCCTACATCAAAGAAAGGAAATAACTACATGTTAACTATTATGTGTGCCACAACCCGTTTTCCTGAAGCCATTCCTATCAAAAAGATTAATGCTAAAACCATAGTTGGTAAATTGATTAATTTCTTCACACAGTATGGGATACCCAAAATGGTCCAGAGCGACCAGGGGTCAAATTTTACCTCTGATTTATTCAAAAGTGCCATGAAACAACTAGGAGTGAACCAATACCTTGCTACTGCTTACCATCCAGAGTCACAGGGTATGTTAGAACGATTTCACCAAACTTTTAAGAGCATGTTAAGGAAATATTGTTTAGAGAGTGGAAATGATTGGGATGATGGAATAAATATATTGTTATTTGCTATACGAGAGAGTAAACATGAGTCACTTGGGTATAGTCCACACCAGCTTGTATTTGGTCATGAAGTACGTGGACCTTTAAGAGTGTTAAGGGACTCGTGGTAAGACAATGCAGAACAGGTGCCCTTATGTAAATATGTAGAAAATTTTAAAAGTAAATTAATAAGAATTGGTCATTTTGCAAAACAAAATCTAAAGGAAGCTCAAAGTGTCATGAAGAATAATTTTGATAAGAAATCTGAGAATAGGATTTTTAAGGTTGGAGATCAGGTATTGCTATTCCTGCCCACTTACAAGACTCCTCTCCAAGCAAAATATGAGGGGCCATACGAGGTAATACGAGAATGTGGCAGTAATAGATACATTATCAAAACGCCAGGAAGAAGGAAAACTGAGAGGCAGGTCCATGCAAACAACATGAAGCTATATCGGCAACGTCCAGTGGCAATGACTGTTCAGGGAGACAAACAAAGGGAGGAAGATTGTTTTAATCCAATTGTGGCTGTAATGAAAAACTCTATTATTCTTGCTAATCCTGAATCTACCTTGCAGCACCTAGACCCAGAGAAAGCAGAAGATATAAGATGTCTACTAAGGAAGTTCCAGGAAGTGTTCCAGGACGTTCCTCAGCGATGTGTGGTGGCCAGTCATGATGTGGTGTTGCTCAAAGACTCTACACCTATCAAACAAGCTCCATACCGGGTGAACCCTACCAAGAGGGAAATCATACGTCAGGAGGTGAAGTTCCTGATAGACCATGGTTTGGCTGAACCCAGTTCCATTGAGTGGGCGTCACCATGTCTACTGTCCCTAAACCAGATGGTAGCCTACCTACAGAATGTGTACTGACTACCGTAGGGTAAACCAGGTGAGCCGTTCAGACTCCTACCCACTACCTACCATCCAAGGGATCCTCGATGACTTGGGGACCTCCACCTACCTCACCAAACCTGATCTACTAAAGGGTTATTACCAGGTTGGTTTAACTAAAGAAGCAAGTAAAATTTCAGCCTTTGTCACCCCTGACGGGCTTTATGAATATTTAGTCCTACCATTTGGGATGAAATGAGCTCCAACAACTTTCCAATGTATAATGAATACTGTAATCCGAGGATTAACTAACGTAAGAGCTTATCTTGATGATTTAGTTATATTTGATGTAAATTGGAGTGATCATATAAATAATTTGGAAGATTTATTTACCAGATTAGCAGAGGCCAGGCTGACTGTAAACCTCTCCAAAAGTTCATTTGGACATGCAACCATTGACTATCTTGGACACCAGGTGGGTCAGGGTAAGATGGCCCCACTCACAGCAAAGGTTGATGCTATCATTCGAATTCCTCCACCTATTACTTTGAGGGTCAATGGCAAACAAGGTTGGGTTGGTTTGTGTAATCTGTTTATTGGGCTAGTGTTCTAGTGTTGTTAGTGTGTGTCTATCCTAATATATTACATTGCATATGAACTTCTTGTAGCCAACCTGGAATATGTTCAATGGTATGCAATGTCATGTAGGTTGCCGCTACAAAAGAGATATTTAGGAATGATAGGCTGGTATCGCCGCTTTTGTCCAAATTTTGCTAAAATTGCTACCCCTTTAACTAATCTAGTATGCCCTAAATGTAAATTTGTTTGGTCCCCTCAATGTCAAGAGTCCTTTTCTCAGTTAAAGAATTTGCTGATAACTAAACCTGTGTTAAAGTGTCCTGATTTTAATAGAAGGTTCGAAGTACAGGTGGATGCTAGTGATGCCAGAGCAGGTGCAGTCCTGCTGCAGGAAGCTGATGGAGAAGAGAAGATTCTCCATCCAGTCTGCTACATGTCTCACAAGTTTAAGTCACATCAGAGGTCGTACAGCACAGTTGAAAAACAGTTGCTGGCACTAGAAAAGTGGGATGTGTACCTGGGCCAGGCGAAGCCCATCTTAGTGTACAGTGATCATAGTCCACTATAGTTTCTCATGCGCATGAAAAATAAGAATCAAAGATTAACTCGATGGGCCTTGTTCTTGCAAAAGTATGATCTTACAGTAAAACACATTTCCGGAAAACAGAATGTGATAGCAGACATGCTCTCTCGAGTAAATTAGTTGTTTCACCCCTAGATTTACTCTTGGTAAGGGGGTGTTAGGTAGAAGCTTTTTGTTATTTCTTAACTATTAAGGGAAATGTTTTCACAAGACTAAACTGCTAGTTATGAAGTTCTGAGATTGGGAAGACTCGAATCAACTGACTCGAGTCTTCAAAATCCTATTATTATTTAGTATATATGTATTGATATTGAATTGATATGTAAATTGGTTTAGGGAGGAATATTTGTTATAAATTATTTTGTATATATGTTTACATGTTTACCTGGGTGATATATGAAAAGTGTGTTATATATTTTGGGTTATAAATTTACGTCATTTTCCCGCCAAAAGTATGGCTTAGCAGGCTATATAAGGAGGGTAAAAGCCGGGTATAGACACTCTTAACTCAGTCAGTGTCTTGGCTAGTGTTGGGAGTGACGGACAGTGTTGGGATCTACTTCGTCCAGCCCTTTCTTACGATTCCAAGGTAGAGTAACAGACCTGGAAAGGAGGTTCTTGTTGTGTTAGGCCCTAGTGAACCACCTTTCTATTTATTATATTGTGTAATTTTAAGGCTGTTAGGAACGTAAGTTTTCGTAAGGAACTATTAAGTACATGTGTGAAGTTTGTTGTTGTGGATCTTGTCCGTGTCAAGTTAGATGACGGTTAGGTATTAGGTTAGGATGTTAAAATTAGGTTAGGATGTTATGTTAATGTTTAATTATGTATTTTGTGATCACTTATGTATTAACTTGTGTTATTAATTATAACTAAATGAAGACGTCAATTTAAGTTTTGGTCTGACTTTCTCATTCCCTATTTAAAACCCTTCCCCTTTCTGTTATGTGGTAGAGGCCTAAAAAAAGTTGAGTTGAATACGTAACACAGGTCAAAACTTCCCAGTCGTCTCTCGACCACCCTTTTCCACTCCTCCCTACAATCCTCCTGTAAGGGCCGAAATACTCGTACACATTTATACATATTCATACACATTTATACACATTTATATGCCTTTAATCACATGTTCCTGTTAAGTAACATCTCAATATTTCATTGATAGTATGTGGTGTATTTGTGGAGGGCGAGAATGTAACTGTTTGTTCAGCAGTCTCCTCATCTCCCCCCCCCCCCCTTCCTTGGGATGTCGACGTCAGCGCCATCTACACTTCTCAACGCAGGCAGCGCCATCTATCCGAGGCTTCGTATGGATAGAAGACCTGACTGGTGGCAGAAAGGAGCTGCACTCTGACTTGTACGGAGCTCTGAGCCTCCTCTGCCTCCTTCTCTCACCTGGAGCTTATTCCAGCGCTTGGGCAGCGTCTGGTCTGCCTCCTCTTATTTTGCTCCTATTGATCCTAGTGATCCTATTGCCATTATCTTGTGTTAGGACTCTGCTACCTGGCCAAGAGTTGTGTGTTGGGACTTGTACTGTGGTGTGTGGAGTGATACTGTGTGGTGTTTATGTGTTGTGGTGGTGTTTATGTGTTGTGGTGGTGTTTATGTGTTGTGGTGGAGATTGAGTTAATATATATCTGTCTTTGCAACATTTGTTTGTAATATTCCCTCTGACTTTGGTGGTGATAGAATCCTTACATCGAAGACGTTGCCGACGTGCCACTCTTCGATTCGAGCCTTTACAAGTGGCGACCTCGCCAGGATTCTGCTCCACCAAATTCTGAGGGTTATGTTCCAGGTCTTTTGCTGACCTGCATGTTTAAGTCGCCGTTGCGCGCCCTCACTGTCGTGGCCCAGAAGTGTTTATTAGCGTCATGCTGCAGATTAGTGGTTGTCATTCCACTGTCTTTACTACCAGAGTATTTTGATAGTTGTGCTGTGTCAGAGTATTCTGAGTGTTGTGTTGTATTATATTTTAAACTTTGTCTCTGTATAGGAGATTGATTCTTTGTGTATTTAGATTCTTTTAAAATTATCTTTACTGTTGGTTGTTACCTACTTGTGTATTGACTTTTGTCCTATAATTGCTGTTTTTCTCTAGGGATTATGTCTAGTTTCGGACAGCTTAAAGAGCAGGCCTTGGAGCTGGGCCTCTCTGGAGCTGAAGTTGGTCGGTATGTGGTACAACAGCAAACTATGGAAAGAGAAGAACGTGAGCGGGAAAGAGAAGCCCGTGATCGAGAAAGGGAGAGAGAAAAGGAGGAAAGATTAGCCCAGCTACAGGTCGCGGAATGTGAGCGGGAAAGAGAAGCACGTGATCGACTAGCAAAGCTACAGGCCGAGAAGGAAGAAAGAGAAGAAAGACTGGCAAAACTACAGGCTGAGAAGGAAATCCAGCTGGCCCAAATTGCTGCTACACAGAAGCCAGCTACTCAAATTGTTGAAGGTGAGAGTAATAAATTCTTATTGCCTGCCTATAGAGATGGGGATGATTTCGCTGCATATCTGACAAGGTTTGAGAGAATTGCTGAACTCACAAATGTGGCTGCAGATACATATGCCCTACGACTGGGAGCTTCTCTCTCGGGCAAGGCTGGGAAAATATATTCCTCCCTTCCTACTGAGATTATTACAGACTACCAGCTGTTGAAGAAAGCTCTACTGAGGGGCTTCTGTATGACCCCCGATGGATTCAGGACTGAATTCAGGTCTTCTAGGATTCAGCCAGGGGAAAGTTACCAGCAATTTAGCATTCAACTTAATCGTTTGCTTGAACAGTGGCTAGAATATTCTAATGTTGACTCTTCTTATAAAGCTCTGAAAGAGTTCATGGTTTTGGATCAATTTTTCTCCTCTCTAACCCCAGATCTTCGTGTCTTCATAAAGGAACAGAGTGTGTTCTCTCTGGAGAAGGCAGTCCAGCTTGCTGATAGCTGGGCTTCTGCTCGTCACGCATACCCTAATTCGGCTCGTCAACCATCAGGTAACAGGAGGCCTGCTACCAAGGAACAAGCCTCTCCTAATACCAACGTACCGAACAAGGCTCCTACTTCAGTGATACGGTGTCATAATTGCGGGGAAGAAGGCCACATACGTCCCAGGTGCCCTAAAAATCCCCGTGCCTTCAAAGACGCCACTTCCACAGTTAAGGTAGGATTCTGCTTGTCGGACACTAGGGCTTCAGAATCGGAATACTGTGTTGCAGGGACTATTAATGGATCCTGGACCTCCACCATTCTACGGGACACTGGTTGCTCCAGTCTCATTGTCGCCGAAGAAGCTCTACCTGATGTGGATACCACTAACTGCCGACAGGTAACAGTCTTTGACTATTTAGGCCGAGCAGATACATTTCCTGTTGTTCGGTGCTTCTTGAAATGTCCCTATTATGAAGGTTGGGCTGATGCTATTCGTGCCCCGATTAAGTTTGCTACTGCACTACTGGGAGATATTCCAGGGGCTCGTAAGCCTGATAACCCTACTTGTAGCCCTGCTAATGTAACTACAACCTTTACCTCATTCCAGGGCCATGTCCCTGATGCTGTTACTACTCCTCCACCTAATGATGCCACCGCTACACATCGTGCTGAGCGAGTGTGTGCTGTTCAGACACGTGCTGGTGCTACTCGCATGAAACGCATACACCCACTCATACTTCCTAAGCTGGAACCATTCCAGGTAACCCCAGCTGAATTTTCTCGATTGCAGGAATCTTGTCCCTCTCTTGCAGCCGTACGTGACAAAGCCTCCTGTGGACATCCCGAGCCAGCCAGGAATGGCGCCACCTACAAGTTCTCCTGGATAGATGGACTCCTGTACCGGGAATGTGTGTCATCTACGAGACCAGGGAATGAAGGTACCAAGAAGCTCGTCGTTCCCGCTGACTGCCGAAGAATTGTACTCCAGGTGGCTCATGAGAGTCCGCTCGCCGGCCATTTTTCCCACAGGAAAACAGAAGAGAAAGTCAGCAAGCATTTCTTTTGGCCCGCCATGGCGACGGATATACGGGACTACTGTAGGTCATGTGACCTGTGCCAACGTAAGTCTTCCAGAGGCAGAGTTAAACCTGTTCCTCTCATACCCTTACCTGTCGTTACCGAACCCTTTTCCAGAGTGGCTGTAGATATTGTTGGACCCATCTCTCCCCCTTCTGCAGAAGGCCACCGGTATATTTTGACATTAATTGATTTTTCCACTGGATTTCCAGAGGCCATTCCTCTGAAGGAGGTAGATTCTATTTCTGTTGCAGAAGCTTTACTGTCCATCTTCTCCAGAGTAGGAATACCTCGTGAGATCTTGAGTGACGGAGGCACGCAATTCACGTCGCAACTGATGGCCGAACTCCACAGGCTTCTGGGTGTGAAGCCACAGTTCACTACACCTTACCATCCCGCCGGAAATGGACGGGTAGAAAGGTTGCATGGACCTCTCAAGGCGGTCCTTAGGAAACTGTGCCATGAGAAGCCGCGAGAATGGCATCGATACCTGGTGGATGGATTACATCTGTATCCCCTTCAGGACAAGACTGAGGCCCTGAAGCATATTGAACTGCCAACAACCAAGAAGAGTCTCCGCAGCTTTCTTGGTATGGTATCATTTTATCGATGTTTTATTCCCATGGCTTCAGACTTCACTGGACCCCTCTCTGACCTCCTGAAGAAAGGACAACCTGAACCCCTACAGTGGACTGAGGATCGTCTGTCTTGCTTTAACCAACTTAAGAAAGCTTTGTCTACTCCTCCTGTGCTTAAACTTCCCGACCCCTCTTTACCTTTTGTCCTTAGGTGTGATGCATCAAACTTGGGACTAGGAGCAGTCCTCCTACAATTTTATGATGGAACTCCTCACCCTGTTGCCTTCGCCAGCCGGAAACTCCTGGATCGAGAGCGGAGGTATGCAACTACAGAGAAGGAAGCACTTGCCATCATCTTCGGGGTCAAGAAGTTCGACTTCTACCTACGAGGGAAGGAGTTCATACTGGAGACGGACCACAAGCCCCTCGTATATCTCCAGTCCTCGCGATGCTCCAATGACAGAGTAATGAGGTGGGCTCTTCAGCTACAGAACTACCCTTATAGAGTAGTCCACATTGCTGGTCGAGACAATGTTGGGGCAGACCTCCTGAGTCGCTGTCCAGGGAAGTGAATGTTTTCTTTTAACTCAATTAGACTGTCACATATGTAGAGTATTTCTGTTTAATCTACTTGCAGTAGATTTTTTAAAGGGGGCTTATGTAAGGGCCGAAATACTCGTACACATTTATACATATTCATACACATTTATACACATTTATATGCCTTTAATCACATGTTCCTGTTAAGTAAAATCTCAATATTTCATTGATAGTATGTGGTGTATTTGTGGAGGGCGAGAATGTAACTGTTTGTTCAGCAGTCTCCTCATCTCCCCCCCCCCCCTTCCTTGGGATGTCGACGTCAGCGCCATCTACACTTCTCAACGCAGGCAGCGCCATCTATCCGAGGCTTCGTATGGATAGAAGACCTGACTGGTGGCAGAAAGGAGCTGCACTCTGACTTGTACGGAGCTCTGAGCCTCCTCTGCCTCCTTCTCTCACCTGGAGCTTATTCCAGCGCTTGGGCAGCGTCTGGTCTGCCTCCTCTTATTTTGCTCCTATTGATCCTAGTGATCCTATTGCCATTATCTTGTGTTAGGACTCTGCTACCTGGCCAAGAGTTGTGTGTTGGGACTTGTACTGTGGTGTGTGGAGTGATACTGTGTGGTGTTTATGTGTTGTGGTGGTGTTTATGTGTTGTGGTGGTGTTTATGTGTTGTGGTGGAGATTGAGTTAATATATATCTGTCTTTGCAACATTTGTTTGTAATATTCCCTCTGACTTTGGTGGTGATAGAATCCTTACATCGAAGACGTTGCCGACGTGCCACTCTTCGATTCGAGCCTTTACACCTCCTCCTGCAGCCTCTCCACTTCTACCCCCTCTTGCCCTCCTCCATTTCTCCTCACCCACCTCCTTTGCACCCTCACTTTCGCCACTACGACATAGTGGTCAGACAGACCCATCCCCCCAACACCCCTATACACACGTGCATCCACTACGGCTCTCCTCATACGTTCATCCACACATATATAATCTATCAGTGCTTTTCTTTCCACTATCTCCCCCCCCCCCCCGTCATATGCCGGGCCCGTTCCTTTAGCGGCAACCCGTCATATGCCGGGCCCGTTCCTTTAGGGGTTAATGTAACGGTTAAAATTATTAATGACTAATGTTTTATCCAATATATTTACAAATTGTTATTAGCTATATATTTTCACAAATGTATTATCGTATTATGTCCTAAAAATATCGCATTAAAATTAAGAATTATCGTATATCGTAGAGAAGTTATCGTTTATCGTGTACCAGGCCTGAATTTAGTTTATTCAATGAACATGATACAATACCATGGTTGTTGTTGTTGTTGTTGTTGTTGTGGGTAGCCAGCTTCAGCGACGTGGGGTGTTCATGCAAGGCTCAAGGTAGCAAAGAAACTCCACTAAGTACAATTAAACTTAGTTTATTAACAGAGTTGTTGTTGTGTTTTGTCATGTGCTTCAGGAGCAGTAGTGATGTCTTTGGTGACTGATGATCTGAAGTCCCTGTCGGAGTCTTGTCTCAGTGGTTTATATTCATTCTCAACTTGAGTTGTCAGTTGTCTTTGGACAATTATTATTGGGTTCTGTCATGCTTACGTGGCCAGACAAGCCTCGTGGGTCTGGTGGTCATGTGGTAGGACAAGCCACGTGTCTTAGTCATGGGGTATAGTCACCGTGGTCTTAGTCCTACCTATTCTGCTACACTAATCAGTTTATATTATCTGTGTATTTGGGCCTATCTCCTTGTGACCATTGCTTGGTTATTTGACTTACTCCGGTTCTCACAAGACTATGACCAATTCTATGATTTATCTTTCCTATTTACTCTATGCCGGCTTTCCCTCATGTGAGCCTGATTGTACCTGCTAATCAGTTCTGGTTTTGTTTAGTTAACCTATAGTTGTGTGATTATTTCTGGTCTTATCATTGTAGACTACCTTACTCTGCCTTATTGTGTACAATCGTATCAAGCACTGATTTATCGTATTTATACGATAATATTATCGTATATCTGGTCACGCTGTACCTCCCTATCGCCTATCCTTTTCCAATGAGCCGTGTTTATTATAGGCGTCATCTGGTCGTCCAAACGGAGGATTGGGGTACCAAGACCAAGTCTTGGGAGCGCTTGGTTTCAGAGACGAGAACTGACCAAATACGTAGAACCTGTGTTCTCGTCGTCCAGATACGGATTGGGCAGAAACAAAAGGAAAGTTTGTAAACAAAGTCGTAAGAAAATACTACAAATTGGTCTATTTTTCCTTCACTTTTCTCATATTATGAAGAAAATTTGTGTCCTAAGTTGCATGTATTATACACCAAAAGATGCAGAATTAAGAAACGAATAAGATGAGACCAACTAGAATTCTCATGATATGATCTTTTGTTGAAGACTTGCGATTTGTATTACTTTATTCTCGATTTTCGGTGAAAAATTTACGATACTTGCTAGAGATAGGCTGCCAAAAAAGTGGAATGTCCATCGACCTGGGCCACGTCTTACATCTCCCAATTACTTTCTATGGTATCATCTGATAGGTGTGGTCTATCAGAATAACTCACACACATTAGACGAACTGAAAACTAACATTGAAACAGCAATTGTAAACATTACTGTAGCAACCCTACACAAGTTTCTGCTAACATGGTAAAATGGGTATGAGCTTGCATTCATGAAAATAGATTACAGTTGAACATATGATCTGCTATTGCTTCTTAAACACTGTAAATAAGTTTTGTATATTATGTCTTAAATGCATATGTACAGCGTATAATACACATTTAATAAATATTATAATATGTATATGAATCATCCTGTACAGTATATATTGTACAGTACTTGGTTCAGCACTCACATAATCAAAGAAAAATGCGCACATGTAGGATTGATGGCTGTGAAAAAATGAGAATGGTCCAAAGATTGGAGAAGTCTTCGATTGTGTTTTAGGTCTTCAGCCATTATAGGTAACCATTATGGCAGGGGTTGTTGTTGAAGTTCCTCAAGCTGTCTGGCCTAGAGACCCTATATAGAGAGACTGGACAGCCGCCATCTTTGCTCTTTTTCAAGTTTTCCGCGATACCTCTCAAGTTAGTATAGAAAAAATGTATAAGATGCCAGATACTACTATTTAGTAATCTATTGTTGACATTCGTGGGCAAAATATTGACGAAAGTTGCATTCTTTCCATATACAGGTATATATTTTTTAATTCTATAAGATCCCTAAAGTTATAAATACTATTATACGTCATGTATGCTTTATTTAAAGCACATAATAGGACGTGACGAGTTGCCAGATGACGCTACTAAACCAAGGCGGTTGACTGAAAGACAACCAGTGTTGCCAGGTGCAGGGAAATTTCTGTTTTAGGGAATATTGAAGTCCACACACGGAGATTATTATTAAAGATTGTTCAAGAGTAAACAGGGAATTTTCTATCAGACGAAATACCAAAAAGACCGTCAGTGTTCAAGAGTAAACAGGGAATAATTGAGGTAAACAGGGAAATTCGGATGTCAAGCAGACCTGGCAACACTGATGACAACAGTAGTAGTCAATGTGTTTAGTATATCTGAAAAACCTTTAATACTACGGTTAGTTTAATTAATTTTTGTATGAAAATGGTTTCCGTAGGTGTATTTCCAACGTTTACACACTACTATTCAGGTGGCGTCTTTCACGTGGATCCAGCCAATGAAAATCAAGGAATGCCACAGTGCCAATATGGACCCCATCAGCTGTGTTGTGTAAACATAAAGTGATGCTGGGACGTGAGAAGCGTGTGATGCAGTGACAGCAGTATTATCTCTCTCTTATCGCCTACAGAGAGACTGTCAACAGCAGTAGTAACGTCGCAATAACAAAGGAAAGGAGTGAAATAAGAGTGACAGGTAAGTTCTTAGTAACATCATTGACTATTGACGTTCATAATAACCATTAAATATTAGTTTTTCTATGATATTTATGTACTATATTGCCATTGTGCAGTAGATTGTTTCTTCCATTGTTACTAGTAGGCCTATATAACGGGTTGCCACAATTAAGTCCCTGCTGTAGTCTGCTGAGGTTTGGTTAGATCAGGTTAATTACCAAAATTTGACTTGGGGAAAAACATATTAGAGAACTGCATTAGCTTAAATATTTGTTGTTGTTCTTGCATTATATATTTAAGTGTGCATCAAAATATTTGTTAACTCATCCTAAATACATTAGGTTAGGTTAGGTATGTAATTAAAGAAATTTTGGGGTACAATATGTAGGCTATTCTAAGTGATCATTAACCCCGGCAGACTGGGAGGGGGGGTCCCTGCCTCCACATTTCTATCCTGCCACTAGCGTCAAAATTCCTCGATTTGCCCTATATTCACAACTCTCACACTCCTAACCTATATAGTGTACTGACTTCAAAATTGTTCCATCCTTACCTTCAACTCTTCCAATGGTACCATCGGGAGGGCTGTACAATGAATAGTTGTGGAGATAGGGCGAGTTGAAGTGGACTATGTTTGCGGTGTGTCTGTGTGTACGCGTGAGTGCGGTGTGACTACGGCATGGCGAGTTCAGTTTCCCGCCCAAGTCCCTTGTCAACTCACTCGTATTACTACTATTATGTATCGTATGTCATGATTTCAACACTAAAAATAGTATGAACACTGGTAGGAATATATCATCGTGTAACTGTCACTTAGAAAATGATGAACAAGCCTACTTGTACCGTAGGAAACACTTACAGTACTCCCTCGTTATCGACGGCTTTATTATCGACGGTTTCGATTATCGACGGATATTATCCACGGACTAGCTATTTAGTTTAAAAGTGAAGAGAAGTGTTCAGTACTGTTACTTTACAAATGTAAATACAGTATTACAATTCGTATTAAGCATATTAAATGCATATAACAATTTGTATTAAGGTTTTCGCAGACAACTCATGAATGAAATGAGTCGTAAGCATGCGTGGTGGTGGTAGTGGTGGAGGTGGTAGGGGGAGAGTAGGGGGAAGGGGGGAGATAGTATGATATCGTTAGTTTACATTTTATTGAGCATATTCTGGTGTTTCCTTCTTTCTCTGTTCGAGAAAAAACTTCCATCTTGATATGGAGGGATATGACCTTAATTTTTGTAAATGCACCACCTGACATGACTGAGTGTTGAAGCTAGTGGTTAATAACTCGTAATTACTAAAGACGAGCGAGTGACAAGGCAGGCTAGGCCTATATTCCTTTGACCTTGGGCCAGGGTGAATGGAGACTGAGGTTAGGGGGATGGAGCACGGGAGAAGTGGTGGCAACACAATCCCAATAGTCCGAAATTTTTAAAGTGGTAATAAAAATGCCAATTTTGGTGTCCGAGGATTTTCCGGGTGTATTGTCACATATGCCTACATGATTCACATACAGCTGGGCCATCCACACTCTCACACCTATTAGGTGTATCTATGCACAAATTAATATTAAGTGGAAGTGATTTTTCAAAGAAAATTACCAAAATTAATTAATACAAACTAAGGAATGTTTGTGCACGAATGAAAATTCAACGAGTTTTAGTGATAACAGAAATTTTCACCCCACTGTCACTCACGCTGGCTTGCTACACTCGTCATAAGCTAATTATTATTATTATTAGTAGTAGTAATGATCAGTGAACAGGCTGGGAGAGAACAAAATTATTCATAGATCCGATGACCCCAGACTGCGACCACGATCACGGAAAGTTATATTAACCCTGGATAGGTATCCTTATAATTCGAGCTGTACAAGGTATCATGTGTCCCAAAATGCACCCACCACTTTAAAAGTTTGCACAAAAAAAAGTTTCTGTCTCAATACATTTTCCTTGTATCATTACTTACTTTAAATATCTCTTAATAGTATGTTATGGGATAATTGAAATTGGATAGATATTTACTGTCTTCCTATGAAAAGACATGACCAAATCTGAAAAAAATATGGCAATTAGAAAATGAAGGCCATATGGCAACACCGCATATCACACCATATGGGAGAACATTCGAGAATGTATCTAATTTGTCTGGCTAACTTGTGTAGGTACACAATACTTTTATCACTATTACACTGAGGTAATTACACTATTACAGTTGAGGTAATGTGGGTACAAAACAGCACCCAAGGCAGCTGTATAAGGCAGGATTGAAGAGGGAGAGCGACGCACTTCCACCCACCCTCGAGGCACATCTCCAACTGAATGGCTGCAGGTCTATATTCAATCCACCCCCCAAACACACGGCGCAATACTTGAAAAATGGCTTTTGCGCATCAGCGTGGGTGCTCATAATATGATCCCACATTGCCTATCCAGGGTTAAAAAAACAAAAAACAAAACTAATCTAACCGACAGAGCCAACGATTAGCACGAGTCTTAACCCTTAACGTCCGGACCGCGGTCATAGACGCCCCCAGGAAGCGCCCGGGTTGTGTCTTACACCACTGCCATGTGGTGACCGGGCGGGATGAAGCACCGCTATTGCCAATGTCGGCATTTGCGAGCCCAATTTGGGTTTTCTTTTTTTACTTGGCTATACTTCACCACCAGCCCTACAAATCACCATCGTCAGTCAGTGTGTTACTGACTGTAAACATGGATGGATGTGGATTAGATTTCTCGTGCGTGTCCGATTCTGTGTTGCGCCATGCTTACTTACAACACTGACTGCCACCCGCGTGGGCCACGTTCAGTTGTCGTCAGAGCCACTCCACCTAAGCGAACACAACCGCGCTCACAGGAGAAATTACCCTTCATTCCTCACTTAATTTCTTGGCAACAGAGAGTTGTAGAGAGCTGGGGTTGGTTTTATTGGAAAGAGGAAGAGTTGATGGTGCTAACACGACCAAATTTAAGTTGTTCAGTATCGTAATTTAGACGTACAGAGTAAGTGGAATAGAGCGATTTTGGAAAAATCGGCCAAAAGCGCCCGGACAGGCAGTAGGGAAAGTAAGACTAGCCCCGGACTGACAGATTGGCTATTCATAGTTATCCCGTCGCGGAGGGGTTAAAGCCGCTAACTCCTACACCCTCAAAAACAGAATCAGCTAACCCATTCCATGTTGCAGTTAAACTAGGTATGAATGATCTTTTAAACTGAGACGTCCTACACACTGGAATACCACCACGAGTGACACGACCAGCTACAAATGGTGCAGGAAGCATCTCATTCAAAGGATGCAGGCGGTTAGACCAGATCTTTTAGTACATACAAAGCGCCGACACACTACGCCTGTGCTCAAGATCACAGATTCTACCCCCTCCCGCAATAAATTCTGCACATCTAACCACTCTATCCAACAACACTAAATGACAAGTAGCAGCCGATCCCCATACTGGAAAACAATATTCAAGAATAGGGAGCACAAAACATTTGAAACACCGGACTAACAAATTACGATCACCAAAGACTCGCCAAACTCTACGCATAATACCAATCTTCTGGGAGACCGATTTAGCGAGAAAACGTAATTGCTTCTCAAATGTAAATTTAGAATCAAAGTGAACACCAAGAATAAGAAGATCACTGGATTCAACCAAGTTCACTCCACTTAACACCAAGTTAGGGAACCCAGGCAACAATGTACGACTCCTTGACACAATCATAGTCTTAGTCTTATTAGCATTTAATTTCATGCCCCACATCACACACCAATCACTGATCCTCTGAAGATCATGATTTAAAGATTCTGTAACAGAAACGCGCATATCACGGTGCTTCACTTCAGCCAGAAGAGTAGAATCATCTGCATATCCAATCAAGGTATTCTCTAAATTAGAGTACATATCAGCAGTATACAGTAAAAACAGTATGGGCCCAAGTACACTACCCTGAGGAACGCCTGATACAACTCTAATCCATTCACTATGAAAGCCATCAACCGTAACACATTGTGTCCTATTACTAAGGAACTGTCCAATAATCGACAACACACTACCACCCACTCCCACTGACCCCAGCTTATGTAAAATTGCAGAATGATTAACTCTATCAAAGGCAGCACTAAAATCTAGCTGAACAATCCTAGTTTCACCACCACAATCTAAAACCCCTTGAACCATGTGAGATACTGTGAGTAATGCATCACAAGTGCCTAAACCCTTGCGATAAGCAAACTGAGTCTGAGGCAATGACCCAGATCGTTCCAGGTACCTACTCAGTCTGGATGACAGCAACTTTTCAAATACCTTTGACAGCACAGGAGTTATAGAAATTGGCCGATAGTTACTGACCACAGGGGAAAGAGAACCCTTTGGAACAGGATTGACACATGCAGATATCCAAGAGGTGGGGAAGCTACCAAACCGAAACAACTTCCTAAACAAAATGCTGATTTGTGGGGCAAATACGGCCGCCAACTTCTTGAACAGAAGAGGAAAGAATCCAAGGGGATCAACACCACCATAGCTATCAAGATCAGTCAATATCCTTAATACTTCAGAAGATCTGAATGCAAATGAGGTAAACTGTGGGCATTTATGACAACCAGATGGAATGGTGATATCATCTCTCAATTGCTTGCTATCAAAATGACGCAGTAGGAGATCAGCCTTAGCCTTCGAATCGGATACCAGACCACCTCCCTCACTGATAGGCGGTTGGAAGAGAAGGATCTACACCAAACACAGAACTCTTCAGTGTAGACCACCACTTATGAGGATTCTCTGCATTGCCCAGGATATCTTTAGCTCGATCACCATGACTATGCTCAGCTCCTGAATGAATATAAATTCATTCCAATTATCCGCAGTTCTATTAAGTTTCCAACGGTTATATGCTGACTGCTTGAGTTCGTAAGCCATACGACAGCGGTCATCAAACCAAGGCTTATCTCCTGTACGAAGAGTCAACACTCTCGAGGGCACAAAGCGCTCAACAATACCATGAAGATGATCATTCAAGATGGCAATTGGATCATCACAACGCCTAACATCAGGCCAAGGTATCGCTCTAACAGCCCGCTCTATATTATCCCAATTAATACGATTCTTTAGGAGAATTTTCTTTCTTATGACTGCACACGGAACAGATTGGTTAGTCTTGACAACAAAAGATAGAGCGGAGTGATCTGAACCTCCAACAGGAGCTCTGACAGAAACAGTCACCAGGTCAGGTACATCCGTGAAAAGGAGATCCAAAGTACCACCCCGCTCATGAGTTGGACCAGAGACCAGCTGATCACAGCCAGACACATCAGCAAAGTCTCTAGCAGCAGTTCCGTGCACGTCTGTCCGAGGAGAACCCAACCATTCTGCATGATTAGCATTAAAATCATCTACAAAAATTAAAGCAGCACGACTATCAACCTCCTGAATTGATGCCATGGAGTCCAACAAACAATCATAAACATGATCATCAATATCAGGATTCCGATACACACTAAAAACATAAAAATTCATACGGCCACCACAAATGCGAACAACCTGCAACTCACAACAATCACAAATATGAGACTTATAAATTGACGCACAAAAACCATCACGAACATACACGGCCATACCCCTAATCCTAGGTCTACAATTACGATATAATACAATGGGACGAGAAAATCCGGGCACTCTGACTTCAGACAAATGTCTCTGTTTAGAAACAAGTGTCTCAGAGCACAGCAATACATCATAACAAGTTGCAGCCACGGAAAAGTCACGAATATTGGTGTAAAGACCTCTAATGTTGCAGCACAACAAACTACAACAAGCAGGTGCATTAACCCCTAAAGACCGGTTGACGTCGTAAGCCGTCTTACGTAACTAACCGGGCAACTGCGCCTACCGTTATAGAGATCTAGCGCTATTTTGAGCCAAGCGCGGCTATTCTGGGCGGGTTTGGGCGATTTAGCAGTGTAGCCAACTACCATACAATAGCAGAAAAGGGTTCAGTCAGTCTGATTCCCCAGTAGGCTACCCACCACGATGTCGGGAAGACGCAGTGCTAATTCTCCCGTGTCCGATTCAGTGCGCGCTACACCCTCGCGTCGACGCGCTCCACTCGCTACCTCCACACCATCGTTGCCTCCACGTACTCGACGCCTTCCACAACGCCTTACTGATTCTGCAATAGGGCGAGAACTAGAATTGTCCATCTCTATGGTGAACAGTGATAGTGATGATAGTGATGTCTATTTTGAAATAGATGATTCTGACCCTGAATTTCGTATCAATAACGAAGCGAGGGTAACTTACACCACCGAGGAGGATGATATTTTTCCACCTGCTCAACCTCACTCCCAAGTAAGTGAACCACCTTCAAGTGTTAGGATACTTGCAACCTCTGCTGTGCCAGTCGAAATCCCGTCAACGAGTATGGGGAGTTTAGGTGATTTATCACCTATTGCAGGACCGATTGGAGCTTGTGGTTCCTCCACTCGCTCCGTAGCAACCTCTAAGAGGAAGAGGAGGTTACATTTTACCTCTTCTTCATCGTCGGGTGAAGATATACCTCCAACAATTCGATCAAGGAGTAGGAGAGTTGGAGGTAGAGTAAGAGGAGTGAGAGGAGGCAGGAGAGGACGTCTTATCTCGGACGAGATAAGGGAGACATCTTCTGACCCAGATGATCCTTCTGTTGACTCAGCGGACCTCACTCTCTCCCCCTTATCTTCACCACGACCACGGCATCCATCCTCACAACCACGACCACAACAACAACAACAACAACCACCACAACCACCACGACGACGAGTAGCAGATGTGGGTCCGTTTGTGTGGACTGATGGCAGGGATTTTCAGCCTGATATTCCTGCTTTTGATGCACGGGAATCAGGAATTCAACCAGAATTTCCCTGTACAGCTGCGTCAAAGATGATGGATTACTTCGTCGCCTTTTTTGACGTAGCTGTAGTGTCGTGGATCGTTCGGGAGACGAACGTTTACAATCAAATTATCAATAACTGGCACCACACAACGCACCGGGAACATTCTCATATGGTAGATTGGGAAGATGTAAGCGTTGCAGAAATGTATGTGTGGCTTGCACTAACGATGTTGATGCCGCACAACAAGAAACATCGATTGCGGGATTACTGGACCACGGATGACTTACTATCCACACCTATCTTCGGGAGGTATATGTCACGGGACCGCTACAGGGATATCCTCACCAACCTCCACTTCACCAACAACCTGGGTCCCTCCCCGAGTGATAGGCTGTGGAAAATCCGTACTATATTGTCCATGTTGCTCCAGAATATCCGTGCATTTCTACGACCATTCCAGAAAGTGGTAATCGACGAGTCTCTCATGCTCTTCAGAGGTAGACTGTCCTTCATTCAGTATATCCCGTCTAAGAGGCACAGATTTGGCATAAAGTTTTATGTCATCTGTGACTGTCAGACGGGATATGTTTTAGATTTTTTAATTTATACGGGTTCAGATGTGGATATCGCTGAGAATGATCCTCATGGCTTCTCAGGTGCTGTTGTAAAGCACCTGATGGACCATTTCTATAACCGAAACCACATTCTGTACACGGATAATTATTACACATCTCCATTGTTGAGTTAGTTCCTGAAAGAGCATGGAACGGAATCCTGTGGCACTGTTCGTCCCAACAGGAAGTGGTATCCAGCCTTCCCTGTAACACATCGGGGCGACTTTCTCATCCAAAAATCTGGCCCTCTACTTGCCATGAAGTGGCATGACAAGAGGCCAGTACACATGCTCACCACTGTGCACAAGGGTGAGATGTTGGATTCCGGCAGGGTCGACCGCGACACAGGTAATCCCATCCTCAAACCTGATGTCGTGTTTGATTATAACATCAACATGAGACTCGTCGACAAATCAGACATGATGATCAGTTCCATCGATTGCCTGAGAAAAACCTGCAAGTGGTATAAAAAGGCGTTCTTGCACCTGATCGACATCTGTGTATTGAACGCCTACATACTCTACACCCAGCAGCATCAAGGCACGACCGTCACCCTTCGCCAGTTCGAGAAGACGGTCGTGAAGGAGCTGCTGGTGGAGTATGGAGTCAGAACACCACAGCAGCAGGCACGGCCACCGGCAGGAGGGCAGCTTGACAGACTCCAGTCAAGAGTTTGGGCCGAGCGCCACTTCCTTGACGACCTGCCTACCCTCGCGTCAGGCAGGTCAGGCTTCCGCCGGTGTTATGTCTGTATGCACACGACACGTCGGCCCACCAGAAGAAGAGAGACTAGATACTGGTGTACCGGGTGTCAAGTGCCACTATGCCCCGGGAAATGCTATTCTGAGTATCATACCTTAGATGATATATAGATAGCATGAAGTGTGGGAAATGAAGTGACAGTGACACTTTTTTTTTTTTTTTTTTTTTTTTTAGTATATACGAGTGTATGGTGACAGTGACACAATAGTTTTAGTGAAGTGATAGTGACACGTTAGATATAAGGAACAAGTGCAGTGATAGTGACACATTAGATATAAGGAACTAGTGCAGTGATAGTGACACAATAAGAAAATACGGAAGTGAATATGTGATAGTGACACGAATTTATTCATTCAAGTGTACATTTTATTATTAGTGCGGTGATATAGACACAGGACGAGTGTATTAAATTTTTTACTCGTTATTACTCCCACACTTCATCCCGGGGCACTAAAACCACTCTGGAATGGTCAGCAAGCCACACAGTAGAGGTTGCAAGTAGGTATAACTCAGCGCGGTAGGCTCGTAGGGGCGCGGTGAGGAGGAGTGTGCAGCCACCCGCGCTGCACCATAGCCACGCGCACGGCACCTAGCCACGCGCGCGGCACCCTAGCCACCGCCACCCCCACCCGTCAGAACACTTCACACTTACCGCGCAAAACATGGTCCACTTCAACTCGCCCTATCTCCACAACTACTCATCGTACAGCCCTCCCGATGGTACCATTGGAAAGAGGAAGAGTTGAAGGTACGTAAGAACCTATTTTGAAGTTAGTACACTATATAGGTTAAGAGTGTGAGCGTTGTGAATATAGGGTAAATCGAGTAATTTTGACGCGAGCGGGTGGGTAGAAACGTCGAGTAAGCTTACCCCGTACCGGACTGCAGGGGTTAACACGAGGGCCGGGGTTTAATTCCACATCCGGAAACATCAATAGTTTCAGGGACTCAGAAAAAAAAAAATATATAAATGATTCCATAAACGATGAGTAAGGAAGCAGAAATAACAGTCCATCCTGAGGAGCTGCTTACACAGGACAAGGCAATTACAGACCCCCAGGTACGCCAAAACCCAAGGCAGCAGTAATGATGGCTGGATCTAAACGCTGCCACCAACCCTCTCCTGGCCCTGCCGTACAGCACGAGAGTTAGCGTTAAGGAAAATAAAAAGACTAGGTATGTGACTACCTAGGATAGGGAATGATGCTGACTGCGGAAGGCCGGTCACACAGCTATGGCACCAGTCAGTTAGTCATCCAACAGGATGATTAGGTTAGGTAAGGTAAGGTAAAACGACACATGATATGAGGATAAAAGATGAAGATATGGAGCAGAGCCTGCACAAAAATGGAGGGATTTAAGTGGGGGAAGGGATGTGCAGTCCCTAGTTTTAAGGTCACTACCCGGCGTTTGTGCTGACAAACTGTGAGGAATACCCACACAGTTTATCAGCACTGCTTGCTCCCCACATTACCTGCACCAAGCTGGCGCAGTCAATATGGGGAGGTGGATGTTGGGCGCCCCCAACCACCACTTAATATAATGAACAACTTCTCAATACGGGCATTTTTCATACTTTTAACACATATCACGGTACAGACATTTGATATGGTGAAAAGTGCAAGTGATTATATGAGAAAACTACAAAGAATAATTAATATAAACTAAGGAAATGTGATTGTATGAGTAGAAACTCATGAATTATTGGTGTTAACTGAACTTGTCAACTCGTCACGCACTACACTCACGCTATTAGGCCTAACCTTTTAGAATGAACAACCTTTAAAATCATTCATTTTCCATACTTTGGGCTCAAGTTTAGAGTTATTTTTAGTCACTAGCTGTGTATGGGAACCAGAGATACGAGTGAAAGCACACGTAGTTTTGAGAGTGAGTGTACAGGCAGACAGTCAGTCATACGCATCAAATTTAAGCCCTCGGATATCTCTGATCTTTTGATAATCTTTTTCCATATCTGTATTTGGAGGTCCAACTGTATATATAATATACATATTGTACAGTACTTTAATATATGTTTATGTGTAAAGGAATTTTTTTTTATATACTCTAATGTGGTATCGACGGATTTTATTATCGACGGCCATCTTAAGAACCTAACCCCCATCGATAACAAGGGAGTACTGTATATTTACTATCAATTGTGCCTGTATGGGTGTGTTTTGTGGTGTTATTTTCTTATTACTACCCCATTATATATCGTGTGTCATGATCTATACACTAAATAATAATTTGTAACCTTGTAGGAATATCATGGTGTCACTCACGTACATATATTCACTACGGTATTGTCTTACGATCGTTAGAGCACAAATTCGGACAAGGGCAATTACTTAAAAATCGCCCAGCCATCGTGGGGTCCCAGAATCGACTGAGTGGGTAGCGGATCGATATTGTAAGTGTATTTTCTCGCCCAAAGACAAGAAAAACTAGCCGTACAAGGCGCGAAATGGCGCTAAATCGCTGTGATGGTAGATGCTGTTACCCGGTTCTTTATGTACGACGCTCTATCACGTCAACCGGTCTTTAGGGGTTAAATACTGTATAATGTAGGATAGTTTTAGGAATTCCATCAACTAATGTAATGTATTGAGAAAGATTGGCAGAATTATACTTCATAATACAGAAAAAAATTAAGCATTCAAGAAGCCCAATACAGTATACTGTACTAGAGTTTGACTACTTAAGCAATGCAGCAATGATACTACTGTTTATCTTAGCTATGACTGTAATTTAATGGCTTTTACAGGTGGTGGAATACCTGACACAAAGGACTGGAAGCCTACAGAGGAGTCACTACTTGCTCTCATTGAGACATAGGCAGAGGCTATTGAGGGGCACTCTGGCCCTTTCGAAAGCGAGGACGTCATTGCTGGTAAATTTGACTAATTTTTACGGAGTGCACATTGAGACAATGTTCTCTCACAAAAGATAATGGAAGAACTGTGTAGGGGATTGTCATGCCTTTCTCAGTGACTTTGTATTGTTAGGCCTGTACATTTAAGGTCTAAAATAACTTATAGAGTGCAGGGGAATGCAAGGCCCCAATTCTGTACTGTATTTGTGTCTTTTATGCATACAGTATTATGGTTATTATCTGTTGTTTGTTACTACAAAAGCTCAGAGTAAACATGTTGCATTAGTACTGGATATACTGTTGTGTAACACCACACACATTATTGTTACAGATCAGCCTCTGCCATCGACCTCTGCTGGTAGTGTTGCCAGACCCATACCGTTGACAAGGACACATGATGAGCATGCACCACTACTCAGTAAGTAGATGCATAATTGGTCATGAAGATGTTGCTGAGCTTAGCTGATGTTCATTATGTAATCTTAAGTAGGTTGACGAGATGCAATACATACAGTATTGAAGATGTTGTTCACCAGTGGTTCTCAAATCTTTTTTCAGTGATGGCACCCTGAATTTATATAACCCTTTCTGTGGCACCCCTTTTTCACCATCACATGAATTAACTTTTGATATACAATTGTACCTGTTTAAATTACTCTAATTAATTATTCAAAATTATTATCCATACTCAAACCAGAATTAACATATGGTACAGTACATGCCCAATCATAGAACTAATCAATAGAATTAGATTAATTTCAGAGTTATAAATGCAGACTAGCATAAAAAGAAAAAGAAAAAGGCATGAAAATCACTGATAATCAAATAAGTAATACAAACAAAAGCTAACCTGATTTAGTGAGATACATGTGGTTACATTTGGTTATGCATGGAGTAATATTACATTCTATTGCCATTATTATTATTATTATTATTATTATAAGTGTGCAAAAGGAAATTTCTACCTATATTTTAGAAAAAATATTAGAGTGAGTACCTTCCTACATCGACAATTAATCACTGTACTGTATAGGCAGACTGCTACAAACAGTTCTAGGCACTGTCCGTGGCACCCCAGGGTGCTGCGGCACCCATTTTGAGAACCACTGTTGTACACAATAATCAGCAGATGTTAGGCCAAGTGTGATTATATTTATATATGTTGGGTGACAGTGAAATGTATGTACAGTTTTACCAAAGAAACTGCAATGCAGACAGGAGACTTTGAGGAAGAAGTACTAAGCAAAAAGAGACTTAAAGGAAAAAGGCGGCCCCATGTTTATTGCCCCCACTATGCATCTCAGTTCCTTTTTCATTGTAACCATATTACATAAACATTTCTTATTGTTACAGATGAGCCTCAATCTACCTCTCCCTCCCAAACGGGAATCGCCTTGACGAGGTGGGGGGGGGGGGCTTGCGTGTCTCTATGACCTGGCGAGCTAGGCTAGAGGGGGCTTTGGCCCCTGCTCTGCCCCAATTTTGGGGAGAGAGGGTTTCCCATGCTAGTAAGGTCGCCAGTGAGAGACCAGACTAAATGGTTCCTATGCAATAGGCTGCCAGTACCGGCCAACAGTGCTGCCCTCCAGAGGGACTGCCTTCTAGGGGCAGTCCTATGTTGGATGGTTGGGTGTCTGGGCCGGGAGATGTTGGGGAAGGGGGTCTTAGCACCGTCGTGGGCAAACTTTCGAGCCATTGGGGTGCTTTTTAAAATGAGTGGCCCCGTGGGGGAAGAGGTACCCCGCCCGCGGCGACCAGCGCTCAGTCCCCACATCTGCCCGGTTGGTAGTAGCTCTTGGCTCCTGGGGCCAAACACATTAAATCAATGATATATGGATATAATAAAACCAAAATCTCTCTCTCGAGCGGTGGTCGACCAGGCCCTCGAGATGCCAAAATCTGGTCGTGGTGATGAGCAGAGAGCTGCAAATATGAGTAGATCCAGCAGGTCGGGTGTAGTGTCAGATAACCGTGTTAGTGGTTGTGACACATTGATGATAACTAATGTACAAGCATCACTTTCGTATGGCACTATCCACTCCATTTTTAAGTGTTTCGGAGTAGTCCTTCGTATCCGAATCACTTATGACTGTGATTGTAGGTCTAATCGGTGTTATATTACATTCAATAGAAATGCTGCTGCCAAAGCAGCATTTGAGGCAAAAGATTCTCTGACAGTGGGGGATACTCACTGTAAAGTTCAGTTAATGCGGTCTGCCAATGTAGTAGATAGTGATAATGACTACTGCCCTAACCTTTTTGATGACTCTACAGAGAATGTCCCAAAGGAACGTCAGGTTCCAACACCCTTTTGGTTTGTGGCGTATTACAGGGAGGGATGTGGTAACCTTATCCATGCTTCCCGTTATTTGGAGAAAAAAATTGGAGTACTACCAATGGGTCATATAAAGAAATATGGTAAGGGCGTTTTAATCAGAGCCAAAGATCTTACACAGGCCATGATGCTCCTCAATCTCCCCTGTCCTACTGATAGCATGTTTGAATCTATCAAACCACACCGAACATTCAATTATAGCAAGGGGCGTATATATAATGAAGACCTATATGAATTCTCAGAAGAGGACATTCTTGCTATGTGCCCAGACAATGTCCAACGAGTAACAAAGATGAAAGGCAGTAAAAATATGATCATCCTCACTTTTTATGGTTCGCATATCCCAGATCGCATTAACATTAACCACACCTCTTTTGAGGTGAAGCCTTTTGTTGAGCGTCCCTTACAGTGTTTTTGTTGTTATGAGTTTGGTCATGGGAGGAGGAACTGCAACAACCGTTCCCGGTGTGGTAATTGTTCTGCTTCTGACGCACATCTTATTTCTGAATGTCGGTCAGAGAGTTACTGCTTTTACTGCAGAGATGCTCACCCCTTGCGGTCTCGCCAATGTAAGATGTACCTCCTTGAGCAGGATATTCTCCACTTGGCTAATAGCCAATTCATTAGTATTGGTAGTGCCAGACGGCAACTCAACTTCAGGCGACAGAAGGATGGTGGTGTTAAGACATACGCCTCCACCCTTCGCCCCAAATCAGTTGCAGCACCATCTCAACCCTCTCAAGTGGCAGGAGCTTTATGATCCAGTTACACTACATAATACCTTCTCTGTTTTAGAAACCTTATCAGACACTCATTCTGGTGACCCTTCAACTGATGACAATTCTGCAACTTTAGCTAAAGGTGTCCATGTGGTAGAGGTTCACGCTGCCACACGCTCTCCAAAAAGGAAACTTAAGTCACCTAAACGGTCACAGAGACGTCTTCATGGTTCCTCTGAGGCACTTGACTCAATAGACGTTCCTCCTAAGGCAGCCATCTCTGAGGACTCATCCATAGTTTCCTCTCAATGTCACCAAAAGCGTTCTCGTGGCTCTGATGAATCTCTTGATTCAACAGAAGTTCCTCCTCGCAAGTTTTCTTCAGGACCATCAGAGGAGCGTGAAGTTAATATGGATGCCACTGATGTTGCGACTTCAAAAGATTCAGTTTCTTCTCCGCTATTAGACGATATTTTTAAAGTATTCTTGCAAATTATTACTCTAAGTTTTGATAACAATGTTTTTCCGGAGAGTGAGAAATTGGCTATTATTAAGCCTATAGTAAAAGGTAACCTTGATCCTCAAAATCTGAGTTCGTATAGACCAGTATCAAATCTAACCTTTTTATCGAAAGTGATTGAAAATGTAATTTTAGATCAGTTATGGCATCACTTGAATGAGGTGAAGGCTATACCTGATAGTCAGTCTGCATACAGGCAACTATATTCAACTGAGACTGCACTGTGTACTGTAGTAAATGACCTATTGGTGTTAATGGATGAAGGAAAATGTAGTGTTCTTATTATGCTTGACTTGAGTGCTGCATTTGACACAGTAGTACATAGTATACTCCTAGACGATTTAAAGTCTATAGGTGTCGAGGGAAATGCATTGGCCTATCTGGAAAGTTATTTAAAGGATAGAACATATTGTGTACAGGTTGGGAAATCTTTTTCAAGAAATAAACCCCTACGAGTCCCTCAGGGGAGTGTATTGGGTCCTATTCTCTTCTGCATCTACACTATCAAACTATCACATATATTAGAGAAACATGGTGCCAGCTTCAAATTATTTGCTGATGATACACAGTTTTATTTATCTATAAATAATGTGGTGGATGCAGAGGTGAATTTGAGTGTTATTATGTCCGATATTAAGGATTGGATGGATTCGAAACAACTCAAGCTGAATCCAAGTAAGACTGAGTGTTTGGTCGTTGGAAAAAAGACCAATCTTAGAAGATTGGATATCTCAAGTTTACGAGTGCATGGCAGTACACTGGATGTAAAAAACAAAGTGAAAGATTTAGGAGTGCTGCTTGATGAAAATCTTTCATTCGAAGCTCAAATTAATCAAGTAGTTAAACTTTCTGGTTACCATATGAGGAACATTGCTTTTATCAGAAAATATTTAGATGAGGATACCGTGAAGATGCTTCTTCATAACTATGTCATAAGCAGACTGGATTACTGCAATTCTCTTTATTATGGTTTACCGGACTATCGGTTAAGAAAATTGCAACACGTAATGAACAGAGCAGCAAGATTAATTAAAGGTCTTCCATCTCGAGAGGATAACTCCAGCACTCATTGACTTACATTGGTTACCAATAAAGGCGAGGATTGTGTACAAGATATGTATTCTAACATTCCGAGTATTGACATTTGGAAAACCAGAGTACTTGACGAATCTTTTAAGAGGTTTTCATGTAAATACCTCCATGGAACTCAGACATAGTGATGAACAATACAGATTAAATGAACCGAGGAGTAATCTGACAATGGGTTTCAGAGCTTTTGAAAGGTGTGCACCAAGACTCTTTAATGGATTGCCATTAAATGTCCGGAGAAGTGAAAATTGCACGATTTTTAAGAAAAGATTGAAAACACATTTGTTCGCTGAGTGTTACGACATGGATGATATGAGTATTACAAGTGATTATAGTGTTTAATAATACTGAAGGAAGCCCTGCGGAGCACCAACTGCTGGTGGAGCGGGGCATAGAATATACAACAACAAGTAACAAGTAGAACAGCATAGTGATTCTACCACCTGTATTATGGATGTTGATGTGTCTGCCTGTGTCAGTGATACCACTGCTGCACAGGACAATACCAATGTAAATGCTTCTAAGAATATCCCTGCTCATATACCTTCATCTTCTTTAAACATATCAGATGCTTCAGGGACTCATCAACTGGTCCCAATTACTACCCCAAGTACTACTCCTCGGGTTCGCTCTTCTAGTGGACCAGGATTTGACAAAACGTATCGTTTGAGTAGACCCTCAGGTCGAGGTGGTAGTGGGAAGTATCTCCATGAGGCTTCCCCAAAACCAGGACCAAAGTAACACTTTTCAAGGTCCTTCAGTGGAATTGCCGTGGCTTGCGTGCTTCTTGGGAAGAACTTCGCATTCTTCTCTCTAGTTTCTCTCCTGCATGTGTTTCTCTTCAAGAGACAATGCTTGGGGACTACATTCCTGCCAGTCCTCCAGCATCTTCTGCATTTTATTCCAGTTCATTTGAAGGGCAGGGTCACCATGGTGGCTCTGCCATCCTAGTTCGTCGAGATATTACATGCACGAGCCTGGAGCTTGACACACCGCTCCAGGCTGTTGCTGTTGAGGTTTTTATGGACCGCCCCTACACTGTGTGCAGTCTATACCTTCCTCCCAGTGTTACAGTAGAGAGGGTTGATCTCAACCGTCTTGTACGGGACCTTCCCTCTCCCTTTATTTTATTGGGTGATTTTAATGGGCGTCATCCTCTGTGGGGTGATAGTTCGATCAGCCCCAGGGGTGTTTTATTAGCTTCTTTTATTGAGGATGAGGGATTAGGGGTTTTAAATACGGGAGATGTGTCACATTTTAATAGCCCAACAGGGACTTTTACCGCCATTGACATTTCCCTTTGCACACCCAGTGTTCTGTTAGATTTTACTTGGAGAGTGTTGCCTGATTTATATGGTAGTGACCATTTTCCAATACTTTTAGAAGGTAACAAATATGAACCTCAGTCTTGTCTTCCTAGGTGGAAATTAGAGAAGGCTGACTGGCAGTTTTTTAGAGAGCTAACTTCTTCGGTCTCTTCAGTAACCGATTTTGGTAGCTCTTATGAGGCTGTAACATATTTCACTGATGTACTCCACTCTGCCGCTCTCAACTCTATACCTAAAACTTCTGGCTACTTTCCCAAACGTCCTGTCCCTTGCTGGTCTCCAGTTTGCACCACTGCTGTGCGGGAGAAGCGCGCTGCTTTCTATCACCTTCGTCGCAATCGTGGGGACCCAACTCTTTTAGAGGACTTCCGACAGGCAAGAGCCCGGGCTAGACGAGTTTTAAAAGAGGCACGACGTGCATCTTGGAAGGCCTATGTGTCTTCAATTAATAGTAAAACTCCACTCACCCAAGTGTTCAAGAGAGTCCGTAAGATGGCGGGGAAGTTTTCTCCTAGTTCTCCACCTGTACTTAAGGTCAATGGAGTTCATATCATGGATAGTTTGACAGTGGCCAATACCATGGTGGAGGCTTTTGCTAGAGTCTCCAGCCGTGACTCTCGACCTCTGGCTGTGAGACATGAGTTAAGAGCCAAGGAGCGTACTGCCCTGAATTTCTCAGGGAACGAGAATGAAAGTTATAAACATATATTCACCCTGAGAGACCTGCATTCTGCTCTCTCTCTCTGTGGGGACACTTCTCCTGGGCCAGACAACATCCCATATGCAATGTTGCGACACTTGGGTGAGGAGGCAATCTCATTTCTCTTAGCTTTATATAACAAAATCTGGGTGGAGGGTGTCTTCCCTTCTGGGTGGAGGGTTGCTACCATCCTTCCTTTCCCCAAGCCAGGCAAAGACTCTAGTGTTGCCCTCAATTACCGACCAATTGCTTTGACCTCGTGTTTATGTAAACTATTTGAGATGATGGTGAATGTCAGACTGGTATACTTCTTGGAACGGGGTGATTTTCTGTCTCCGTCCCAGTCGGGTTTTCATAAACATCGTTCCACTACAGATGCTCTGGTCAGGTTGGAAGCTGCTGCATGTGAGGCCTTTGCACGACATCAACACCTTGTCTGTGTATTTTTTTATTTAGAGAAAGCATATGACACTACATGGCAATATGGCATCCTGCAGGAGCTCCATGTATATGGCCTGCGAGGTCGCCTTCCACGCTTTCTTAAAGAGTTTCTTAGTGGTCGCAATTTTTCTGTAAGGGTTGGTACAGCATTCTCAGCATCTGTTGCACAGGAGGAGAGCGTCCCCCAGGGAAGTGTCCTCAGTGTCACATTGTTTGCAGTAGCAATTAATGCCATTGCCTCATCCCTTCCGGACGGTATAGCCAACTCGATGTACGTTGATGACCTAGCAGTCTGGTTTGCTGCCTCCCGTATGTCAGTGGCGGAGCGGCGCATGCAGCTTGCCCCTGACAGAGTGTCACCTTGGACTGGTTCTCATGGGTTTCGATTTTCTCCTGCCAAGACGGTTGCTATGCACTTCTGCCGCATCCGAGGTGTCCACCCTGATCCGGACTTATTCATGTATGGTCATCGGATATGCTGTGTCGAGGAGACTCGCTTTTTGGGTCTCCTTTTCGACAAACGTTTGACTTGGGTTCCCCACTTACGTACACTTAAGGTCTCTTGCCTCAAGGCTCTTAATCTGTTGAGGGTTCTGAGCCATACTACCTGGGGGGCTGATCGGGCCACCCTCCTTCGCCTATACCGTGTTTTTATTAGGTCAAAACTTGATTATGGGTGTGAGGTGTACTCCTCTGCCACAGATGTCCGTCTCAGAGTTTTAGACCCTGTTCATAATGCTGGGATACGTCTGGCAACTGGAGCGTTCAGGTCATCACCAATCCCCAGTATCCTGGTGGACGCTAACGAACCACCTCTAGATCTCCGTCGCCAATCCTCAATGGTTCGTTGTTGGCATCGATTACATCGACTTCCCGACTCCCTTCCTTGCTTGGCGGTGTCATCTGATATCATGTCTAATTATTACCTTTCACATTCTCGTACACCTTGGCCCTTTGGCTTCCGGGTCAGGAAGGCTATGGAGGAGATGGGAATTGAAGACTTCCAGATTCGTCCTGTGAGGGTCCCCAGGGTGGCTCCATGGCTTCTTCCACAAGTTTTTCCCTGCACCTGTTTTACAGACAAAAAAGAATCTCTTCCTCCTCCAGTGGCTCGTTCCCTGTTTTTAGAACATGCCTTCACTCACAGGGAGTCCCTCCCTGTGTACACAGATGGGTCAAAGTCTGATGCTGGAGTTGGTTTTGGAGTTGTCTTTCCTGACTTTTGCCGTGGTGGTAGACTTCCTTCTGTCATGTCAATTTTCACTGCTGAGCTCTCGGCCATTTTATATGTCATCCAAGTGATGTTTACCCTCCCTCAGCCTTCTTTTACTATTTATAGTGATTCCTGTAGTGCCTTGCAGGCCTTGTGCAATTTTAACTCTCCCCATCCCCTGGTGTTGGCCATCCTTGAGTGGCTTGTCCTCCTGGGTCGACGTGGCCGCAAAGTCACTTTCTGTTGGGTCCCGGCCCATGTGGGTGTTGATGGTAATGAGCGAGCTGATGCCCTGGCTAAGGCTGTGGTCTCCAATTTTCGGCCTCCTGCCGGGCATCATCCTGTCCCTGCAGTGGACCTTCGACCCTATATAGATGCTGCCGTTTGTTCCTGCTGGCAGGACAGATGGGACGCAGTCGGGGCTAACAAGCTCCGTGACATCCGCCAACGCCTTGGTTTGTGGAGCTACAGCGGCCTGTCCCGCCGGTGGGAGACGGCTCTTGTCCGTCTCCGCATTGGCCACACATTATTGACTCATGGCTTTTTAATGGACAGGATTAACCCTCCCTACTGTGATGATTGTCTGGTCCCTTTGACAGTGAGGCATATTATTGTTGAGTGTCCCAGTTTTGGGGACCTGCGTCGTAGGCACCTCTCCGAGTACCGGGTGGGTGACGGTTCTTACAGTCTCTCCCGGGTGCTCGGGGAGGAGGCTTGTAGTGTGGGAGGGAACACCCTCTCCTATGTGGAAGAGGCTGGCCTCCTCCATAAATTGTGATTTTATTATACTTATGGTGTTTAAATAGTTTGATATTATTTAGTCTTGACTCTTTTTTATATATTAGTTAAGTTGACGCGTTCTTTTAGTAATGGTGTGTGTTTATAGTTTGTGTGTAATTTAGTTATGATGCGTGTCCCTTTCGAGAGTTTGTGATTTTGTTAGTTGAGAATAATAATTTGGTGTTGGGCGGTATATGACCCTAGCTGTTGCGCCGCCAGATGCCTAGTTGCATCAATAAATAAATTCAAATTTAAATTCAATCTACCTCTGGTGCTACTAGAGCCAGGCCATTGTCAATGACTTTTGACCTGGAACCCTCTACCTCCTGGGACAATCAGGGACTTGAAAATATTTTGGTGGCAGGAGTAGATGACCCAACACACCACTCTACAATGTCTATTGGAGTCATCCCAGTAACTGTCTGTAGAACAAATTGACTTTGAAAGTTCAGGCCTGTTAGAAAATATCCAAAGTCACGAACCATCATAAAACATTACCATTCCCCAGACAGTGACTTTTGACCATGCCTACTCTAGATCACCACCTCCAGCATCAAGTATGAGGGCAAGTAGATCTGAGAGTCGTGACACCAGTAGCCGTGTTCACAGCAGCCGTGCCAGTCCACAGCCCTGTATCGGTGACCAGATGCTGGCAGTACAGGGAGAAATTCTGCAAGTGTTGAGAGGCAGCCTCCCAAGAATTGCCTCTGCTCTTGAGGAACTTACAGAATTAGCCAAACAATGTGATACCGTGCCAAACTAATTAGGTTATTTAACAGTGTGCTGCTTCTGTACAATAAGCAGTTGAATGCAATACAGAATTATATTTTCACAAAGTCTTTATTACTGGTAAAATGTTATCGAGTGTTATTGTAGCTGTACAGTGATTATGCTAACAGAACTCTCACTAACTGTAAAAAAAAAATCAAATGTGATTATATTTTAGGTGTATCATGCTGTGATAGTATTTTATTACTGTACTGTATTTAATTTTATAGTGTGCTGCTTTTGAACAATAAACAGTTGAATGTAATCTTAATTATATTTTCACAAAGTCTTTATTACTGGTAAAATGTAGTTTTGAGTGTCATTGGGATAATAGGACCGTTCGCATGAAGCGTGGATCTAGCGATTGACACCACATACTTCCAGATTATTATTTTTGTATTTTTGTATTGGGTACATGGACAAAATTGCATATAGACCCTTCTTCGTTAAAATAACGTATTTACTATGATTTTAATATTCCAGTAAACATTTTAAAGACGTTAAAGAGCATATTAATGAGCTAGTAATATAGTTTGAGGAGTTTTATTGTGCTGTACTATTTTTGGTGTGTGTGCCTCAATGGATAAACATTCATCGGTTATATATATACATGTGAATATTTTTTTATTTTTAATGTAGTATAAATGTTCCAAGTGACCACCAACAAAGGTAATAACAGAAAAATAAATTATTTCAGCAGATACTCACTGCCTACAGTACGACATGCTTAACAGTCAAAACAATAACAAACACAGCAACCAAGTGATGTATGATGTGTTCTCGTAGTAGTATCGGCTTGGTGGTGGTAACTGTTTCTACTGGGAATGATTTTCCCTCGTGTGATTTATTACAATCGACAAAGAAGGCTTCAATACAAGATGAAGATGAAGATACAAGACTCAATCTGATGTTTGTTGATATTCGTTCATACGCTAGCCATCCTCGAGAGCAGCAGACAGTACGGGGTACTACGTGACTATAGCTTTTTCAGCCATTAAACTCGCAAGAAACCAACACTAAATTATTCTGTTTCATTACAATGTCGATAAACTGGATCATTTGACTTCATAGTGATATCAATGGAACTGCTAAGGTGTGTGTTCGTATAAATACTAATACTAATATAGTTTTTAAATCATAATTATCGTTTGTTACCCTATATAAAATACATACATTTCTCGCGATGGTTATGGTGGTTGGAATATTTTTATACAAGCACATATACACAAACTACCTCTTGACAAAAATATTTTATACTAATATCAATGAATATTTGCCTTAAAAATAATTAAATATCTCCGTATATATGAATTGAAACCTTTGCTATTGACTCATGAGAGCATTTATTTATAAAAATAGTTAATATTATACTTCAATACCTATGTAAAATCAATAAATCTTCAACCTGGGCCTTATACAACCAACATCAAAGCACAACATAAAAAACATCACAAATTATTATGTGAGCTCATAGATAGGTACTCTTATGTTCTTAAGTGAATCAAAATAATGTTGTTAGTATAATATCATGACAGGTGGCCTGTGGTGAGCTAATTTGCATTGTCCTTTTTATAAAAAAGGAAATGTACAAATCTGGTGGTATGTGGCAGCTTTTTTCTTCATGCGAACGGTCCTATTAGGAGATGCAGTAATTAACAACAATGTATTTATATAAATTTACCAAGTTTATTTCAAGTAAAGAAATTATCTACAATATCGAGCCTGAAGACGACTGTTATTCCAGATGAAGGAGTCGTGGGTACTGCCAGGGTATCTCACACTATAATTCAAAATTATTTTCTCACTGGTGCAAACACACTGCACATTCAGGGAGTGATAGCCTTTCCTATTAATATATACTTGTGGATTTATATTTGGAGCCTTGATAGGTATGAGTATCATCAATGGTTCCAATCACTCAGGGAAAACCATTCCCTGCATGGAATCCTTTGCAGGCTCTGCCAATTTCCACAATACCTGAGGGCATCTTTATTTCTACTCTTGCCTTCTCAGCCAACAAATGTACTACAGCAGAGTTCACCACTCTACTCACACTTGCTTGAGTCACTCCAGCAGAATCTCCAATCACACTTTGAAAGGTTCCACTAATTAGCTAATACTCGTAGAGTTACTAACACTTGGGTGTGTGTTGGTATAGCATGAGATCTCTTTTGTCGACCAGCATATGGGTCAAGTTCCTGGCACAAGTTTAAGATTTCTTTTGATGAGGAAATCTATAATAGCGAAGTAAGTGTTCTTCACTAACATGTAGTGGGTCCAATGGATCCCTATACACTCTTTCCCTCTGTAGGCGACGCCTATTCTCATATGCAAACCACTAAGTTCCATCATATTTGTAAATTAGCGCTCGGTGTTCAGTTCATTCAGCTGCTGAATCAGCTCTCCCACAACAACAAACAACAATGACGTGACGTGTGTGATGGTGTTTTGGTGGGACAGCAACGGGGACTCGAGGAGAGTCACGGCAGAATTGACAAAAAAAATACGTTTTCTATGTGTTTCGGGTCTTAACTCCCCTTGGGACATGCTCGCGCGGATCGTAAATCTACGTGTCTTAAGACCTCACAAGATGGCTGCCCACAGTGCCGAAATTGTTTTGAGTATGTGGACCTAACTCGCCTGGGGAAGTTAGGACGTCCCAAATGAAATAGGACGTCGTAAATTGCTTTGAGAATCCGGGCCCATATCTTTAATGGCCGCCATATTTATTGCTATACGTCTCCTATCCTTTATCAAGCTGCCGAATCGCTGCTTTCGGGGTAGCTTGGATGGATACGTATATGGTCTTGGTTTCAGTGGCTGGCAACTTGGTGGATCTACGAATCCTTTTGTCCGACCAGAACAGTTCCGCTTGCTTTTGCTTGGTTTCACCCAAGCGAACTTCGTATCCGATTGACGACCAGATGACGTCTTTAAGGTACAATATCACACGAAGTACAAAAATATATATGCATTGTATAGGGTTATTTAACCCCTACGCGACGGAATAATTATGGATAGACGCACTGTCACTCAGGGGCGCATATTAGTCAATAGGGAAAATTAGAGCCAATCAGAGCTCGAGCTGACTGTCTGAGCCAATCAGCGCCTGAGTGTCAGTGTTACCATCTCTCTTTCAAACATACATACACTCTCTCTCTCTCTCTCTCTTATACACACACATACATCTCTCTCTTTCTCTCTTATACTATACACACACATACATTCTCTCTTTCAAACACACACATATTTCTCTCTCTCTCTCACACACACACATATTTCTCTCTCACACACACACTATTATTATTATCTCTCACACACACGTACACTATCTCTTTTTCACACACTGTCTCTCTTTCTCTTTCTCTTACACACACACTGTCTCTTTCTCTCTCTTACACACACACAAACACACACTCTCTCTTGTACACACACTCCTTTTCACTCTCTCTCTCTCTCTCTCACAAAAACACACACACTCGCTCTATCTCTCTTTCACAGTATTATTATTCTCTCTCTCTCTCTCTCTCTCTCTTACACACACACACATACATCTCTCTCTCGACCATACATACACACATCTCTCCCTCTATCTATGTGTGTGCGTGTGTGTGTAAGTTAAAAAACCGTAGTCTAAGTTAAGCCAATGTGCGGAAAGAGTTTTTATAATTGTGAAATTACTGCCTGGGACTGATGAGTAAAATTAATGTTTCTGTGTAAATCAGAGTGAACTGAAACTGAGGAAGTGATGACACACTTTATGCAGTAACATACAGCCATCATGGTAAGATTACATGTGGCTTATAAGTGGTAAAATGTGTTTGATACAAGACAACACACCTGAGTGTCAACTCAATTACATGACAGTTCTGGGTGTTACACTACACATCTCTTCACTAAACACCACATATCTCCAATAGGCCTACCACATACACATTTTCACTACGTACCCTATTCACATGTTCAGTACACTATACACTTCTTCACTTCACATACATCTCCATTACCTTAATTATACACATCACAATTAACACACCACATCTTCACTACCCTATACATATCTTCACTACATTATACACATCTTCACTACACTATGTAGGCTACATTTTCACTGCAGATCACACATCTTCACAGCACACACACATCTTCACTACACTATGCACATCTTCACTTCACTATACACATCTTATTGTATATAATCTTATTTATATATTATACTTAAAGAGTGTCACAAGGCTTTCCACAGTCTCATACTAGAAATCTTTATATAATTAATTTTATTTGCATTTGTACAGTTACCCACACATGAAGCTGGTAGGCCTATGGTTTGTTACTTGTGAGGTGGCTACAACGAAAGGAAATTTAAGTGAAAAAGATGTAGTTTGTTGACAGGCAGACAGTAAAATATTATTACTATCTGCTTGTAAACAAACTATAACTTTTGCTCACTTTCCTTCCTGTTGTAGGTATCTCGCAAGTAGCGAGGCATACCCGATTCACGTGTGGTCAACTGTACTTGTTGTTATTTCTCTGTAACGTTATAATACGGTCTGTGGGTTGGTGTATAAGCTATCACCTTCTCTTTTACTATACTTTTTGCATAAAATAAACTATTCATTCATTAATCAATTCATTCTTTCATTCATACTCCTAGGAAAAGTTTGCGAGAAGAGGTAATGCTCTTGCTGGAAACAGCGATATTTAATGGGTTTAAGTACTTTTGATAATATACAGAATTTGATAATGTTATGCAGTTATCATATATGGAACAAATTCAAGTCTCTTTCTGGCTATGATTATAGGATATATGAGAAAATAAGACCATAATTATAATGGGAGTAAAGCGGGCGAGGCAATGTTTTGAGTCAATGGGGGGTAGGGTAATAGGCTCCGCCTCTTGCTTCACTTTGGGTGTACAGGACGAGCGGCTCATGCCGCCTCCTCTTAGATTATACCTCCATGCGTGTTAGCGCCGTCGTACCCCCTATCTTTTGCACAGGTCTCTCACTTTTGAGGAAATTTCCTTAGATTAGGAAATTTGAAGCTATCTAAGGAAATGAATTTTTTAGGGAAATTCTGAGGAAATCTGGGGCTTTAAAGTGGAATAAGTTGAGGAAATTCACAGTATTTTAGGGAAATTTTGCTCTTGTAGCTAATTATCAATTTGAAAAGTGAAAAAAAGATAAATTCCGGATAAGTAGAATGATGGGTTAATCAACAGAGCTTCGATTACTCCTTATTCTAGCAAAGAGTCCCACACAAATACTACAGAAAACGGATCAGCTGACACCTACGTCATGACGTTGGATGGCCGTTTTGATATGATAGTGGTAGAGAACTGTGATGCTGAATCACTGTGTGATGCCATTAAAAAATGCTTTGTAGAAAAGAACATACCATTAACCAACATTATAGGATTTTCATCTGACACATGTAATGTGATGTTTGGAGAAACTCATAGTGTTGTGGCTCTAATGTAAGCAGACTTTCCACACATTACTTTTGTAAAATGTAATTGTCACATGATTCACCTTTGTGTGTCCCATGCTTGTCTCAAGTTGTCTACATCTTTAGAAGACTTGTGTAGGAATGTATACGGACATTTTAGTAAATCTAGCCTTAGAAGACATGAATTAGAAGAATTTCAAGCCTTCTTGGGTATATCATCTAAGAGAATGTTGGCCGTAGGTCAAACACGATGGTTGTCTCTGGAGGCATGTGTCACTCACCTGCTCGAGCAGTGGGATGCACTGACATTATATTTCACAGCTTTGATTAATGATAAACGAGACACTTCATGTGTAACAGATATCATACTTCAATGCTTACGAAATGTGTTTGTCAAAGCTCAGCTAGAATTTCTGCATGTTCAGCTGCATCGAGCAAATGAGTTCAACACATTATTCCAGAGTACAACCCCAATGTTGCATTGCATCCACGATGAAGTGAAAAATCTACATAAAAATGTCATGGGTGATTTTATACAGATGAACTGCATACGTAATTGTGACCCATTCACTCCTGATGTCCATAATTCAAAACTGCATGTACCAATAAATCAGATATATGTTGGCATAGATGCAACTGATACTCTAGCAAATTCTGTGGTTATCAAAAATATTGAAGGCATGACCAAGTTTAAGAAAAGTTGCCTTGCATTTCTTATTGAATTCATAGATCAGATACGATCCAGGTTCCACACAGAGAAGTACAAGCTGTTGTCTTTTTTTATCCCAGCAAATGCATTGAGTATGAAACCAAACAGTCTCAGAGAAGTGTTTCAGGCTTTTCCTTTCCGAAATGAAATGTGTGACCGAAAGTCATCTGATCTTGAATGGAGGCAGGTAGCATTGGATGGCCGTTTTGAGGAGGAACAGAATGCTGCTCAGTTTTAGAAAAAAACAACTAAGTCTGAAGAAGGAGCATGGTACTGGTGAACCCAAATTTCTTAACCTGTGTAAGAGGTTGTGCCCTGGCACTACCTCACTCAAATGCTGCTGTTGAGCGCATTTTTAGCCAGCTTAAACTAATCAAGACTGAAACAAGAAACTCATTTAAGACCACCAGTCTTGTAAGTTTATTTCTTGTTAAAAATGCCCTGAGGAAAGATGGAATATCTTCACACCAGTTGCCATGGGATGATAATCTTAGAAGGGCACTTGAACACATTGAAAGCAATGCAACTGATGAACAGTGCCAAAATATTCTGCGTGAAAAGTTTGCTGTTGCACACTAATATGAGAGGTTTTATTTCTTTAACCCCTGTAATATGACATCATTCTTATTTTGCTTTTAATTCGTTTGTTGTCAATACTATTACACTGATTAGAGCATTGTATTAACCCCTAAAGGACCGGGGATAGTGAAATTACTGTGCCTCCCAGGACCAGGGGTTGAGCGAAAAACACGTAAAATAGCCTGTTTTCGCATGCTCTGTACTCCTAACCTACAACGAACGAGTGAATTATTTTAGTGCCATGAGAACGAGCAACTCTTCCTCTTTCGATTGGTACCAATGGGAAGTCTGTAGGTTTAATGGTTACAGAAGTACGACGAGTTGAATGAGGCACTGTCGCCGTACGTTGAGCGCCAGTGTTTGGGTGGGTGCGCTGACCGTGGCGAGGTAGTAGAAAATGGGGGTAGGCGCTCGTCAGCTAAGCCGCTCACCAGCACACTCAGACATAACAAGATCAATAATTCCTCAATTTTACCCTAGAAAAGGCAGTGTGTACTCAGTCTGAGCATCCCATCCTACTATAAACCAGTGTAGCCAACGTCTGGAGTAAAAAAAAATGGGGAAAATTCCTTAACCTTGGGAAATTTTAGCAATTCGGCATATGCCGGGCCCGGTCCTTTATCGGCAACCCGTCATATGCCGGGCCCGGTCCTTTAGGGGTTAAGCATTGTAGTGTGTGTGATGTTTTTGTATCAATATGTGGGTCAAAATAATCTCTAGTTACTCATGTATACTAAAATTGTATCGTTATTACACCGCCCCACCCTGAAGGGTGGGCGGTGTATTGTTATCGGTGTTGGATATTTATTTATTTATTTATTTATCTGTTCGTGTGTTTGTTTATGGTCTAGCATCCACATTTTTTGCCGTATGTTCATTTTTTTTCTATTGATAGATATTCATCATAAAACAAAATGATTAACTTTTGGGCAAAATCGATCGAAGGTCAAGGTCACAAAAAAATAACGATAGCTAAGGTCAAGTGTTTGTTTTAGGTCTAGCGTCCACAGGTTTAGCCGTATGATGTTCATTTTTTTTTCTATTGATAGATATTCATTATAAAACAAAATGATTAACTTTTGGGCAAAATCAGTTGAAGGTCAAGGTCACAAAAAAATTAAGATAGGAAAAGGCGAGTGGTCGCGGGCATCTGTAACCCCTAAAGACCGGTTGACGTGATAGAGCGTCATACGTAACGAACCGGGCAACAGCACCTACTATCACAGCAATTTAGCGCTATTTTGCGCCCTGTAGGGCTAGTTTTTCTTGTCGTTGGGCGAGAAAATACACTCACAATATCGATCCGCTACACACTGTAGGTTTAACCTACTATATTGTTTGATGGTCAATAAGTAAAGTAAAGTCTGTATTTTAGGTATTATATTAACCCCTAAAGGACCGGGGATAGTGAAATTACTGTGCCTCCCAGGACAGGAGGTTGAGCGAAAAACACGTAAAATAGCCTGTTTTCGCATGCTCTGTACTCCTAACTTACAGCGACCGAGTGAATTATTTTAGTGCCATGAGAACGAGCAACTCTTCCTCTTTCGATTGGTACCAATGGGAAGTCTGTAAGTTTAATGGTTACAGAATTACGACGAGTTGAATGAGGTACTGTCGCCGTATGTTGAGCGCGAGTGTTTGTGTGAGTGCGCTGACTGTGGCGAGGTAGTAGAAAATGGGGATATGCGCTCGTCAGCTAAGCCACTCACCAACACACTCGGACATAACAAGATCAATAATTCCTCAATTTTACCCTAGAAAAAGCAGTGTGTACTCAGTCTGAGCATCCCATCCTACTATAAACCAGTGTAGCCAACGTCTGGAGTAAAACAAATTGGGGAAAATTCCTTAACCTTGGGAAATTTTAGCAATTCGGCATATGCCGGGCCCGGTCCTTTATCGGCAACCCGTCATATGCCGGGCCCGGTCCTTTAGGGGTTAAATAGCAACAAAAATGATCATTCACAATATCACACAATTAGTTTAAGTTTACACACAAAATATATACAATACAAAATAGTTATGAATATACACAATTGACTAATGTTTAATGTTAAGTTACTGTAAATGCTCTGCTCTCTGAATACAAAGTACGACACACGTACAGAGGAGTAGCCTCTGCCACCGTGGGAAGTAGGAGTGTAAATAATAGTGTAAGTGTAAGTGGAAATGGAAGTGGAAGTGGTCAGTCCAGAGATGAGAACACTGGAAGTCTGACGCCTTGGTGGACGGCTGCTGGTGCTTATATAGCCCTGGTGATGACGTAGGGTCAGCCATGTTGATGAGGTGTCCTTCCCTCATTGGTTGGTGCACGATGAACCCTCGGGGTCTTGGTGAACTGCCGACGAGCCAAACTACCACTCACGATACTTCAGCAGTTTGCTGCGTGAACCGCTACACCACTCAGTCGATTCTGGGACCCCACGATGGCTGGGCGATCTGTTGCAATCTGTCAGGGCGTCCCGCCGCTGCTGCAGTGGTTGCACAGTGCTGAATTTCTGTAGGAGTTGGGTTATCAACTCCATTTCGTACTGCCGGAGTGCCAGTTTGCAGTCGGGGTGTTGCTAGGGGTAGAGCAAGTACGAATTGATCATTGTTACGTCAATAAGGTGGAAGAAAGCCTTCTTGTACCACTTGCAGGTTTTTCTCAGACAATCGATGTTACTCACCATCATATCTGACTTATCGACGAGCCTCATATTTATATTATAGTTGTAACGCTTCAAATTAATTTATATTTTAGTTATTCCTTTAAATGACGTTTTCTTCGTTTACTGAAATTTATAAGAGAAAACGAGAAGGCTGTATTTTATGTATAACTAAAGAAATTTAGATTGTGTTGATATAGGAATTACGAGTGTAATTGTTTTGTATAATTATCAATTTCTGTTCTAAGTTAAGATATCAATTCATCAGGCATTGATATAAGTTGTTTGTGAAGGTATATGATATATTTGAGAAGCCGTTAGAACATTCGAGTTATGTGGTAGAAATTCCGAAGGTAATTGGTAGTCTTTTAAAGTAGGTACGCTATGTTACTACAAGCTCAAGTAGAAAACTAAATAGGAAAATAATTCCCCTTTTGTTATCATACTGTTGAATCCTTATATCCTACGATTTCTAAAATTTGGTTCAATGCAATTAATTAATTTCGTTACCAAAGTGAGTTTCTGTAATGTTTGTGAAAGAGACTGCTAGATTTTCTTATTTATTGAAATATTATGTATAACCTCAGCAGGTGTAACACAGACATCAAAATTATTGCTTTTAACACCTTCGTTCGACCACACCTAGAGTATTGTGACACCGTCTGGGACCCACACACTTACAATATAATATCAATAAATTAGAGTCCATACAAAACAAAACTGCAAGATGGGCCAGACGTGATTACAGACACACTACATCAGTCACTTTGCTTAAACAAGACACAAAACTAGACAAATTGGCAACAAGAAGACAAATACACAGACAACAGATGATATACAAAATCACAAACAAGTTAGTTGACATAGACAAAGACACATATCTACACCCTACAAGTATACGGTCCACTAGAGGCAGCCACAACTTAAAATACCATACATACCAGACAAGCACTGATATATTTAGGCACTCATTCTTTCCCCGCAGCATCCAAGAGTGGAATCATCTCCCATCTCATATAGTTAATAGCCCCACTCTTGACACTTTTAGAAATAGGATCACCAATCATTTCCTCCCCAATCCTAATCCTCAACCCACAGTCCCTGACCCAATCCACCCTCTTCCTAACCCCCTTCCTAATCCTACCCAGGATCCCTAAATCCCCCGCACAACCCCCGCATATTATGCTGCCCACGAGCAGCCCTCTGCGGGACCCAAAAACTTAAACTTAAACTTAAAGATTTGTTAAGGATTGTAATTGTTTTTGAGGATGAGAAACTTATATAGGGAGTAGTTTAGATAAGAGGAAAGAGTGTAAATATTGGAAGTGTAGAAGGAGAAAATAAGGATATTTATGCGCATGGCGAAGTGGTGAGACTGTGTGGGTTTGAAAGGGGAAGCCCTTGAGTGAATTACTAGTGTAAATAACTATGAAGAAGTAGGAATATATATGCTTTAGTTGTTCAGTGAGTGTTAACTAAGAAGAAGGTTTGATTTATGTGTATTCATGTAATTTTAAAGTCGAGTCTTCTCTTGGCTTCCATCACACAGGCCCTGATAGACGACGCCATTGAAGCGAAAACGTCTGATATATCCTGCCCAGTCGAGAAGAGAAAATCAATGAACTGTGTCAAAACGTGTTAAGAAAATAGTTAGTCAGGTGTGAGCAAATTATTCTGGTGTGACTCCCTGTTTGAATATTACCGGGACCGTTGGTTAGGTGAACCGAGTCATGGGAGAGTCGGTTCTTGAGCAGGTGTGAACAGTGAATTGGTGTGACTCCCTGTTTGAATATTATCAGGACTAGAGACCCTATATAGAGAGACTGGACAGCTAAATTTTTTGCTGCTCGCTGATTGGCTGATTAAATCGGCGGCCATGTTTGTTCTTTCTCGTATCTGCCTGGTAGCAGGTTCGGCATAATGTATATTTTGCCTTTACTATGTTGCGTGACTAATTACTCGTTAGAATGTTGTTATATTTATACAATATTTTCTTTAGATAAACCAGCAAAGATATTTTTTAGTCGATCTTCGAGTTAACATAAATATTCCTTGAAAACTTCCCTTAGCCTTACAGAATGTCGAACTGTATGGTGACGAATCGGTACTAATATACTGTATTTAACCATTTATTGTGACAATAAATTCCCTCATATTTATGTGAACATCTAAATAGTAGTGTGTAAACGTTGGTAATACTCCTACGGAAACCATTTTCATACAAAAATTACTTAAACTAACCGTAGTATTAAAGGTTTTACAGATATACTAAACACATTGACTACTACTGTTGTCTTCAGTGTTGCCAGGTCTGCTTGGCGATATTTCCCTATAACTTCAACATCAGAATTTCCCTTTTTATCTCAATTATTCCCTGTTTACTCTTGAACACTGATGGTCTTTTTGGTATTTCGTCTGATAGAAAATTCCCTGTTTACTCTAGAACAATCTTTAATAATAATCTCCGTGTGTGGACATCAATATTCCCTAAAACAGAAATTTCCCTGCACCTGGCAACACTGGTTGTCTTTCAGTCAACCGCCTTGGTTTAGTGCTTTAAATAACGCATACATGACGTATAATAGTATTTATAACTTCAGGGATCTTATAGAATTAAAAAATATATATACCTGTATATGGAAAGAATGCAACTTTCGTCAATATTTTGCCCACGAATGTCAACAATAGATTACTAACTGGTAGTATCTGGTATCTTATACATTTTTCCTATACTAACTTGAGAGGTATCGCGGAAAACTAAAAAAAAAGAGCAAAGATGGCGGCTGTCCAGTCTCTCTATAGGGTCTCTAATCAGGACCGTTGGTTAGGTGAACCGAGTCATGGAAGAGTCGGTTCTTGAGCAGGTGTGAGCAGTGAATTGGTGTGGCTCCCTGTTCAAGGAATTATGGTGTGATTTAGTGGTTATTCTTTCTGTGACGAGTGTTTTGTGGTGTGATTGAGAAATATTGTATCGGAAGGACTCACGATATTTTACTTTCTGAGTCGTCTAGACGTAGTGGTGGAATGTTACTCTCGGCGATATTTAAGAAGGAAAGTGTCGTGTACTGAACGTTATTTCTGGTAGTATAAGTGTTCAGTGTTATTTGTGGAGTAGGTTTTGAAAAGTGTTATTAGTTACTCCCGTAGGAAAGGGTCATAAGAAAATAACTCAGTCAGAGATAGTCCCTATTAGTTTAAGTGGGTTTATTGTATATTTGTTTCTAGTCAGGGAAGGGACTTAAAATTCATTCCTATTATTATTCATGGGTAAATTAAATAATTCATAATTCGCTAGCTAATATTTTTCATATTTCAATTTCTTTATATGTACGTAACATTTCTTTTTATTGTAAAATTAATTAATTAGATTTGTGATCATTAAATGTAAATTAAATTTAACAGACTCGTTTCTCTTCCCCTTACTTAACGTGTTTGTTGACAAATACCGAGACTCGGTGAAGATCACGAGAACCATATATATTTATTTGTGTGTGATAGCGGCAGCTTCGCTCTGATCCAGGGTGTACCAACCCGTACTACTCGTGATGTTATTCCCATAGTTTCATTTTTTTTTTTTTATTATTATTATTATTGGTGGGGGTAAACGGATCATGACGGAACTGGGCGTTACATAGTCAAGCACAGCATCAGGCTTGAAGATGGTGTTACCTGTGCCGCGCTCAATCTTCTCAAAATCTTGCATCGTGCCCCTGTGAACGGTGGTGAGCATCCGGACGGGGCGTTTATCGTGCCAAGTGATGGCCAGCATCTTCCCAGATTTCTTCCGGAGACAGTCACCCTTATGGGTGAGGGGAAATACTGGCCAACCCTTCCTATTGATACGAATGGTGCCGCAGGATCCTGTTTGGTGCGGCAGAAGGAACTGACTAAGTGCTGGAGAGGTGTAATAATTGTCAGTGTATAGAATGTGGTTGTTGTCGAGGTAATCCCCCATGAGTTGCTTGACAACACTCCCGCTGAAGCCGAGACGGTCCTGGCCCGGGATATCCACATCCGTACTTGAATAAAGTATAAAGTCCAACACATAGCCAGTCTTACAGTCGCAGATGACATAGAATTTGATGCCAAATCTATGCCTCTTTGATGGGATATACTGAATAAAGGACACTCGTCCCCTGAACAGCACCAGAGACTCGTCGATAACAACATTCTGGAATGGTCGAAAGAAGCCTCGCATTTTCTCCTGGAGCATAGTCATAACGGGCCTAATTTTCCAAAGCCTGTCTTTCAGGTGTGGACCCATGTTGGGGGCGAAGTGAATATAGGAAAGTATGTCCCTATACCTGTCCCGGGACATATATTTTCCAAAGACAGGTGTCAAAAGAAGGACGTTAGTGCTCCAGAACTCCTTGAGGCGATGTTTCCTGACGTGCGGCATCAGCATCGTCAGAGCTAACCACACATACAACTCAGCAATAGTCACGTCAGTCCAGGGCAACATCTTGCTGTGTTCCCTATCTGGTGGATTGCTGAATTGTCTAAATTGATTTATTTCCTGCGTCAAGTATGTCATTAGTATTACGTCAAAGAATGCAGTGAAGTATTCCATTACTAATGACAATGGACGACAGGGAAATGCGGCTTGAATACCTGACCGACTGTCAGAAACGTCGGTATATCAGGCACAAACGCATCACAATCCACAGGTAAGGATGAGGTGCGCCACGAGGACCTGCCGCTGGTGGTGGTGGTGGTGGCGCCGCGGTAGGCAACGTAGGAGTGGCAGGCGACAGTGGGAGGTCAGGCGACAGTGGGGGGGGCAGGCAACAGTGATGCGTCTTCACCCCCCTGGTTGTCACACAAAGGATAGGGAGCATGAGTAGCGGGGAGTGGTGGTGAGGGAGGAGATGGCGTCAGGTCTGAGGGATTATCAGAGTCCAGGTCAGACGAGATAAGCCGCTGCCGCCGCTCCTCTGTTCTCTTCCCTCTTCCCTTACCCTTCCCTCTTCCAACACCTTTCTTTGAGTAGCGTCTTTGCGACGCCTCATCCAAAGAGGAATCTGAGGAGGATGAAAATCCAACCTCCTCCTTGGCCTCTTCTTACCTTGGGGAGTAACCCCGTAGTGGGGTTTGGAGGTGGAAGCTTTTTGTTCTGCAACCACGTGAGAGGTAGCAGAAATAGATGACAAAAGAATGTCTCCCAAACTACCTCTCAAAGCTCCCACCCCACTCGTGGACGGAATTGCAACAAGGGCTGCAACGTTGGATACGTCTTGCACGCTTGACGTTGAAGGAAGAGCTGTGTGAGATACAGCGTCACACACTTCTTCCTCTGATGACTGGTCAAGCTGCCATTCCGTATCGTATATGCTCGTATTGTCGTCACTACCAAGCGATAAATCAGACAAATCCCTCAACTCCCTTGCAATAGCAGAGTCTGAGAGCCTAGCAGGTGGCTTGCGAGCTCTTGCAGGCTGCACGCGGGGAGTTGAAGTCACACTAGAGATGATGCACTTTGTAGGAGGAAAGAAACAAGTTATCAGTCTGGAATGAATATAAGGACCATGTTTCATAAATGCCACCTTCAACAAAAGAATAACAGAACATCGTGTTTATCTTGAAAATGGTCGTGGACTACTCTAATCTGAAATTACTGTTATTATACATAATCGTGGACTGATGTAACCCTTAAATGCGATTCTTAACAGTACAACAAAGACATGGCAGTGAATGAAGTCCCACTAAAAAATTAACCTATTAACCTATATTCAGTACAGTACTGAAATGGAGTTACAGAGAGTGGTGTTTGAGTTTCAGTCTCTGTGTAAACGAAGGAAACAGAAGGTGAATGTTGGTAAAAGTAAGGTGATAGTGTTTATGAGGGCAGAAACTGAAATGATTAACTTTGCCACACCTTACAGAGTGTGACTAAATGTGACATAACTCTTGGGGGTGAGATGATGGAGGAAGTGAAAGAGTTTAAGTACCTGGGTACAGTTCTGTGTAAACATGGAAGTATGGAAGGAGAAATCAGGGAAAGCAGTGAGGGGTAGACAGGTCATAGGATCACTGGGGAGGATTATGAAAGGTAGGCTAGAAGTGTGAGTATGGAAGTGAAAAGGGGACTACGTAATAGTATAATCCTGCCAACACTGACATATGCGTCGGAGATATAGACAGGGATTGTTGTTGTTGAAGTTCCTAAGCTGTCTGGCCGAGCAGCCCCAAGCTCCCGAGGAAGGCCATGGCCTGAACCGGGCTTTTCCACAGTGCCCTCAAATTGTATGTTGTGTGCGTTGCAGTCTTCAACCAACCCCGAAGGCTGTCAAGGAAGGCAGCTATGGGAGCCAAACCGTCATAGAGTAGGGTTCATCAGTCTAGAATAGGTGCAGTGGAAATGAGTTACTTGAGAGGTGCATGTGGATTTACAAGGTGGGATGGAGACAGTAATGAGAGTGTGTATGAGAGATATGGTATGAGTAAGAAGGCAATTGGTAATGAGTGTGGAGTGGTTGAGAGTGAAGTTCTTGCCCCTGTCCTGTGTGTTATATTCTCACAGACTTTACAGACTGGTGAACTCCCTCAAGACTGGCTTTTGGCAAATGTTGTAACACTCTAAATTATTTTCTATTTTAGTTATTCCTTTAAATGCTGTTTTCTTCGTTGCTGGGATTTATGGGAGGAAAATTAGATATTGTGTTGTTATAGGAATTACGAGTGTAATGGGGTATTTCTGGAACTAATCCGCTAGATGTCTCTGCTGTGCAGTCAATTCATGCGACATGAGCTAAAATATTGGTTTTTAAAATCCCATCAGCATACAAATGCATAGAACCTTGATCATTATGATACTTTTGGAATCTTGCATCGACTTTTTAATAACCTGCATGGATAATTTTGAGATAAGTTGGTTAAATTAGATATTTTTGTTTCGTGATTGTCGACCTTCTGCTATCGATATTTAAAGTAAGGCATATGCCTAGGCTAAAATCTATTTATTTGGACAATACAAATAAATATGATTAAGACTGTACTACATATTGTGACGTAACATACCAAGTAACATGGTAATATATAAATAGAGTTATTTTTGTGGAGATATTAGTATCTCCTTCACCCAGTGAGCTACAACGCAAAATTAGCCGAGCGAGACTCGAACCAAAACAAACATCAGCTGAGAGCCTGTCTGGCGTCTGCCTGAGAGTCCTCACTCCTCCTTCAGCTGTTGCAGCGTCCAGCTACCGTAGTCCGTTGTTCTTATAAAAGAACCAAACCATCCACGTAACAATAACCAAAGCGAGCGCCAGTCGGACAAACACGTTTGTTTTGTTTTGATTCCCTCCACGATTCGACTAATTCGCCAGCACATTCGAGTTGCCTATTCTCAATTGAAATATGCATTTCAATAAACCAGGAAGTTGATCTATGTAATTCGGAGTTTTAACTATCACCTGCATGTTCTTTTTATGTTTATTGTATTTTCATTTACAATGTTTCCAATCAATGGTGTACCTGTTTGGTAATCCCGAGATGGCCAAGATAATCTGAATGCCAATTTCACCAGAAAATCAACTTAACTCCTTTTGATCACGAATAGTACTATTTTACCTGTGTTTTACTACTTAGAGAGAATTGTATAGAAATATGTATCATTTAAGCTCGATGCATTTTTGTTTGTGTATAGAATGACTGAAGGAATATTTTATTTTGCTTGTGTGCGAGATGAACCATCGATGGTGGCAACCACGAGTTTAGAAAACTCCCCATTGTTTTGTATAAGTATCTATTTTTGTTCTAAGTTAAGATATTTATTCGTCAGGCATTAATATAAGTTGTTTGTAAAGGTATATGGTATAGCTGAGAAGCCGTTAGGAGAGTCAAGATATTTGTAGAAATTTCGAGAGTATAGTGGAATCTTTTAAAATAGGTACGCTATGTTGATACGAGCTCTAGAAGAAAACTAAGAAAAGAAATAACTTGCCTTATGTTGTCATTACGTTTCAATCCTTATGTCCTTACATTTCTAAATTTCATGTTCAATCAATTTAGCATTTAAGTTACACAAAGGGTTCCAATATTGGTTCAATGGTAGTTGTCATCTTTCTTTTAATATATATTAATATTCTGTATGAAGGCTTGTTAAAAGTTGTAATGGTTTTTAAGCATGAGAGAATTAAATAGAGAATAGTTTTGATAAAAGGAAAGAGTGTAAATAATGGAAGTGTAGAAGGAGAAAATAAGGATATTTATGCGCATGGCGAAGGTAAGAAATTCTGTGTGGGATTTGAAAGGGACGCCACTAATAACCGCCAGTCTGTTCTCGACTTCCATCACACAGGTACTGTTCATTTTTAGCTCTGAGTCAGACTGAGTGTAATCTCGTAATTTATTGAGTGAATTACTAGTATAAATAACTGTGAAGAAGTAGGATTATATATGCTTTTGTTGTTCAGGGAGTGTTCACTAAGAAGAAAGTTTGATTTATGTGTTATATGTCATTTTTAAAGTAGTCTGTTCTCGACTTCCATCACACAGGTTCTGGTAGACCACACCATTTGATGTGAAAACGTCTGTTATATCCAGTCTGGTCGAGAGAAGAAAAATCAATGAACTGTGTCAGTAGTGAGAAAAGATAATAGTTAGTCAGGTGTGAGCAAATTATTCTGGTGTGACTCCCTGTTTGAATATTATGTGAAATATGACCAGGGCCGTTGGTTAGGTGAACCGAGTCCTGTGAGAGTCGGTTCTTGAGTCAGATGTGAGCAATGAATAGGGTGTTTTCGCGTGACGTCACTGTGACGTCACGGCACGCACGGCGGCCATCATGGTATGGCAGGAGCTTTGTTTACAAGGATAAGAGTTGCCAAGTTAGTGCTTTGGCAGCTCCATATAATGCTTTTTAAAGTAGTCTAGCAAGAGTTTCGTATCCTTAGCGTCTTTTCTAGATTATAATTACAATGTTTTGTTGCGCCTTTTATTCGTGTGTTTTTATTATTTCAGAATCTTGGTGTAACAAAAAGCAAATATTCATTTATAAAAGTCGGTAGTAGGCCTATACGTCGGCCTTTTATTAAAAATACCGTTTTTGAGGAGTAAGTCTAGCACCTCCCGAAACTTCTCATATTGATAACCCTGACAAGGAGAGTGCAGTTTGCAGGGAGCTGTATGTTTTTTAATACTTACCTCCTTTTCGGACAAAATTCAAGATGCGAAATTACTGCTGTATAGTAGGATGCAGTAACTCAGACAAGACTCCTGGTGTGTCAAGATTTATTTCGGATCCCAAAGGTGGTAAAAACCCAAGGAGAAGCTCATGAGAAGTTGCTAACTAGACGAAGGATGTGTGGTTGTCCAATGTCCAGAATATCCAGGGTTCTCATGAAGTATTTGTGGTATTACCTTAAACAATTGTTTAAATTACCTTAGATTGAGCCACATGTCCTTAGATCCTGAAATAGGTGACCATAACGACATAAACTGAACCCTTGACACACATCCGTTTTACCCGAGCCCATAATCCTATCCCTCATACATACCAACTACACAACACCAACCTCAACACAGTCCCTTCCCTCAAATACTTGGGCGTCCACATCTCAGCGGACGTGAGGTGGAACACACACATAGGTAGCATCAGGGCCAAAGCCAGTAGGGTCTTGGGGTTCTTGCGCAAGAACCTCAGCAGGTGTAACACAGACATCAAAATTATTGCTTATAATACATTCGTTCGGCCACACTTAGAATATTGCGACACCGTCTGGGACCCACACACTTACAATAATATTAATAAATTAGAGTCCATACGAAACAAAACTGCAAGATGGGCCAGACGTGATTACAGACACACTACATCAGTCACTTTGCTTAATGCGCAAACAAGACCACAATAGAAATAAAAGTGATATTTGGTATGCAAATACAATCCGATATATATGACAAATATATTTATTACCCTTATTTATTTATCTGAGGTCAACACCTAGGCCAGCCATTCAAACTCCAGTGTTAGTGAACCAATCACAAGATTTAGAGGATATTGTGTCAGCTCTAATGTTATTACTAATTAAAACAGACATTTATTGGTTATAGTTTTCATGACTTTGTCAGTTTGTGAAAGCTCCACAAGTCTTCGTCCACGAAGCATTCAAACCCATAATCCAACTGGGACTGTAGGCACCACGTTGTAAATGATGAACACGTTGGTGTCATATAATTATAATAACTGTTAACTTATTATAACCTGAAGTTTTTACTTCGACCTCACGTTTGCATTAAGCATGTGTAATGTTTGTTTTGTTTTCTTATTATTATTATAAGCACCTATAATATGTATTGCTTTAGAGTTTAGATCCTTAGCCACGATGAGATACAGTGTATACACTATTTATATACACTTCCATGAACACATTAAGGCTTCAAATACTGTAGATTACATATTTCATTTTATTACTCATCAATTTGTTGCTAGTATCGTGTCCAACCACCCTCCTTCTCAATGACAGCCTGCAGTCGCTCGGGCATTGAGGCACCATGCCTACTCACTATATCCCCGAAAAATCTCCCACTGTGCTCTGGTGTGCCGTAACAACTCTGCTGTGGTTCTCTTTCATTCCGGCTCCCACGTGTTAACGATAGAACCCCATACATTTTCTAAAGGGTTCATATCGCAGTCTTAACTAGACAAATCTATCACCTGCAAATCATCATGAGCAGCAAACCATTCTTGAACTTTCCTGGCCATATGGATATGGCATCAGTCGTGTATAGAAAAGATGAGGGTGAGTAGTTGAACAGAAATTAAAGACATTTAGAATATCTGCTTCATTATATTGCATTTGATCAATCCATTAAATAAAGACACTGTCTATTGTTAACAAATAACGGAGCCGAAACAATCCATTTTCTGTCTTCAGCTTTCCCTGTATTCTTTTCACCCATCATGCTGGCAGTCCCCCTCTTTATCACCTCTTCTCGCCGTAAAATAAATTAATTTCTGCCTATATTTTTCAAGTAACTGGCAACCTCACACAACCTCCGCTTCCCTGTCTTCTCTCTCTCTCACGTCCCCTTCCTTCCTTGCCATCTGTAGTATTCTTTATCTTTTCTTTTTCATATATGTAACCATCTCATTCGTTCTTTCAAAGTTTTAATGACATAGGCCTTTTTCCCTTATCACCCCTAGTCCTTCAAATTTATGCAAGCGAAAGGATATGATAATAGTTATGTAGAACAAAAGTGTTGGCAGATACGCATTCTTGCCTGCATAATCCCACCCACAGCATTTCGCCTTCTTAAATCAGAAGGAATATTGGTTTCATGTATTGCCATTTGCCAGTATGTTGCTAGTTAGAATTATGGGCATTAGTTATCAAAATATATATGTAGATATATAAACTTACTTTTACTTACATCCAGCATTACTGTGCAGAACATGTGACACAATTTGGACCACCAGGACAGTAATGGTAATCAACGTAATTCTCATGAATCTCTCTATATGCTACTGAAAACAATTTTTTATGCTCAACTACAGAATTATGTTCTGGAAGAAGCCATGGAGCCACCCTGGGGACCCTCACAGGACGAATCTGGAAGTCTTCAATTCCCATCTCCTCCATAGCCTTTCTGACCCGAAAGCCAAAGGGCCATGGTGTACGAGAATGTGAAAGGTAATAATTAGACATGATATCAGATGACACCGCCAAGCAAGGAAGGGAGTCGGGAAGTCGATGTAATCGATGCCAACATCGAACCATTGAGGACTGGCGACGGAGATCTAGAGGTGGTTCGTTAGCGTCCACCAGGAGACTGGGGATTGGGGACGACCTGAACGCTCCGGTTGTCAGACGTATCCCAGCATTATGAACAGGGTCTAAAACTCTGAGACGGGCATCAGTGGCAGAGGAGTATACCTCACACTGTAATGGTTATTTTAACTTTTCATTACATTAAATAAAGTTTGTATTGTTTGTTGTTTAGTAAGTAGTCGTCCTCGAAAGCGTTCTCGGTAGATATCTCGGGAACGGTATTTTATAGATAGTTTATGGATTCCTCTGAGCTACGGAGAAGTTAATTAACACGTGATTAAATAAACACAGTATAGCCTTTACTGGTTTATTTAATTACACTAGATGGATTATTGTACTTGTACACACAAAAGTTAAATTTGATAACTTAGACGAGGTATCGACGTCACGTCTTAACGAATCGAAGTATGGGCTTGAACTGCTGTCTGCATCCCATGGTTAGCGTGGCTGGAGGTATTCTTGCATGTTCAGCAGTCTTTGGTTATTGGGTGTGGTGTCTCACCTGGTTAGTGCTGTCACCCAGCGGTATAGTGTACAATTACATGGAATAAAGAAATGATGATTAATTACAGTAACATATACCATTTTATATGGTATGAAATTATGTATGGTACCAGTAGCCTGTACAACACCCATAGTCGAGTTTTGACCTAATAAGAACACGGTATAGGCGAAGGAGGGTGGCCCGATCAGATCCCCAGGTCGTATGGCTCAGGACCCTCAACAGATTAAGAGCCTTGAGGCAATAGATCTTAAGTGTACATGAGTGGGGAACCCAAGTCAAACGTTTGTCAAAAACGAGACCCAAAAAGCGAGTCTCCTCGACACAGCGTATCCGATGACCATACATCGAGTTGGCTATACCATTCGGCAGGGATGAGGCAATGGCATTAATTGCTACTGCAAACAATGTGACACTGAGGATGCTTCCCTGGGGATGCCCTCCTCCTGTGCAACAGATGCTGTCTCAGCATTTTACCAACCCTTACAGAAAAACTGTGACCGCTAAGAAACTCTTTAAGAAAGCATGGAAGGCGACCTCACAGGCCATATACATGGAGCTGCTGTAGGATCCCATATTGCCATGTAGTGTCATATGCTTTCTCTAAATCAAAGAATACACAGACAAGGTGTTGATGTCGTGCAAAGGCCTCACATGTAGCAGCTTCCAACCTAACCAGAAAATCACCCCTTTACAAGAAGTATACCAGTCTGACATTCACCATCTTCTCAAATAGTTTACAGAGACAGGATTTCGGTAATTGAGGGCAACATTAGAGTCCTTGCCCAGCTTGGGGAAAGGAATTATGGTTACTCTTCACCCAGAAGGGAAGACACCCTCCACCCAGATTCTGTTATATAAAGCTAAAAGAAATGAGATTGCCTCCTCTCCCAAGTGTCACAACATTGCATATGGTATATTGTCTGGCCCAGGAGAAGTGTCACCACAGAGAGAGAGCAAAATGCAGACCTCTCAGGGTAAGTATATGGTTATATATAATTTTTTTTCTTGTTCCCAGAGAAATCCAGGGCAGTGTGCTCCTTGGCTCTTAACTCATGTCTCACAGCCAGAGGTCGAGAGTCACGGCTGGAACCTCTAGCAAAAGCCTCCGCCATGGTATTGGCCACTGTCAAACTATCCATAATCTTAACTCCATTGACCTTAAGTACAGGTGGAGAACTAGAAGAATACTTCCCCACCATCTTACGGACTCTCTTGAACACTTGGGTGAGTGGAGTTTTACTATTAATTGAAGACACATAGGCCTTCCAAGATGCACGTCGTGCCTCTTTTAAAACTCGTCTAGCCCTTGCCCGTCGGAAGTCTACTAAAAGAGTTGAGTCCCCACGATTGCGACAAAGGCGAGAGAAAGCAGTGCGCTTCTCCCGCACAGCAGTGGTGCAGACTGGTGACCAGCAAGGGACAGGGTGTTTGGGAAAGTAGCCAGGAGTTTTAGGGATAGAGTTGAGAGCGGCAGAGTGGAGTACATTAGTGCAGCCTCGTCAGAGCTACCAAAATCGGCTACTGAAAAGACGAAAAAGTTAGCTCTCTAAAAAACTACCAGTCAGCCTTCTGTAATTTTCACCTAGGAAGACGATACTGTTGTTCGTATTTGTTACCTTCTAAAAGTATAGGTCAATAGTCACTGCACACAGTGTAGGGGCGGACCATAAAATCCTTAACAGCAACAGCCTGGAGTGGAGTGTCAAGCTCCAGGCTCGTGCATGGAATATCTAGACGAACTAGGATGGCAGAGCCACCATGGTGACCCTGCCCTTCAAATGAATTGAAATAAAATGCAGAGTATGCTGGAGGACTGGCAGGAATGTAGTCCCCAAGCATTGTCTCTTGGAGAGAAACACATGCAGGCGAGAAGCTAGAGAGAAGAATGCGCAATTCCTCCCAAGATGCACGCAAGCCACGGCAATTCCACTGAAGGACCTTGAACAGTGTTACTTTGGTCCTGGTTTTTGGGAAGCCTCACGTAGGTACTTCCCACTACCACCTCGACCTGAAGGTTTACTCAAACGATACGTTCTGTCTAATCCTGGGCCACTAGAATAAGAGCGAACCCGAGGAGTAGTACTTGGGGCAGTAATTGGGACCAGTAGATGAGACCCTAAATCATCTGATTGGAAGAAGATGAAGGTAAATATTTGAGCAGGGATATTCTTAGAAACATTTACATTGGTATTGTCCTGTGCAGCACTGGTATTACTGACACAGGCAGATACATTAACATCCATAATACAGGTGGTAGAATCACTCCTCTGTACAAACGAAGGAGAAACTGAATCTTTTGAAGTCACACAACTTCTGTGGCATCCACATTAACTTCACGTCCCTCTGATGGTCCTGAAGGAAGCTTGCGAGGAGGAACTTCTGTTGAATCAAGAGATTCATCAGAGCCACGAGAACAATTCTGCTATCAGCCATGGCTGTTCACTCGCCAGCACTGCCCCGTGATACAGTCACGGTCAATAATCCTGCAACACCTTCCAATGAGATGGCTTCGAAAAATGAACCGAAAATGTGATGTGGCACCAATGTGATGATTTGCCACGAAGCAATCCACGTGTGTGAAATAAGTAACCTCGATACAGTGGCGCATGAAGTGAACTTTGTTGTTGAATGTTTCGAACCACAAAGTATCATAACAGGCTGAACTTTGTTTAACCTGATCAGGGTGACCCAAGGATAGTTTTAGGGGAAAAACATAAGACACTTTTTTTATTTGCTCTTTCTAGCTGCTGGCGAACTTGCCAGTGAGGAGTGGGGATTTACCAGAAAAAATAGGGATATATTTCCCCACCGGGAACCAATTTTGACCACCCCCTCAGGAGGAAAATTTGTGATTGCTTTTGCAATTTATGCATATGATGAATCTTAATCCAATATACTTTTTGTTCTCCAAATATTGGGTATCTTATTATTTACCCGGTCAACGCCGGGTACTACACAAAGTAGTTTTTTTATAAAATGCATAATAATTGGCCACAGTTTTGTGATGACGTCGTTGGTATCTCATCATCTAGTCTGCAGCGCCTTATACTTATTGTAAGGTCAAAGAAACTATCTATATCTCTCTACCTTTTTCTTACCATCCTACTACACCAGTGGTTCCCAACCTTTTTTTTGTAATTTCCCCATGCACCTAATTCAACCATCCAGATTTCTCCCTTCATGTGTATGAGAGAAAGAACAGTTAAAACACACTGAGGTTATTTACTAATTTATTTTTCAAATGCACTAACACAGCTAACATTAAATGTACCAGTGTTGCCAACCTAATTATTGACGATTTGATCCCAGCCCTTGGTTTAACTATGTAACGTTGCTATTTTTATCCCCCTTACTTTACTGGAGGAACAAAAAACACGGCCTTTTACAAATAAAAAAAAATGACACACCAGTGTATGATATTCTATCCTTATACTGGATCAACCCGGTCTGGGAAAAAAAAGGACTGAGGACCGAACTTGCCTTGCGAATACCAAAAAAAAAAATCATACAAAGGCAAGTCCAGTTCCTCGTCAGTAACGCTGCCACCACCAGACCACAGGTTGACCACAGGAACCAAGTTATCACACACTGGGTGGGTAACGTAGCTTGAACCCCAGGCACGTGTGTAAGCAACCCAGAATTACTCTAACGGGGGTTCGATCAATGTCTTAAATCAAGTAAAAAAAATGCCTAAGTATGGACACAGTCTATTAGTATGTATACGGTAACGGAAAACTCCACTAATTATTATTTAATTTATTAACATTCATTTTCATATTAAAAAAATATATATATAGATACTCCCTAACCTTCAATCCCCCCTCCCTTAATCCTACTCCCGCTGCCCCTAGAACTGGAATAATTCCGAGTTTCGCTAAGGAACAGCACTAAACAAACAGATAATAATAAAAAAAACCAATTTACTTACTCCCCCCCCCCATCAATAATAATAAAAAAAAATACATACACACATATATATATATAATAGTTATATAAAAAAAATATGGCCGAAACAATTGTGACAGTCTACTTTAAATTATGCCAGCAAATCTTAAGTATTTATATTAGGGGCTACACCAGTCTTTAATTATGCCTTGCCGGAATGTGCTATATGGCTTTTCCCAGTGGAAGACGAAGAGAGACTCGTTAATAATCACTATGAAATGTATAGTAAATATTTACCTCAATATTAACACGTGAAGTCACTTTGTAGCAGCTGTTTTAGTAGTTACCTTTTCCCAGTGGAAGACGAAGAGAGACTGACTGTGGATCCTTGCCCCAATTCATTCTCGCCTCGCCCCTCCCCCAGTCCCAGCTCCTACACTGACTCAAACTAGTTCCTCCTGCTACATTTTTCTATTATATTAAGTGTTCCTTCCTCCCTGATATATTTCTTAGTTACAACTAATGATTATTTAACCTATCTTAATACTTCAATCCATTATCTCTTATCTTCAGCCACATAGCATACAATTATTCCTAATATTGCTTACAAGTATTGTTCCGCCAACGAAAACATCTCGTCCCTTTCTCGGGACTCCATCCCTCACTCAAATAATTTTCTAAGTTAGTTACCAGAAATAAATGCAGGTATTTTATGGAGAGTGAAGCTAGTAATTATACATTAAAAAACATCCTAAATAACATACATAATAAAATGGGGGTGTTACACACGTCCCCTCTTCCTTAGCTGGAACTTACAGTGAAAATTAATTTATATATATTTCCCTAACTCAATTCCCCTCCCCCCTAATCTTAACATACACACCATTTGTCACTATCGCTATACCTTACTGAACAACATCAGACATTATTCCCCCTAATTTGTTGGTCAGTGTTGATAAACTGCCAACCTTACTTACAGTCCTTAGACTGCCTTTCTTCCCCGCAGGAAAGAACTTCTCTACCTAACATTACACAATACACATAACACATAATACACAATGAATATCAGTGACACCTCGTCCCAGTCAGACTCCTCTGTCAAGTCCATAACCCCAGGAGAACTTCAATAAGGTTCTACCGTCACTAAACCCATCCGCGATTGTCCCTAACAAGATCTGAGTATACTTTCATTCAATTCAATCATTCCTATTTTCATTCACTCCTCCATTCAAACCTCAGATCCCGCACGGTATGACAACCCGGAATGCAGTAAGTGATACAGGGGCCTTGACAAAGGTTCTGACTGTATACTGGAAGAGCCCAATGGACATGTAGGGTGTACACTCCCCACCATCCTTCTCTTCCCATTAAAACTAAGTGTCCTCCAACACCCACAATAAAAAAAATAACAACTATGAGCTGGATTCCTAGCTCGTACATTAATGTTGCCCTGTGTTGACTTCAGGTTATAGTAAAACACGACATTATCCAACGTAACTTTCCCACTTTTACCCTATTTTCTATTAATTTTCATTCACTGTTTTTCTAATTATTTCTTTTTTCTGCCTCGGTTTTTACCTCTTTTCTACATTTCCTCCAGAAATCTTCTTGGAGGACGTCGATGACGTGGAGGAAGTACTTTATCCTCATCATCATCATATGGTTCATTATTTTCTACTAATTCTCCTAATTGTACTATAATATCACTGTGGCTCACATAGGGCTTGACTTTTTCTGCAGCCCTCTAGATGTTTTTCCCTGTAAATGGGTCCTCTAAAATATATATCAAACCATCTCTTATTATTTCTGCCACCTTGTATGGTCCTTTCCATTTTTGGTTCAATTTGGCACAGGTACCTGGTATTATTGTTTCCTGTTTTACCCACACTAATGTTCCTAGTTCTACTTTTTCATTTTTTCTATGCCTATTGGCAAATGCCCGATACCTCCTGAGAGATACAGTACTGGCTTCTTGTATTAGCCTCTTTAGTCTCCCAGCGTCGTTGTTGTCAGACGTGATGGTCGGTAGTGGTGCTGTGATGTTGCGTGGTGGATGCCTTCCGAAGAATGCAACATACGGCGTCACCCTGGTACTGCTGTGGACGGCTGCATTCATCACTTTTTGACACTCAGCCAGCAGGTTAGGCCAACGTTGTGGATAGCCCTCGCACAACTGGGCCAACACCGTCTTCAGGGTCCGGTGCATCCTCTCAATCATCCCGTTAGCCTGTGGATGATACGGCGTGGAGAAAAGTAGCTCCACTCCATGCTGGTCTGCCCAGGTCCGCATCTCGTGGCCAGTAAACTCCTTGGCGTTGTCACACAGCACCGATCTAGGTCCGCCAAAGTCTGTAACAAACTGGGTTAGCCTAGCAACAATTCCCTTGGCATGCTTACTTTTTAGTGGGTAAAACTTGGTGTACCTTGAGAAATGGTCTATGATGGTTAGAATATATCTGTTTCCATCTGCTCCAGAAGTCATATCAGTGAGGTCTATGGCAATTCTTTCTAAGGGTTCTATTATGGGTGGTAATTCTTTATATTGTTGGGAAAGACCCTTAGTGTATTTGAATTGCTGGCAATTAAGGCATTTCTTTATATATGTCATCACATCAGATCTTAATGTTGGCCAATAATACAATTCTTCAGCTTTCTTAATAGTTTTGAATTGTCCAAAGTGTCCTGACTGATCATGAGCTAATTCTAAGGCTGTTTTAATTAATGTCTTAGGGACTACTACAGTGTAAAAATAGCTGTCATCTACATAAGTTTTTACAAAATATAATATACCCTCATTCAGCTCGAATTGGTCTAAAGTGGCACAGGCTATTTTTCGCCTGGGCACTTGACCTCCCTCAAAATATTCAATTAATTCTCTCCATGTATCATCCTGTCTTTGAGCTTGCTTAAATGTTTCCTGAGTTAACCCCAACCATGTAAATACTGGTGGTCGTGAGATTACCCGCACTGGCCTAGATAGTTGGTCAGCCACGACATTATCCTTTCCTTTCACATATTTGATTTGATAATTGTATTCCCTCATTTCTAGCATCCATCTGGTAACCCTTGGTGACTTAGTTCTACGTCTAAAAATACTGGTTAGTGGCTGATGGTCTGTTTGAATTGTGAATGTTGTTCCCCACAAATAATGATGATAATGGCGACAAGCCAAGACCACTGCCATTGCCTCTTTGTCGGTGACACTATACCTCTTCTCATATGCATTAAGTTTTTTCGAGAAGTAACCCAATGGTCGGACTGTCTCGTCTACTTGTACTTGATGCAAGACCCCTCCTACATACTCCTCACTAGCGTCTGTGACTAGCACTAGTGGTAACTCGGGTTGGTATTTGACTAGGATTGGAGGTGTAATTAATTTCTCCTTTAATTTCTCAAAGGCTTCTTGACATTTTTCATCCCATTTGAACACAGTGCTAGCTCTTGTAAGATTTGTTAATGGTGTGGCAATTATGGAAAAGTTTGGCACAAAGCTACGGTAGAATCCACACATACCGATGAAACGCCTCACTTCCTTTACATTTCTGGGTGGTACTTGCTTACTTATTGCCTCCAAATTTTTAGGATCTGGCAAACTACCATTTTTGGATACCTTATGTCCCAGAAACTTTACTTCTTTTTTCACAAAATCACACTTAGATAAATTTAACTTCACCCCCTGTTCACTGAATAATTGAAATAGTCTTTTAAGGCGCTGCATTAAGCTAGTAAAATCATCCGCCCATATGATCACATCATCCAAGTAATTTTTCACCCAACCCTCACGTAACAAAGGGGATAATAACTGAGCCATTTTCCTTGAAAATATGGCTGGGGCACAACTTAAACCAAAAGGTAGCCTTCGAAACCGGTACAATGATACTCCATCTGTGAAAGTGGTTAAGTTCCGACTTTTTTCATTCAGCTCTATCTGGAAGTATGCATCTTTCAAATCTAAGGTTATATAAAATTGATGTCCTGCTGCATGTCCTACTAAATCATCTAACCTAGGTAATGGAAACACATCTACCGTTAAATGCTGATTAACCCGTCTGAAGTCTAGACACATTCTTTTGGTTCCATCTGGTTTATTTACTAGCACTATTGGTGACAACCATGCTGCACTAGAGGTTTCGATCACTCCTCTTTCTTCCATTTCACTTAACATCTTACCAATGGTTTCCTTTGCATGTTCGGGATAACGATACATCGGGGACCTACATGGGTTCGGATTTGCGACCTCTATGTTGGCGGGTTCTCCTTCAATTTTCCCCAATTCTTTATCCCCTAGCATAAACAATTTATCATGTGTTAGGACCACCTGTGTTAGCTGTCTTCTCTGTTCATCATCCAGATGTTTCCAATTCTGTTGGTTAATTAAAAGTTGTAGTCTTTCCTGTCTAGTCCCTTGTTCCGTTACTGTATCCTGATGTGGCATCAATTCATTCTTTATTGTTATCATATTTATTGGGGCCTTAAGCTCTACATTTATTAAAGAGTCATCCTCAATAAGGGCTACTATGGTATTTTTCTTTATAATTTTAGATATTTTGGTGGTGTTATCTAGGGTAATGGGAATAGTTCCTTCCGCATCTACCGTTACTAATAGGGGAGTAGTTTGTGATGAACTATTTCTATGGGGCCTAATCAGTAGGGTGGTACCGGGTGTCTCACTCACTTCCACACGTATGACCTTGGCTTGGTGTGGTTCCATATTTACATTACTCTTTACATGCACTTTCCGTCTACTACTATCCATAATTTGAGCCTTGGTATGATCCCTTATTTGTTGAATGGTTCGTCGTCATAACTGTATATGATTCACCTGATATGGTGCACCTCCCCAAATCATTTCCTTATCCTTACAATTCCAAGTCAAGTTTGCCTTACTAATTATCTCACAACCCAACAAAATTTCTCTATCCAAATATAAATCTGGTACTACCGTTACCCGCTGACTACATACTCCTTGATCTCCTACATTAACTTCTATTTTCACCATACCCAACACTTTAAGCAGCTTTCCCGTAATTCCTACAGGATTAGTTCTACCCTTGGTCGTATCTATCTGTAACCCTAGTCGCTTAACTGCACTTCTTTTTATCAAGGTTATGACACTACCTGTGTCAATAATAGCTGCACACACCTTTCCATTCACTATAATATTTATCACTGGTGATAATTCCCCCTTTGGTTTTGTTAGGTTCCTGGCTTGATGGTAATAATTAGTATAACCTGTATAATTATTAAGACCTGGCCTATACTGAGCCTTCCCAGGACATGCAGGACTAGTGCTCCAACAACCAGCACGTAAACAATTAAAACATTTTCCCTTCTCGAGTTTACTCCAGCAATTTTTCAAGTCATGAGTGGTTGTTTTACAGTAAGAACAATACCTAGAAGTTTGAGGTTTATTTTCATATGACATCTTTTCCACCTTCGATGCTAATTTTTCTACCATTTTTGTTAAACTATATATTTCACTTTCCTCCTTTTCTACTTTAGTTTTGTTATTTTCTTCAGCCATTTGTATGTCTACCCCTGACAACATATTCGCTGGTTCAAGTCTCTGTATCAATAATAATCTTTCGTGTTCCACTCTTACAAGGAAATCTTTTAGGGGAATTTGATCATCCACAAAAGATTCCAATCTTTCCCTACTGATTCTTGGGAAACCTTGTAGCAACTTCCTTTTTATTATTCTGTCCCTTGAGGGTAGTTGTTGCTCTTGGAACTGTCCCTGTATTGCTGCATAGTGACACTTGTATTGGTGGGCAAATGTTTGTGGGTTTTCATTCCACACATACTTAAATTCATCACCCTGACGCCATGCCTGGTCGAAGTTTAACTCAACCCTAAATTCTTTCGTGAAATATTCCCTTAACTCCCACCATGTTAATATCTCCCCCCGGTTCTGGGCCGTGTGTATTAAGACAGCCAGCTCCTTATCTACTCGAGACTTTGCTACTTCTACCCTAGTGCATGAATCTTCTGTGCACCTTTCCACTGCTTCAAAGAACATTTGTAGCCTAGCCGAGGAATCTAAACTCTGCAATGTATCCAACTCAAGTTTTGGAATATCTCGGGGTTTAACCAAGTTGGTATTAACACTTTTTGCAGGGTTTGTTACATTAGGATTATAGGTGACATTTGATAATGGAGGTTTTAATACGGGGTTTGCATTTGTGCCATATGTTACGGGTGGTTGATAAAAGTTTGTGGCAGGCAGGGAAAATTGAGTATCTATTCGAGAAGGTATCGTGGACCACTGTGAACGTGAAGCTGGTTCGGGTCTCCTCAATAATGGTGAGGATGGAGGTGTAACTTCCCTCTCCCCTACACGAACAAACTGCGTCTCTCCCGACCTTTCTAACTCACTCACACGTTTCGTTAAGTTATCAAATTGTTCCCCTATGTTTTTCAACTGATCTAAGTCTTGTACCTCCATCGCAATCTTAGTCATTTGTTCGGTTATTAGTCTCAATTCCCGCATTTCGAATCTTACCTCCCTATCTGAATCCGTATCGTTAACTACCACTTCCCTCATTTCTGACGCTTCCGCCATGACTTTCGCTCTCACGCCACTGCGTGTTAGCATTCTAATTGTTATATCCTGTATTTTCCTTTACCCCCATCTTACGTTAATTTACTATCTCCCTGTTACTTTACTTTTCAAACCTAGTTTTCCAGTGCCCAATTACTTCTCTCAACTTTCTCTCTATCTTCCTTTGTCCCTCTCTATCAAAATGTACCCCGTCACTACCTAAATGCTGTTCTAATTCCCTACTATTGAAATTTATATAATTAAACCTTGAATTCGCCAAAATTTTATTCACTGATTTCTTTATTTTCTTATATCTCTCACTTGCTATTGGTCTCCCTGATCTATAAATTCTATTTTCTATTTCTACTATTATGACTTTAGACCCACTTTCCTTTTCTATATTTTCTGCTACTTCTAAAATTTCCTCTGCTAATTTCCTAGGTTGAGTATTTTCTTTTATATCATTACTTCCCAACCACAATATAGTGAGATCATGCCTCCACCTACTAACACTCCGCAGTCTTTCATCACTATAAAATGATTGGGTATGGGCACCTGGTAAACGATAAACTACTACCTGAGCTCAGTTAACCGTCAGTTCTCGAGGAACTTCACTGTGTCCTACTATTCCTACCTTAAACATCAGACCCAATTTCCACGGATCTCCGTTAAAGCAATTTCTCTGGGTCTGATTTATCCCACTTAAGCTACCACCAATGTAACGTTGCTATTTTTATCCCCTTTACTTTACTGGAGGAACAAAAAACACGGCCTTTTACAAATAAAAAAAAATGACACACCAGTGTATGATATTCTATCCTTATACTGGATCAACCCGGTCTGGGAAAAAAAAGGACTGAGGACCGAACTTGCCTTGCGAATACCAAAAAAAAAATCATACAAAGGCAAGTCCAGTTCCTCGTCAGTAACGCTGCCACCACCAGACCACAGGTTGACCACAGGAACCAAGTTATCACACACTGGGTGGGTAACGTAGCTTGAACCCCAGGCACGTGTGTAAGCAACCCAGAATTACTCTAACGGGGGTTCGATCAATGTCTTAAATCAAGTAAAAAAAATGCCTAAGTATGGACACAGTCTATTAGTATGTATACGGTAACGGAAAACTCCACTAATTATTATTTAATTTATTAACATTCATTTTCATATTAAAAAAAAATATATATATAGATACTCCCTAACCTTCAATCCCCCCTCCCTTAATCCTACTCCCGCTGCCCCTAGAACTGGAATAATTCCGAGTTTCGCTAGGGAACAGCACTAAACAAACAGATAATAATAAAAAAAACAATTTACTTACTCCCCCCCCCATCAATAATAATAAAAAAAAATACATACACACATATATATAATAGTTATATAAAAAAAATATGGCCGAAACAATTGTGACCGTCTACTTTAAATTATGCCAGCAAATCTTAAGTATTTATATAAGGGGCTACACCAGTCTTTAATTATGCCTTGCCGGAATGTGCTATATGGCTTTTCCCAGTGGAAGACGAAGAGAGACTCGTTAATAATCACTATGAAATGTATAATAAATATTTACCTCAATATTAACACGTGAAGTCACTTTGTAGCAACTGTTTTAGTAGTTACCTTTTCCCAGTGGAAGACGAAGAGAGACTGACTGTGGATCCTTGCCCCAATTCATTCTCGCCTCGCCCCTCCCCCAGTCCCAGCTCCTACACTGACTCAAACTAGTTCCTCCTGCTACATTTTTCTATTATATTAAGTGTTCCTTCCTCCCTGATATATTTCTTAGTTACAACTAATGATTATTTAACCTATCTTAATACTTCAATCCATTATCTCTTATCCTCAGCCACATAGCATACAATTATTCCTAATATTGCTTACAAGTATTGTTCCGCCAACGAAAACATCTCGTCCGTTTCTCGGGACTCCATCCCTCACTCAAATAATTTTCTTAGTTAGTTACCAGAAATAAATGCAGGTATTTTATGGAGAGTGAAGCTAGTAATTATACATTAAAAAACATCTTAAATAACATACATAATAAAATGGGGGTGTTACAACTACAATTAAGAGCTCTACCCTATAATGAAGCCAAGAATGTCCCCAATCAAATTAGGTGAAAAATTCCACTGTAAACTACATGTGACCAATACAAGAGCAAATTATATCTTTAATCACGAATCAGTAACCGCTTCATTTGAGTGTGGGAAAAAAAATATCTCCAAGGTTAACTATACCATCTCCCGGGCGTTACATAACTACTGATAATTTCCAGAATTTTAATTCCAGACTAGAATTTCCACCCTGAAACATCCAAATTTCCCCCCGGTTGGGAACCACTGTACTACACTAATAATTGTAGAAGTTATTCTCAAAAATTGATAACATGAACTGAATAAACGAGTAAACACTGATAAGTTGGATGTGTGAATGACAACTATGCTGATCACGTTTGTAATTCTGACTTTATTATAATTATTTGGGTGAATAATATTAACATCACTTCTATATGGGATATATTTTAACTTGTAAACGGATAACAAACAAATCTTTCCAAACAAATTAACCCCTAGAGACCGGGGCACGACATAGACCGTCCTATGCTAGAGACCGGGTCACGACATACACCGTCGTAGAGATCTAGCGCTATTTTGAGCCAAGTGCGGCTATTCTGGGCGGGTTTGGGCGATTTAGCAGTGTAGCCAAGTCGCGTACAATAGCAGAAAAGGGTTCAGTCAGCCAGATTCCCCTGTAGGCTACCCACCACGATGTCGGGAAGACGTAGTGCTGATTTTCGAGTGTCCGATTTTGTGGGCGCTACATCCTCGCGTCGGCGTGCTCCACTTGCTACCTCCACACCATCGTTGCCTCCACGTATTCGCCGCCTTCCACAACGTCTTACTGACTCTGCTATAGGGCGAGAACTCGAACTGTCCATCTCTATGGTGAACAGTGACAGTGATGATAGTGATGTCTATTTTGAAATAGATGATTCTGACCCTGAATTTTGTATCAACAACGAAGCGAGGGTAACCTACACCACGGAGGAGGAGGATGTTATTCCACCTGCTCAACCTCACTCCCAAGTAAGTGAGCCACCTTCAAGTGTTAGGTTAGTACTTGCAACCTCTGCTGTGCCAGTCGAAATCCCGTCGACGAGTAAGAGGATTTTAGGTGATTTATCACCAATTGCAGGACCGAGTGGAGCTTGTGGTTCCTCCACTCGCTCCGTAGCAACCCTTTCACCCCCTAAGAGGAAGAGGAGGTTACATTTTACCACTTCTTCATCGTCGGGTGAAGATATACCTCAACCAACAACATCAAGGAGTAGAAGGAGAGTAGGAGGTAGAGGAAGAGGAGTGAGAGGAGGCAGGAGAGGACGTCTTATCTCGGACGAGATAAGAGAGCCATCTTCTGACCCAGACAACCCTTCTCCTATTGACTCAGCGGACCCAGGCACCCAATACAACTACGACCACAACAACAACCACCACTACAACCACGACGACGACGAGTAGCAGATGTGGGTCTTTTTGTGTGGACTGATGGCAGGGATTTTCAGCCTGATATTCCTGCTTTTGATGCACGGGAATCAGAAATTCAACCAGAATTTCCCTGTACAGCTGCGTCAAAGATGATGGATTACTTCGTCGCCTTTTTTGACGTAGCTGTAGTGTCGTGGATCGTTCGGGAGACGAACGCTTACAACCAAATTATCAACAACTGGCACCACACAACGCAACGGGAACATTCTCATATGCTAGATTGGGAAGATGTGAACGTTGCAGAAATGTATGTGTGGCTTGCACTAACGATGTTGATGCCGCACAACAAGAA